>OX451739.1:897946929-898446929 GCA_948472305.1 Vicia faba
AAACATGGCAGTTCCTGCACTTGGAGTTCCATAGCAAAAACCCCTCGTGCGTTTTGCCCCAAACCTGTTCAAACACCTTCCATATAACCTATACAAGTTATCCCAACCATTAGGCAGTGACTGTAAATCCATTTGCAAGCTTCACCATTTCTATTTTCAGCTTGTGCAGGTTGAGTTCTACAAGCTTGTTCAAGCATATTCAAGGCGAACTAGGCATTGGGGAAGGTCATGGGAAGTTCAAGTAAGCTCCCAAACATCTCAGGCCTCACTGAAAAGCTCCACATTGCCATACACGATTTCAACTGAAACAGGTTTTTATCAACTTCCTATCTCTCTATTTAGGAATCATTAGGCTTAGGTTTATGAATAAAAAATGTAGTACTCATAGCCCTGAAGCTGTACATATGCTCAGTTTTCATTTAAGTTAAACGTGTTAAGAGAATTTGATTCATGAACTTCCTGAAAAAGTTAGGTTAGAAATTAGGGCCAGAGAAATTCTCTCTGGTCTTTGAGAGTTAGATTAAGTTTCTTATATGGTTGAATTCGTCTTGAAAAATGCTACAACTTTGATGTTATGAGTTTTTGCATTAGAGCACGTATGCAGGATTTGGACATTTGTACAGGGCACGCGTTTTTGTTTGACAAAGGTTGAAGATGAAGTTCAGTGGGTTGGGCTTGGTTCTGGCTCACTTTTTGCACCCCCTGCCTTGTTGAATGCACCCCCTGGCCCATTTCTTCATATTTTTATATTTTTGTATTTATTTTTCATTTCTGATTTTATTTTATTATTTTCCAAACATAAAAAAATACCAATTTTTTTTTATAAATTTTCACATTTATTTTTGTATTTTATTTTATTTTTCTAACATAAAAATAATTTAGTGCGTATATACTTTTATTTTATTTAATGAAAACTTGAAAATAATACATAATAATATTATACCTTTATTTTTTATTTTTTATTTATTTATACTTAAATAATATTTTTCTAAATATATTTTTATCTTGTATATATCTTATTTTATTTATTTGTACATGAATAATATAATTAATATATATTTACTTTCTTAAAAGAAAATTAGGGTTTTTACCCTTAATAAAAAATAATCTTTTTATTTCATTTTTTTAATACATATATATTATGCTTTTACATACATAAAAATAAACAAAAAAACATCTTTTTACATAGTTATAATATTTTGCACATTTATATTTAAATTGCTTATTTAATTATTGCCAATTTATTTATTTGTACCATTTATTCAATTTGGACGTAATAGTAAATATTAGGGTTTTATTTTCTTGCAAATATTACCCATTCAAAATTGTATCCCCCTCCCCATACCAATGTTGTAATAACTTAGGTTTATTTTGTGCACTTTATGCTTTCAAATATACCATGATTAGAGATTAGGGTTTGTATGCAAAAATCCAAAATCAAACAAATAGCTTGACTAATACAAAGACAAAAAGCATGTAAATTGATAACACAATGCACACTTGCACCCCTAGGGTTTCATCCACTTGTTGCCTTTAAAATGGCCATGTTATGCATGTTGAGTATCTTGGCAAAACAAAAACAAAACAAAAGATCATAGTCCCTCGATGACGCTATCTTGGTTGCCTAAACAAAATGATCTAGTCCCTTCAAAATTTCTAAAGATACTTAGCACAATTGCTATCATGGTCAATATGATGACCCGCGCCTGTCCCGTTTAACATCCAAACACAAGTTTGTTTACCAAATACAATGGTAAAACAACAATGTCAAAAGATTAAAAACGTATAGGAAAGATCTTTGAGTAAAATAGGGTAGACAACTCTTAGTTACTTGATCAAAACTTGCAAAACATCCTTGCTATTTTCAAACACACCTCACAACATAATTTCAAAACATTTCCCAAAAATAAACTTTCAAACATTGAAATATCTTTTCAAAAGACAAACACCTTTGTATATATTCAAACAAGAATCATTACAAAGGTTGCCTAGACAAGGCCTCTTTTTTAAAGCATTTTCAAAAAAACTGACACACAAAGCACCATTTCAAACAATTGAAAAGCAAAAGCAAGTGATCTAAACAAGTAACTAAGAGCCCATGGAAAACCATGGATGAAAAGGGTGCTAGCACCTTCCCTTTTAATAATCTACCCCCCGAACCCAAGAAAACATCTCAAAGTTCTTTCCTGTGCTTTTTGACCTTTCCTTTGGATAAAATAAAAAGTCAGTGGCGACTCTTGCTAAACCGCACATTTGCGAACACAAACGCAAAACCTCAAGTCAGTTCTCCCACCGTATCACACTCTTATTAGGCTCCCAAAGATGATACATAGTTGTAACACGGTGGGAGAACTGACTTTTTTGGTTTTATCCAAATATGCGGATAGCAAGAGTCGCCACTGACTTTTCTTCTATCCAATATTTAGGAAAGGTGAAAAGAACAGGAAAGACCTTTGATAAATTTTGAGTTCGGGGGGTAAGTTATGAAAAGGGAAGGTGTTAGCACCCTTTTCATCCGTAGTTATCTACGGGCTCTTAATTGCTTAGCTCACTTTAAAAACTTGCTTTGTGTGTGTGATTTGAAAATATTTTGAAATGTCAATGTAAGACTAACTTTATAATGATTCTTATATAAGTCCTCAAGAATGTATACAAAGTGTTTTGAAAATATTTGTTTGAAAGTTATGTGTGAAAAATGTTTTGAAAAGGTTGTGAGCAAGAAATTTGGAGTTCTTACCCACTAAAGTCTTTCTTATTCTTTTCCTTCTCCTTTGGAGATAGTAATATACATACCATTAGTTGGTAGGTAGCCCCATCTATTGGATGTGAATGGACAAGCATAGGGTCATCGTATGGTCATTAAAGGCAACATGTAAGGATCCTTTAGAAATTGTATCGAAGGGACTATCATCATTTGTTCGTAGGAAACTTGAAGGGACTAGATCATTTTATAGGCAACTCAAAGGGTCATCAAAGGATTATGATCTTTATTCGAAAGGTACTATGATGATTTGATCGAGGGTCTTTTGCTAAAGTATCCCCACTTTCGAGGGACGTGACCAACATTGTAAGGAAACAAGAGAGAATACCCTAGAGGTGAAAGTGTGAAGAGTGTATTGATTTAAGTTATTTATCTTGAGAATTAGGTTTTCCTATGTTTGTTTTCATTCTTGCCATACAAACCCTAGTTACTAACAGTTAAATATGTATAGAAAATTAAAGGGCGTGATGTAAAGACTTAAGCTATTACATGGCTTTGGGGCAGATACATAAGTATAGAAATTTGCGGGAAAGTAAACCTACACTATTACATCCTCGGAGCAAATACATAATTAGAGAAAGGTGCGGAAATGTAAATCTACGCTATTACAATCGATAGTGCGACTTATACATTTTGTCTAAGAAAATTAAATAGTAAAGAAAGAAAATAAAAAATGTTAGAAAAATATTTTAAAAAACCTAATATATAAATGTTAATATTTTTGATATTTTGTAGAAAATAATTTAAGTGATAATAATTAATTAAAACCTAATTGTTTCTAATTAATTTTAATATTAAGAAAAAAGGTTAATTAATTAATTAATTAGTAAATATATTAAAAAATTTAATTATTAATTAAAAAAATCCTAACCCTAATTTGTTATGTTTTATTTAAAAAAATTAGGTTAGTTAATGATTAATTAAAAATTAATTAAGAAAAAAAGAATGAAAATTAGGATGAAAATAGGGTTATCAAAAATAAGGAAAAAAAAACATGGGGTGGGTGTTGAACCCACGCCCTTGAAGCCACAAGCGCGCCCTTCTACCACTGCACCATGATGTTTGTTGTGATAGAGAACATGAATCAATGATTATATTATAAGCCTGCGTTAAAATCTGGAAAAAAAACAAAATAATTGCAAAACATTGGGATTGAACCCACGCCCCTTACGTTAACAGTCACGCTTCTTGTAACGCTCTGATATTTAATTATTTATTTAATTAAATATTTTTGAATATTTTATATTAATTCGAATTTTTATCGTCGAAGTCAGAATTATTTTATTTAGTGGCACTATAAATAATCGGATTTAATTTGGTGGAATTAAGTTTAAGTATTATTTTATTATTAAGCTTAAATTTGATATTGGCCTTAGTTTGTGGTGTTGTGAAGTAATGAGGGGGTGTGTCACTCAGGCCCATTTAGATTTATTAAGTAATATAATAATATTATTGTATTAGAGATAGAAATAGAGGAGAAAGAGAGGATAGTGTATCAGGAAAAAGAAAGGAAAGGAGGAGAGAAAGAGGAATATGGTTTGGAGAGGAGAATAAGAACAAGAGAAGTTGCTACTAGTGCCAAATCCCCAGAAATCCCATTGAAATTTCTTAGAGCTGCACTCAATCCAAGGTAAGGATGGGGTTCTTTCTAAATAAATGGGAGTATGATGAATCTTATTTGAGGTTTAGGGTATTAGTTCTCTACTAAGTTGTGCAAAAGGATTGTTTGTGTTGCTATTAAAATTGATAATTGATTTGAGTTGTTTTGTTGTTTGTTGTATTGGAGTTTTGTTTGGTTAATGCTAAACTAGGATAAATGGGTGAATTGAAACAAGAATGAATAAGAACTAGGCAATGTGAAAAAGGAGGCAAAACTGGTTTTTAGCTCCAGGCCTTTTGACACGATTGTGTCAGCTGACGCTGCCGCCCGGTCAGCCATTGTGCCTCACGTTCTTCCCCTTTCCTCTCCTGACATAGCCGTGTCAGCTGACGTTGTCGCCCGTGTCAGCTACTATGGCAAAAATTTCTGAACTTAGATTTATGCAATTTTTCTGACCCGATTCACCCTGTTTGATTCTTATGCAAGCCAAAACATAAAATAGGGTGATAGGGAATAAAACATCAATTAGTTGAAGGAATGAAGGATTAAGTGACTATTAATTTCTTATGTAGAACCATTGATTAGTAGCCGAATTAGGCGGTATAATTACTTGTCTGGAATTTAACGAAACTTGATCGGGTAACTAATTTTAATTAGTAGGTAATTATGGATATATCCCTTTGTTGAAATTATGTCGATTATACCTAATTTCTGGTACAATAGGCCAAGTCGTTCCGTCTGGTTTATGGACACAGTTAGTTATAGGTCTTGTGACCAATGTTGTGTTATTTTGTGTTAGTTGATGAATGTGTTGATGTTGCGAGATATCATTGAATATATGTGGAATTCGATATTGATAAGGTGATTATGAATTATTTCTGTGGGTATCCTTTTGGTGTGAATCCTAGTGAATATATGAAGAACATGTTGTTGCCATGAAAAGTTGTTGATTCAGTTGACATGTTGTGTCGTAGGCCTTTGGCCAATGTTGAACGGTGTAATTTGTTGTTATGTTAACCGTTGTTATGTTGTTGTTGTTGCGTTGTCGAGTTGTGGTTGTTTATATCGTCACATAGTATAACATAGCATTAAAGTTGTCCTGGATTGACATGTTCTAAGTTGGATTGAATGCTCGCCATGTTGGCCTTTATTGGCAAGATTCTATGTTGAGGGCTTATGCCTTATGCCTCGGAATTACTGGCAGTTTCTAAGTTGGGAGTTCTGCTCCAATGGTACCACATGCATTTGTACAGTTGAGTCGCATTTGGAGTCGTTGATTTTTTGCTTGTTTAAAGTGTTGGTTATGTCGGGTGATGTTATAAGTTAAATTGATGTGTTGGTAAATTGCGTTGCCTTATGTTGTTGTTGTATGAAGTGGTGATTCTTTTTATTCTTTGCCTAATATATTGTTTATCATGGCCCTATTTATTTAGTTTGATATCTCACCTCTTCTGTTTGAATGTTGCCCTTTGTTGGTAACGTGTAGGTAACCAAGATGAGTAGCCGATAGCATTGTTAGTTCTAGTTCGGTGTCATTTTCTATGATATGTAGCACTCGGGGGGAAATGAACGCTTGTCTATTTTGTTGTATAATTATTGAACCTTATGTTGTTATTTGAGGAGTTTATTATATTGATGTTGTTTCATGATTCAAAAGATGCTATATCTTATTTAGAGAAATATTATGAATCCGCTGCGTGATTAATCGAAGTTTGGTTTATGTTATGAAGACTATATTCTTGAGTTGTGTTCATTCCACTTCTTTAAGTGTTATGTATATGTTCTAAAAGCTTGACATGTTTATGTGTTTCTGTTGAATATGTGACATCTTGATTATATTGGAAATTTTTATACTCTGATTTTTTCGATTAATTGCTTGGGGTAGAATTGGGGTGTTACATTAGTGGTATCAGAGCAAGTCGGTCCATCCGACCAAGTTATCTAATGTTGTTTGTTCCTTAGTGCACGAAAAGTGTGTGAAACACTGTCGGTACTTGTTTGTTTTTTCTAATCGAGTTGTATGCAGGAGTTGGTTTGAAGATAAGCGAGGGAGAAACTTTGTTTCTCTTATACATTTTGGTTGTAAGATGTTAGTTCGGTATGTTGTTGATGGCGACAGTGCAAGTATTGTTGAAGTTTTGTTGCTTCCTGAATATGAAGGTGTCATGGATTAAAGCCTTTGTTTGTTAATCAACTTGGAAAATCTTGAGGGAGGATGATCAGATATTGTTGATGTTTACTTCTCGAAAGATGAGGAGCAATGTAACAGTTGTTGATATACGAGTAGAGTGTAAATCCCTGATATTTCTGGAGGTGATTGTTAAGTAATAATGATAATTTTAGAAGATGGAATTTATAAAGTTGCTACGTTTCAGCGCTACTGGTGGACTGTGAAGTTGTCAGTTTGAGTAGCCCTTGCGTAAGATGTCGATGTTTGAACGGTGATAGAGTGATAGATTTATGTAGACCTTGTCGTGGGATCCTTTGAATCATGAGTCAGAGTCAGAAATGCAAGGAGATGAGTACGATTTCAAGAATGGTAAGTGTTGGTACTGGTACAAAGAAAATTTTGTTCTAATGTTATCGTACGGTGTGTATTAGTATGTCGTGGCATGACGCCGGTGTTTGCATTTTCGGATAACTTTGGAAATTCATATCTCGTGTTCCGAGTATCGGATTAGTGTTCTGTTTAAACCTATGAGGAGATAGAAATATATTCTATCATTTTAAAGTGTCTTCAAATATGGTTGATGCATTCCCATATGAAGGAACTCTGAATTCGTTTGTAGAACTAGGGGCTTTTTGGGCATGGTTGGTTATTATCACGGTTGTTCGAGACGAGGTCAAGCATAATATGTTGTTGGCGAATAAGTTGATATGTTCGGCATCAAAAAGGATAGTCATTCATCATTTCAAGTATGGGATGTTACCTGTGAAGAAAGTTTTGTAGAACTAAAGAAAAGATTGACAAATGCTCCGGTATTGGTTTTTCCTAATTTGAGTGAGTCATTTGTAGTGTATTATGAACGCGTCTAAGATGGGACTTAGTGGTGTTTATGTTTAAGATTTGGATACATTGTCTTTTTGGTTCTAGATTTGAAGTATTTAGTGACCATAAGAGTTTAAAGTATTTATTTGATCAGAAGGAATTGAATAGGAGACAACGAAGATGGTTTGAGTTATTGGAAGATTATGATTTCGGTTTGAATTATCATGCATGGTAAAGCTAATGTGGTGGCTGATGCGTTAAGTCAAAGGACTTTACATATGTCGGCAATGATGGTTAAATAATTGGAATTAATTGAACAGTTCAGAGATGTGAGCTTCGTTTACAAAGTGACACCGAAGAGTGTTATGTTGGGGATGTTGAAGATTAACAATGATTTTAGGTGCATTATCAAAGAAGCTCAGAAGCTAGATGTGAAATTGGTAGATTCAATGGTTAGACTCTATCAGTCTGAGATTGATGATTTCGAGTTAGATGTGCAGGGTGTGTTAATATTTTGTAATCGAATTTGTATTCCTGATGATGCGGAGATGAAGAAAGTAATTCTTGAGTTGGAGGATACTTAACCTTCGTGTGAGGCTAAGTGAGTGTAATATGGACGGTGTAATATGTTGGTGTCTCATCGACAAAATCGAATGAGAGGGAAATTGTGAAAGTATTTGTAACCTCATTGGAAATTATTGGATTATGGTGCATTAGGTGACTTGAGTATAAGTTCTAAAGGAACACTATTATAGTTTAGTAACAATGGTTTATACTCCATTATGTTTGTCGGCTATCTATTGATAAATTGAGGAACTGATCACCCTTAATCTCTTGTTGATAGTAGACGAGATCGTGTTGGATAGTATAAACTTGTCTTGATATCTTAATGGTGAGTGAAGTGGTTAATGTTATATTATGAGGTAGTCGCTCACCAGTTTGTGTGAAATAATAGAGGAATTGCTAGGAAAGAGTTGTGACGTATTGAACAATTCGGAGTAGTGGGTTTACATGCGAGCTAACATCGCAAAGTGAAAGATTGAGAATATCAAGTGAACAATGGTTTTATGGGGGATGTTGAGGAAAGCCTGGAATTGGAATGAGAATTGTAAACTGTATAGTTGGCAGAAACTTTAATGAGGACGGTGACTTAAGATGGATTATCAGAGTTGTGCAGCTGAAGCGTATGTGGCGCAGTTGCTATGAGTATACGACTCTACATGCTTGATTTGGTAGATTTTTTATGTAGGGATGATGTGCCAAGGTGTTGTGATATCTCAGAAATATTTGTTGATCCTTGTTGTACCCCAAAATTTTCCCTCTCATTTTACTCAATACATGTCAATTGAGGTCCCCAAGTTGCTCAAGGAAGTTCAAGAGTTGACTAGACCAACTCTCTCCTAAGGCAGTATACCTCAAATTAGGGTTTCATGTTTCATCAAGATGCTTGAGTCCAAAGGATCCAAAATTCCTTCCAAGGTCCTAATATGTTCCCAAGATCATCCATGTCAAGTTTCATGCCTTGCACAAGAAGTTTGCCCATCCAACTGCTCAGATGCTTGAGAATCGACTGTACTAGGTCAAAAGTCAACTGTGGCCCACATACAGTCAAACTTCAAGATTTTTGGTCAACATTATCATCTTGAAGGTTTATACATCATTTGTCAAGGTTTGATCATGATTCCTCAAGGGATGCTCCAAATTCATCAAAAACCCAAAAGTTGCTAAATTAGGGTTTTGTAGGAAAAGTCAAGCCAACTTTGACCAAGCATAACTTTCTCATACTTTATCAGAAATGACCCATCCAAAGCTCATTTTGAATAGTATGCAATTCCCTACAATTCATATTCAGCTCCCAAGTCCATAATATGCAGTCACAAAAATATATGAATTTTGACATTATAGGTCCTTTTGAAAAGTCAACAAAAACACCTTTTGGGTCAAAGCTTCATACATGAACATGGAAGACTCAATTGAGATGTGACAAAAAGGGTTGTTTAGAGGACATTCTAAGCTTTCTAAAAAGTCCACGAACACCTCTATAGGGTCAAAATTGAGAGAGTTATGCATTGGTCAAGTTGACCATTTTTGCAAAATTGCCAAAAGTCAAATGTGCTCAAATTTGCATTTTTTGCTAAATGGGCCCAACTTTTTATGCTTGCACCTCAATTATAATGTGGTCCACGACTCAAATGTTCACTTACCCATTATGTGCTTCATTTTTCAATTTATTTTGATTTTTCAATAATTAAAAAGTGAATTAAATCAAATAAATGATGAAAATTAACAAAGATATGATTTGATTTGTTTTTTTGACAGATTGGCAATCAAGATATGCTGAGTTAACAAGATCAAATCGAATCAAGGTCAATTGGTACAAGAAAGGCATGATTTGGATCAAAATAGAAACATATCATATAGCTTGTAAATCAAATCAAATCTTGGATAAATGCAAAGATTTAGTCCAAGTTTGTTAACCTAATTCACTCTAGGTTATATAGTGAACAATTCCAGATCAAAAATACAAGGGTGGAGGCTTGCAAACACAAGAACAAACTTCAAAATTCCAAGAAAAAGTGGTGATTCAATTCCATTCTAGAGGCCAAGTTAAGCCATTCTAGCATTACCAAACGACTTCTGGACCTTCCCAGAACCTATTCCAATCACTTGCAGGTGCTCAAACACCCAGAAACGCACGCAAGGACTCCCACGGTTTGCATCATTCTTTGAAAACGATTACACTAATTCCTGCATCATTAGCATCTTTAACTCATATATTTGTAATCTTCATCATGTTTGCAAGCTAACCATGTCATTTAATTGTGTTTTTGAAGCTTGTACACGATGTTGCCATTGCTAGGGTTTTTGTGTTATTTTTAGGGTATTTTTGTACGGGAACAATTGGGCCTTGAATCAGGTACCATGATGCTCGTGAGGATGAGACGAGTTGATTGGTACCATTGCCTTTCATTTATCTTGCATGTACAACATTTTTTAAATATGCAGGGTTATACCTACAGTGGATGTCTGTAGGTAAAAGTCCCTTTTTCTAAAATGACGGTAGAGGAAGGAGAAGACAACGTGTCCAGCTATCACTGGGCTATTTGAAATTCACGTGTTTTTGGTCTGACCATCTTTGTTTCATACTTTAAGATTTGTGTGTATTATATTAACAAATAACTTGTGTAGCGCAGTTGGCAGTGTAAGATTGGCAAAGAGTACAAGGACCCGGGTTCGATCCCAGGTCCAGACAATTTCCTTTATTTTCTTTTCTATTCATTGATTCAGTGTAGCGTTTCTCTTGTTGACCACCATGCTCTAGCAACTTGTGACCATTGGATGGAAGGATGATCAAATCCAACGCCCAGATAGCAAGAGACCACAATGCTCATCAAGTCAACACCAACACCTGATCCAACGCATTGACTGGGCTTGGAGCATTTGGGCCAAGGAATTCAGATTCATACCCCCCTCTCCAGCCAACAACACAAGCCCAATTCTCAACTTCTTTTTATTTTTATTTTATCTTTTAATTTGTTTAATTATTTTATTTTTAAAATCAGTTTTAATTAAATCATAAAAATCAAAAAAAGTCAAAAAAAATTAGATTTAGTTGTTTTCTTATTAAATTTAATTTTGTTAATTAATTAGATTAATATTTAAATTAGGGTAACTTTAATTTGTTTTTCACAATTAAAATTAAATTAGAAAATTAGGTTAACTCTTGATTTAATTTTTCTCTTTTTTCTCAAATAAAACAAAAATACAAAAATAGGTTGTTTAGAATTAATTAATTTATTTTAAAAATTAATATAAATTAGGACTGAGGATTTTCTTTTAATTTAATTCTCCACTATTTTCTCAAATAACAAAACTTGACAAAAAAACATTTTTTTCTTTAATCAATCGCAAGTAGGATTAGCCAAAGGGTCAAAACCCTAATCGCCTCGCATTTAACTTACCGCACGCATTTAATTCTTTTATTATTTTTGTAACTGTTTTGAGGATGTAATAGTTTTAATTAGGGCTTTAAATTTCTGCAACTTTATTTACTATCAACGATAATTATGTAACTGTCAAAGCCCTGTAATAAGCGTAGGTTATTTTTTCCTCTTTTACTTTCCGCAAAACTCTTAACTGTTAGATGCATGTTTAGGATTGTATGGCAAGATTGCATGAAAAAATTAAAATGGTTAGAAAACCCAAATGTGCAAAGATAATAAACTGAAAATAAATCACTCGTACATATTCACTCTTAGGGTATACTCTCACTTCGGTTGGCTTCAGTAAACGAGCATTAAGTATATGGTGTCTTAGTGGTTTCCCTCCCGTCTAAAGAGATCAAATTGTCCCGTTCAAATGTTGCCTCAGAAATGTTGCCTCGAAAAGATCTTAAGACTCTAGGGTTACTGCTAAGGTGTCCTAATATTGCTTTAGTGACTGTACGTCCCTTTCGAATTGACCCTTACAAATTCAAACGACGGTGCTACCTATTTCTCAATAGTAGGATAGTGCTGTCTAAAGGAAACAAGAATAGAAATGATCTTTTTTCGAGTGGGTAGATGCTAGTAGGTACTTGCTCAAATCAACTTCATCACACCCTTGAGGACTGATACAAGGGTTATCACGAAGTAAAACATTTTTCAAAAACAAGCACACAAACACAAGAAATTTAAAAATGAGAAAGTACCTAAGAGCCCATGGAAAACCATGGATAGGAAGGGTGCTAACACCTCCCCTTTCTATAATCTAACCCCCGTACTCAAAATCTCAAAAAATTATTTTTTTTGTACTTTTTTCCTTTCCAGTTGGATGAAATAAAAGTCGTTGGCGACTCTTGCTTACCGCGAAATTTTGCGAATAAAAAAAACGCAAAACGCAAACCAGTAAAAACAGTCGGTTCTGCCACCGTATCACAGAACTGGCGACTCTGCTGGGGAATTATAAGTGGGGTATACCTTAGGATCTAGGTCATTAAAATTGCTTCTCTTGATTGCTTTGTTTGCTTTATTTTTTAGGGTTTTGTTTGGGGTTACTATAGATCCTATACCCGGATCTGGGGGCACTCATTAGGTAAGTAGCAATAGACTGTGAGGGAACTGTACAGCATAGACCGATACGGTTGAAGTAGTAGCTATGTTGGTGTGGCACTTTGGTTGGTATCGGTATCCCTTGTGGTGAAACGAGGAGAATACGGGGCCGCTGCATGGTGTCGTGAAGCACTAACAAACCTTAGAAACTTAGTTAACAACTTGGCCATTAGAAAGTAGAGAGATAGTCGGCCTCTGTGTATAGCTGAGAACTGGTTGATACTCGATGCTACACTCATTGAGATCAAACTTTCGGGATATTTTGGCCGCAAGAAAAGATTGAGAGCTGAAACAATGCCCGATAAAGGATGGTCAGTGATATTGAGAATCTTTAGAACCCGGTTACTTTTTAGGACAGGTTTGAACCAACTAAACTTCAAGAGGGTACTACTTTAAAACCCATGCAAGCCTAAACCTAAGGCTGTTTGTGTGACTTGTGTGCTTTCAACTTGAACTACTTGCACAGTTTTATTATCTGACAACATGAGTTCCTTGCAGGTTTTGTTTATAGTCCTTATCCAATAACTTGGATTTCTTATCGGGTTTACTTGCTTACATCTCGCACTTTTGCTTAAACGCATAACATACACATCATAACATCATGCCTTAACATTTCCTTAACCATTTCAAGGATCTTAAGGGTTTGTGATGCAGGTTATGGTAAATCATACGTCAAGCAAGGGGCAAGGGGATTTATTTTCCTCTAGCCAATGTCGTCTAGAGATCAAAACACGATAACCTGAGTCAGTAGCTATGACCCACTTGATATGGTGAGCTTGACTCTTGAAGAAGGACTCTCAACGAAATGAAGTTTCTTCAATCAAGCTGCATTCAAATTCTAACAGTTTCTTGTTTACCCCCGCGAGATCCTTGAAAACATTGCATACATATATCATACATATCATTGCATAACAGGTCTTCCAGCACAGGTCTCTCATGTTCTCGCTGTTTATTTCAGCAATGGCTCTCAAACAAGACAACAAAGATCTTCAAACTCAAGAAGCTCAGTTCATGGAAATGCTCCTAAACCTATCCAAGGGGCAGGAAGAGTTGAATGCACTCCTCGTTTGGAACTTGGTCAAGAAAAGTCCTGGAGACAATAAGGACGAACGAATGGAACAACTGCAAGCTGAGGTAGGTGCAATGAGAACCCAAATGCTGGGGAAGATGGCTCTTATCCAAGGCCTAGCCCGAAGACAAGAAGAGCTGAAAGCTATCATCAACCAACTTCATCAAGATGGATACAACAGTATAAAGCAAACAGTCGAGGTCAGGGACCAAGTCATTGATCAACCTCCAAGAAGACAAGAGTTTGTTTTGGTGAAGAGTGGACCTTTCCAAATTTCTACTACCTCACGGGTCCAACAACAACCTCGCCAAAAACAACGGGTTAATCAGAGTAAGCCATATACACCCAAGAGGCAGTTTACCAAACTCAACATGCCGTTGTCTCAAGCTTTACAACACTTGTTGAGGATGAATCTGGTTACGTTGATAGGACCTCATCCTAATCCCAAGACTTCTTCGCCTAACTACAATCCTGATGCAAGGTGTGCATATCACTCTAACAGTCTGGGGCATGATACTGACGACTGTTGGAGGTTGAAATACAAAATTCAAGACCTAATTAACGAAGGAGCATTGGAATTCACACAATATGGTCAACAGGAATGTTTCTGTCAATCCTCCAAGGCCCACCATTTGAAGTGACAAGTTCTAACAAGAGGGCTTTTCGTTCATTAGAATTTTCAATTTGTAATTTTCTTTTGATTGTTCGAATATTTATTCATGTCAAACTTTGTTACTTTATCAATGCATTGCATATGTCTGTTCTGAATCAATTCATTCGTATTCACTATATTTAAACTTCGTTCCTTTTTGTGATATTCAACTCTCGACTAAAAAGTTGTAAGCTCTTAGAGGGAGGATGACGAAAAACGATACCACAATCTCTACAATATGCTTTTGAATGGACCCCACTGACGATGTACAGGCGTTGTTTCAAATCCTAAACAGTGGATTTATAAGGAAGATAATCCCTAGTCAACCCCTTTGAGCCAAAGAAGTAGGAGTTTTTTTACACACATATTAAAACCCTTAATCATAACCTGGGGCAGGGTAGTTTTCTCAGTTAATTCAGAGGCGCATTCAGTCACAATCTGCCGCTTCGTACACAATGAATGGCATCGAAGACGTCCTTCCAAAACAGAAGACGGTGATGGTTCCCTATAATCGTCAAGACAGGAAGTCATTATCTATCGAAATAAAATCCCATTGAGTCAAAACCTATGAAGGAGACTTAAGAAAAAAACAGGGGCATCCCGCTGACTGTAATCACAAAAAGAAACAGTTCAGGCAAAAGACAGGGATAATAAAATCAAAAATAAAGAAGTCCTATAAACCCTTAACAAAAAAAATGACTTCCTATTCAAAATGAACTTTCACTATTTGAACCATCACCAGAAGATCAAGGACAATACTCCAGTACTCAACTGGGATTCTAAACGCGCAATTAGCTGAGCATAGGACTGGAGGACATCACAAAGAACGAGTGGGTATAAATGAATTTTGAGCCTTTATCCTTTGTTTCTTGAACCGTGAACTAGGCCACTTTATAACCCTTAAAAGTCCTAGCTGAAGCATGGGTTGGTTTGAAAGTATACTGTTACAAAAGGTATCCTGACTCCTGAAGGTCCGTAACAAATCCCGAGTTGATATCACATCTTTGCAAAATTCTATTTTACTAAAAAAAACTGCATTTTCAAAACCTCAAGACAGACATAAGCTTTGCAATCTTAAAATAACATTGTTTTCATATGACTATTTGTTCAACAGCAGAGAAATTTGCATGACGAATATCTAGTGAACAAAAACCTTCTCAATAAAAAGGATCACCTCAAGTGGAAAAACACTTCCAACCAAGGGGCACGACATGATCATTATCCATCATCTGGGGCAGTCAAGTCAAGATTCAAGGAATCTCTCAAAGATGCCAAATAGCCAGGGGCAGATCTCCATCTGAATCACTTGGGGGCATTGGGCATGAATTCCAGCAACGAATCATGTACGATCAAACCGAATTTCCGGTACAGTAGGTCAAGTCGTTCCGTCCGGTTTATGGACACGGTTAGTTATAGGTCTTGTGACCAATGTTGTGTTACTTTGTGTTAGTTGATGAATGCGTTGATGTTGCGAGATATCATTGAATATATGTGGAATTTGATATTGATAAGGTGATTATGAATTATTTCTGTGGGTAGTCTTATGGTGTGAATCCTAGTGAATATATGAAGAACATGTTGTTGATATGAAAAGTTGTTGATTTAGTTGACATGTTGTATGGTAGGCCTTTGGCCAATGTTGAACAGTGTGATTTGTTGTTATGTCAACCGTTGTTATGTTGTTGTTGTTGTTGTGTTGTCGAGTTGTGGTTGTTTATATTGTCGCATAGCGTAGCATAGCATTAAAGTTGGCCTGGATTGGCATGTAATAAGTTGGAGCAAATGCTCACCATGTTGGCCTTTATTGGCAAGATTTTATGTTGAGGGCTTATGCCTTATGCCTCAGAATTACTGGCAGTTTCTAAGTTGGGAGTTATGCTCCAATGGTACCACATGCATTTGCACAGTTGAGTCGCATTTGGAGCCGTTGATTTGTTGCTTGTTTAAAGTGTTGGTTATGCCGAGTGATGTTATAAGTTGAATTGATATGTTGGTAAATTGTGTTGCTTTATGTTGTTGTTGTATGAAGTGGTGATTCTTTTTATTCATTACCTAATATATTGTTTATCATGACCCTATTTATGTAGTTTGATATCTCACCCCTTATGTTTGAATGTCGCCCTTTGTTGGTAACGTACATGTAACCAAGATGAGTAGCCGATAGCATTGTTAGTTCAAGTTCGACGTCATTTGCTCTGATATGTAGCACTCGGGGGGAAATTAACGCTTGTCTATTTTGTTGTTTAATTATTGAACCTTATGTTGTTATTTGAGGAGTTTATCGTATTAATGTTGTTTCATGATTCAAAAGTTGTTATATCTTATTTAAAGAAATATTATGAATCTGCTGCGTGATTAATAGAAGTTTGGTTTATGTTATGAAGAGTATATTCTTGAGTTGTGTTCATCCCACTTCTTTAAGTGTTATGTATTTTTTCTAAAAGCATGACAGATTTATGTGTTTCTGTAGAATATGGACATCCTGATTATATTGGAAACTTTTATACTCTGATTTTTCTGATTAATTGCTTGGGATAGAATTGGGGTGTTACACTTCTCACCATTTGCGCTGCACTGGCTTTGTGTCATATGATATAAACAAATAAATAAATAATAAAATGTTAAGATCAGAGAAACGTCCGAGCCCTAGCTTCGGTCGTCTTCTCCGATCAATCAAATATTCAACCTGCAAAAATAGCAAGGTTTAAAGATCAAGAGGGGTCGTGTCCCCCTAATTTGGACCTCCTGAATCCAATGGTGGTGTTAGTTTGGCATGAAAATGCTTGTAAAGTGAGTTTCAAAGAAAATATCTCAAACTGCCCTAGCAATGGCATTTTGTCATTCCCAAAATGGTGTGCTTGTGTGAGTGACTTCTAGCATGCTACGAGCTTCAAGGATGGTTGGGATGGACTCCTGGGAACTTCATAAAGATGATAATGTGCTTGGAACGGATTGAAAGAGGTTGGATATAAGGGTTTCAAGTTGCCCTAGTTTTGAGAAAATTTGAGATTTTGAGAGTGTGTTCTTGAGGCAATTTTCATGTCCTTGATGGTCTGAACATGTTATCTATTTTTAGGCCAATCATGTACCAATAATCTCTACACGTTTTTTGCAAGTCCTCACCAGCTTTTTGGGTTTATGATTTGATTCAAAAATAGATCCCCGTGCCTTATATAATTTATTTGGTATTTTATTTGATTTATTTTGCTTTTAATTGAATAAAATCCAAATAAAAAGAAATAAAAACCACAAAATAAATGAATGGATTCATAGGTCTATTATGAGGTCAGGACCACATTTGGACCTTAAAAGATAGGCCCATTACCCAAAAATTCAAATTTGCTCAATTTGAACTTCATGCATTTTCTCAAAATTTCCCAACTTGCATCAATCATAACTCACTAAATTTTTGTCATACAAAGATGACCTTGGACTTTTTGGAAACCTCAAGATGTCTCCTATAACTTTCAGGTTGGTTATTTTTTCATTTGAAGATTTTAACTTGATGTAAATTGATTTGATAAAAGATGTCTTTTTGTTGACTTTTAAAATGACATGTAATGTTTTGGCCCATATCTCTCAAATGAAGCATTTTTGGGCTTGAGCTTAGAGAGACAAAGTTGTAGAGAATTGGATTCCCTTCAATATAGGCTTTGGTTGAGTAATTTTTGATGAAGTATGTGAAAGTTATGCTTGGTCAAAGTTTAGTTGACTTCTCCTTAAGAAAACCCTAATTTAGTAACTTTTGACTTTTGATGAATCTTGAGTTTTTTTGATGAATCATGATCAACCCTTGATAAAATGATGAATGTGACTTCAAAATATTGTTGTTGACCAAAAATATTGAAGTTTGACTATAAATTGTTCAAAGTTGACTTTTTATCCAATATAGTTGATTTTCAATCATCTGACTAATTGACTGAGCAAACTTGTGTTGCAAGGCTTAAAACTTGGCATGAGGATACCTTAATACATATGAGGACCCATGAAATCCACTTTAGGAATTATAAATCCGATTTACTTTGAGAAAATCATAACCCTAATTGTAGGTCAATTGCTTAGGAGGAGAGTTTGTCTGGTCAATCTTTGAGTAATCTTGAGTATCCGAGACCTTCATGAGCATGAGGAGACCTATTGGAATAATTTGTCTTGAAAATGGGAGGGAAAATTTTAGCGTACAACAATAGTAATACCTGAAGAGGATAGGACGAGCAAGTACTCCTAACTAACAAGGAATAACCCACCCTCTTAATCCTTGATATGGACTAAACTAACATTCAATGCCTTAAAGTTTACCAATGTCCGCCTCCCTTTTCCCATAGACTTTTATTGTGTCTATAAGGTAATTCATAACAAAAGACATAATAAGTTATATAACTTGATAAAGAATCACCTATTTAGGGGTTCGCTGATGGCGTGAGTCCAATATGAGAACCACACCCAAGCAGTGACTAAGATAAAGTTTCATATCTCCATCTCCAAGGGAATCAAACCAAAGGGTCAGGAGTTACTAAGGAACCTATTCAAAGAGAGGGAGTATTTGAAATCCAAAATTAAAATGGTGGATTTAGAGGCTCGGGCTCTCGCTGCATTAGAGAAGATTCCCTTCGCTCTAAAAAGAAGTTTGAGGAAGAGTTGTCTATGCTTAAAGACGAATTAGTGGACACTTCTGACCAGTACTTTTAGAGGACGAAGGAGCAAGTAAACTTACTCTACCATGAACTAGATATAACTCAATCATGTCTATGCATGGTGGTTCGTGATGGCCAGTTGGTGGAAGAAGAAGAAGTGTCGTCTCCTATTAGGCCTTGTGTATCTTCTGAAGGGGCACCCAGACTGAGCTGGAGACTCTAGAGGAGGATTTTGACTGCTTGAGAATATTCTTAAAGAAATGAGGGTTTTGAAGCATGGTTAGTGAGGTTGAGGCTTCTTAGTTTCTTCCCTCTATAGTCTCGATTTGTTATCATGTTGCCAAGACTTTTGTGATCATATCCTTACGAGTCTTTTTTGTAATGACTAGTGGTTCCTAAAGTGTTTTTATTGTACCTTTTCACTGAGGGTTTAACTAGTAAAAGCATGCACTAAGATGCTTTTCCCTTATTTTTCTTGTGCGACTGGATTTTTTAGAATGCTTTGAACAAGTTTCTCGCCATTGTATGACTCAGTAAGTAGGCAAGTATTCCTTCATTATGATCCAACATAAGTGATTTCCTTAATGGGCGACAAGAATATCTCCATAAATATTTAGCACAAGTGATTGCCTATATGGGTTGCATGAGTTCCTCCATGAGGATCCAACATAAGTGATTGCCTCTATGGGCGGAAAGAATTCGTCCTTGAAAATCTATAATAAGTAATTGCCTCAATGAGCCAAAAGGATATCTCAATGAGGATCCAACATAAGTGGTCGCCTCTATAGGAATTTTTTATAATATTGCCCATTTCGAAATCTCAATTCTTGTAAAAATAGAGCAATAATATTCCAAAGTTAAATAATAATGTTGAGGCTCCTCATTAAAAACACCTACATATCTCTACCAATGCATGAATAAATAGTGCCCCCCAAACAAAATAAAGAATGTCATGGAAAACAAGCATACACATGGGAGATATGGTACCTTGCCTTAATCAATCAAAACAATAAATTAAACTAAACTAAATATGGCATACACATAAAGTAATTAATGGTTTTTGACTGGTTTCTTCTGCCTTCTTCATGCTTCTCTGGAGTAGGGCGGCCAAATCTTTGTCTTTAAGAGATATTTATTATGATCCGACTTCCAACTTCAAGTCTATAACATTCACTTTTCAAGTGCTTATAGTTGTAAGGTGTGGAACACGGCCATAGTATACCTCTTTAGCTTCAGGATCTCTAGGTGGCACCTCCTGGAAATCTCCTAATCCCCTGGGTAACCCCAACTAGCTCATAGGACAGTGAAAATTTTATGCATAAATACCATGTGGTCAGGGTGACTTTAAGCTAGTTGAAATTAAGTCTCACTATAATCATGTTATACAAATAAGGTGTTAGAAGAAGACAACTTATCTAGAGGGGATGAATAGATCCCCAAACAAAAAATTAATTTTTTAAATTCTGTTTTGAAATGCAAACAAAAACTATGGCAGGCGGAAGATTACGCCTAGATAGAACAATTCGTCTAAACCAAACCGACTATTGGAAACTCAGATATACGTAAACCACAAAATGAAATAAAATATGAAGATAAACCTTAATACAATAATTTCTCAATCAATCATTTTATAATGATCATATTTGTTAACCAATTTCTAATGAAATTATTGATAAAGCTAAAACAAGCAAATTATCGAACACTTGGCGTGCAATCGATTTTCAGATTTTCCCTTTAACTTTGCTGATATGAAATACCACTTACAATCTAATTGATTGTAATGTAATAAATAAATCTATATTTAAAAATCAAAGGATATATCTCTACAAATCGATTACACAATCAATGAATTGAATAATTTGCTATACAAATTAAATGAAATATAAAGAGAGAGTGAGAGAATATATATATATATATATATATATATATATATATATATATATATATATATATATATATATATATATATATATATATATATATATATATATATATATATATATATATATATATATATATATATATATATATATATATATATATATATATATATATATATAGAGAGAGAGAGAGAGAGAACATGAGAATTTGTTTAGGCAGTTCACCAATCGTCCTTGCTATGGCTACGTCTGCCCTTAATTTTGTTTGGAATTGAGATAAGAATTCTTACTATGGAAAAATTCATTTACAAGAGAAATGTAGTAATCCAACCCTACAAAACCTATGTTTTATTTTGATCCTAACACTTTATCTTCCCTTGATCTGAGTTTGATCAAGTCACCCTACAATACCAATATGATCCACCGTCTCCCGCTACTCCTTTGCAAGAACAACCGTTCTTCAAAGCCTTCACTTGATCGAATCCAAATTGCGAATTATTGTCACCCAAGATTTCCAATCGATTCACGATCTCATGCTACTCATTTGCAAGAACCTATCTTTCTTCAAAGCTCTTCACTTTGTCGAATACAAATTGTGAAACCTTATCAAACCCCCTAAATCAACACTATGATCTTGGAGGAAAACCCTCACAGCTTTTCCGATGAAACCCCAAAAAATTCTCAACCCAATCTTAGGTTACACCAACCTAAGTTCCCTAATGCAAATGTGCACATAAAAACTCAGAGATACCGTTCAATATATAGAAATGCTAGTTTTATACTAGTTTTGGCATCATGCAAAACATCTAATGGGTATGTGCACTCACATAAGGTGCGTCTATAACAAGATATCTTACCATGATCAGTATGGCACTCTCCTTAGAACCAAATATGGTCTTCAGGGTAATATAACCTTTATATGAACTCGTTAGTCTGAGAATCTTAGTAGAAAGCCTTGGAAATCTTTGAGGTCACCCAGATCCAGTCAGAGTATTTGAAAGAGTCGTGGTAAAGGATGCATGTAGAGTTTCCTTAATCAATCATCACCTTTTAATATCCTAATCATCAACCCATTTGATTATGACCATGGGTTTATTATTATTCAGATAAATACCCAATGCGCCCTTCTCAAAGAAGGAAAAGTTCTTTTGGATTGAATGCATTATGCAAAGCAACATGAAGATGTTTATTCTATTTCTGGTGCATAAGGGACACATATAGAACCCGGTGTTCTAACATGTGTGTTTCTACATCTGGTCTGCTACAACAAATGAATGGTATTGTAGTTATGGTTCTGAATTATTACATCCAACATTCACTCTACAAAGAATATCTATAGATTAAAGCTGAAGAGTTGATTTAGATATACTAGTGCGACATGGTAAACATGATGCTTCAACATGTGTGAAGTGCAACATCTTACCTTGATAGTAGTTCATATGGATGTTCCTAGGCGCGCAAGTATGGTTAGGATTTGATCAGATTTACTGCAACTATATGAGCAATGTTTGTTTGATTTATTTGACAGTTGGAGACATTCAAATCATATTTAAAAGAGATTTCAATTTGAATTTGAATTAGAGACAAATCATATCTTATTGTTGGAGATATTTGAGGAGAAGATCATTTTAAACAGATTCTTCTATTTTATGGAGGCAATCAAATCAGATATCCAGAGGAGAAAAGCCCAGAATGTTAGAGCAAGAGAGCTTCTAAGCAATTCTTTGTTTTGATGATAACAACCATATATTTTGTGAGTAACAATTTTAGTGTTATTAATGACTTTATTGAGTGTGAGTATCTAATAACAAGAAACATTCTAAGAGCTTGCGCAAATATAGCTAAAAAAGTTGAAGATACAAGAATCAGAAAGCTTCTACAACTGAAGATGTCTCTCAAGATAAGCTATTTCCTATACATATGAAGACATGATCGTCCACCAGAAAGATTATAAGAGCCTGCACAAATATAGCTCAGAAATTTGAAGATACAAGAATCAAAAAGCTTTTACAACTGAAGTTATCTTTTAGATAAGCAGATTCCTATAGTTCGGAAAATAAGACGTGTTCCTAAAGTTTAATCTAGTGTTTCTATGCTACAACAAATCAATAGTTTTTGTACTACTCATCAGAAGAACAAGACAAGCAACAAGTCTCAAGCTCAGCACTTCAGAAACAGAAATAACATCTTCCGGAGAAATCAAGTTCTACAGGAACAAGTTAAACAAAGACTAGAAAAGTCCAGATACATCTTCAGTGGTGCTCTAATCAAAACTGACATATGGTCACAGTTTTCGAGGAGAACAATGATGGCAATTCTCAGTTATATCTTGGATAAATAAAAAGAAGAAATCACACCTCCGACACAGTAATCATTACAAAAGGAGATTTGCATTGAAAACATATCAAATTGCAATATACACGCTACAATGTATTATGTGACCATACGATACTATTCTCTCAAGCCTATATAAAGCAACTTTGTATTATAAGTGGCGATATGGATAAGTGGCTATGTGGTGTGTGGCTCAACAACACCAATAATTTCACAAGCACAAAGTAGTATCACTTGAAATGCAATATTTACACTGAGTTACTGCTCTATAGTGTAATGTTTCATTAAGCATATTAAAGTGTTAACGGCTTACTAAGAAGAAACATGTTTGTCACAAATTAGTTCCAAAAAGGTTGTTAATCTTACAAGAAAAACATCACAACAACAGAAATAACGAAGGATCAACGAGCAACAAGAAATATGAGTCCATACTCGTGTCCTGATCATTAAAGAAAAGAAGTCGAAGATCTCAACAAGATGTCGTTCAAAATATAAATCAAAACGCATCTCAAGAGAAACCAGAAAAGAAGAAAGAAGCTATTTTGTTCAGTTTGATTAACAAAGAAGATGAAGATAAGAAAACTACAAGATGTTTTGCACTTAATCTCCATAACACTCAATCTTGTATAAACATTCAAAACACAAAAGTTGTTGCTCTGATTATGTTATTTCTTATAACCTTCATGTAAATTGTTTTAGACAAGGAGTTGTTTCTCAAAACTTGTCAAAACAATATGTACTCTAAGTAAGAGAAATATGCTTGATAAGAAGCACTCTTGTAAATCTCCAGAAAAACAATTCTTTCTAGAATTGGTGTTTCCTCAAGTGACTTTATAGTCTGTATACTTGAGAGGGCTAAGAGGTCTTTCTAGACTCTTAGAGGTTGTTGTAATCTTTCAAGATTAGTGGATTAAGTCCTTTTCTAAGGCAAAATCACCTGAGGAGGGTGGATAAGATGTAGCCTTAGTTGAGAAGGTGAACTTGTATAAAAATGAATGTGTTCTTTACGGCTATTAACTTCTATTTTCTCAAAGGCTTCCGCAAACTCTTTAGAAATGGAAAAAGTTTCTATCAACACAATTCAAATCCCCCTTTCTTGTGTTTTTCTCCGCCTTCAATTGGTATCAGAGCTAGGATCTGTTATTGATTCTTGAATCAAACACTTAACCGTGTAGAGAGATTCAGTTAGAGAATAACCACAAACATCTGGAGAAAATAAATTATCTGAAGTAAGCATCAGAAGCTCTGCATACTTGAGCTAGCTATGTTCTAGAGAAAATAGAATTCTCTATATGAAGGAAGTTCCAGAAAATTCTAGAAGGGTTCTCAAGGAAGCGAAATTATTCGCTACAACACAACAGAATATATCTGAAGAAAGAAAAAGTAAGAAGTCAACTTTTGTTTGAAACTAGCCAGATTATTCAGAACCTCTGAAATACCGCTATGAAGAAAGCATAAGACAAAAGAAGTTGTTCAGAAGCTGGTTCTAAGATAAATCTAAAGTTAAAGACAAATGAAAATCCTCAAAGACATGACAAACTAATTAGAAGCTCTATCAAGGACAAGCTAAAGTCAAAACTAGAATGTAGAGCACTCAGGTAAAAGAATCACAGTAAAGATTTCAGAATCTCAAAGGTATGTTTTCTTTTATATTTAACTTATTAGAACTCCTGATAAAAATACCTCTGCAAGTTAGAAGATGTTTTTAAATAGAAGAATTCCAAATGTTAGTGCAACTCCAAGTTGTGAATTTTCTGGTTAAGTGAAAATTTCACATCTGGAACATTCTCTCTTCCAAGAGAAAGATCTTTTAATCATTCCCTAGACAATGTGAACACGTAAGTTGTCTTGAGGATGAGCCGAATATTTTACAAATGATGTATGTGATGATAGCTTCTCATTGAAGCGACTATGTTCATGTTTTGCTATTTTTGTTATGGCCTGTGAACTCTAAATACTAATTCACTCAAAGTCCTTATTTAGAACCTGTATGGTACTCTATCTTTATAAAGACTGATTCAATCCTTAAAATTCTTGTCATGTGTCAGTGGTCTGTGTCATTCGTGCAGATTAGTACAACCTATTTCACTCTCTTATATATATATATATATATATATATATATATATATATATATATATATATATATATATATATATATATATATATATATATATATATATATATATATATATATATATATATATATATATATATATATATATATATATATATATATATATATATATATATATATATATATATATATATATATATAACAGTGGTTTATCATATTTATCTTATCCTCTCATTAACTAATTCCTATCAAGATTCTTCCTCTCATCTGATTCATCATGCCACAACTAACCTTTCTTGGAAATGAAGATCTTCTTGAGATCATCATTAAAAAACAAATTGAAATTTCCTCTCTTGAAAGTAACATTTCTTCTAAAATCTCAAATGTGTTCTATTCTCAGCAATGGACAAGATACTTCAGTATGCTGAAGAAACCTGTTTACGTGAATCTTGTTAAAGAATTCTGGAAGCATGCTTATATTGACTATGAAAATGGTTCCATTCACTCCTATATCTTTGAAATTCCCATCACCATTACTCCCTTCTTAATCGCTCTTGCCACTGGATGTGAGAATGTAGGTGTCACAGTTGACTATGTCAAGTCTAGGTTTATGATGTCTGATAAATTTGATTCTCTTCATAACATGTCATAAGGATATGAGTCTATCAATCCTGAAAATTTAATACCCATTCCAAAAACTTGGTTCAAGCTTGTGTTGTCCAACTTTCTTCCCAGAGGGGATAATCAAGACCTTCTGAGATATGATGACCAAGCTCTCATCTATCTTCTGATGAATAATAATCATGTAAGCTTGCCACAGTCAATCTTCACCTGTCTTTGGAAATCTATCTCTGAGTCCAGGAATCATATAAAGTCTTATATTCCTTAAGAACAAGTTTTTTCTGAAATTATTTTCCAAGAGGGAATAGTGGATATGTTCAAAGAAATGATAGTAGAAAGTGGTCCACAAAACTGCCCTAAAGATTGCTTGTTAAAATCTAAGTGCAAGATTTTCATTAGCTAGGAAAATATGACTTGTCTCTTTAAAAGTATGATTGTTTTTTATTGCTTGATCATGTCATCTGTTTAGTTCTTAATTTTTAAACATGTATCTATTGAATTGTCTTAAATTAATGCAATCTTTAATTTATGACAAATTGTTGTTTCTTAATTTTGTCTATCATGAAATGATAAGTATTTAGGTATTATAAATTCATTAAAGTCTGAAATGAAACAGTCTCGCATGCGTCTCCAGGTCATAAATTAAGTCTTAGATCTTGATGTTTGTCAGTTACTTTATTCACGTTTTAGAAAATAGCATTTTTAAGTTATGAACATTTTGATATGCCCTCATAAATGAAATCAACTATTCTCTTCCCCTTCCCATACATCTATGTGTCCTAGTCTACTCTATACTCACAACTGATTCAAAGATATCAATTGTTACTCATTTCTCTATCTTATCGAATATTAGGAGTTATTGTTGTCCTCCTGACCTTCCTCGGTCATTTATCATTGAGTCTCCCAAGATTGATTACCTTACGTAAGGAAAATAAATTCTCTTGTCAAGTCACATCTTCTCGTTTCTTTTTATACATCATGTCTTCTTTCTACATCTCACAACAAGTAATCTCTAACCATAGACAACAATTGCCTTCTATTTCACTCTCTTTCTCTTTTCATTATGACTTCAACAACTTCTCATGAAAATGATGATCGCTTGGAAGTTATCATTGAAAGACATCTAAGACTTTTTGGCGCGAGTTCGGAATTCCATCTCAGCATCCTCTTTCAAAACTGGAATCATTATCTTTCCTTACTAAGAGGATCTGTTTATCCAAATCTTGTGAAGACTTTTTGGAAAAATGCCTCTGCCAATTTCTGTGGTACCTCAATCTCCTCAAACATTTATGGCTGGGATGTTTTCTTCACTACCGAATGTATTACTGAGATAATAAACTATCCACACGTAGGTATCACGACTGGTCGTGTCTCTCTTGATAGTGTTCCTAATGGTAACATCATTTCCATATTTGGAGCATCCTCTGAGTTCGACTCTACTAACCCTGAGAGTCTTAAGCCCATTGCGAAAGACTGGTTTCGCTTTATTCTGACAAATCTTTGTCCATGCGAAACTAACAAAATTGTCTTAACCAATGATGATAAGACTCTAATTTTATGTCTGATCAAATGAATTCCAATCAATCTTCCTCAAGTCATCCTAAATCATCTCAAAAGGTCCATCAGTTCCTCCAAAAATTTAAACAAAACCTTCATTCCCTAATTGAAGAAATTTGTCAGAAGTGTGTGTTCAAAATGAGACTTTAAGAATCCTTTGAAGGATTTCTGATGGTCCCAGTGATGCTATACATCAAAAGAAGTGTGAGATGTTTCATGATTAGTGGTTCCCTTAGGATTTTATTTTGTAATTTGTTCAATTCTATCATCAATGCAACTATTTCTGATTAGCACTTACTGTTTCTTTTAATTTTTTCACGAATAATTATCTTTTTGATGATGTCAAAAAGGGGGAGAAGTATAATGATTTTGGTGAACCTAAAGAGAAGCGAAACAAAGTCATCATAATAATATAATGATATAAAATGTGCATTTACCAGTGACGTGTGTTTGTCTGTTTGATAATTAACCGAGGAACTCTGAAAAAGTTCACTAAGCATTCTAAGACAGGTCAAAATGAAAGAAATCTGTTTAATCTCTTAAAGACTGATTTTTCATATATTCGAAGATGTATACTTTATGAACATATGTTCAAGAATCATTATAAACCCAAAACTGTTCATAAATTGAGAACTTTCTAAAAGTTAAAGTTATAATGTTCAGAAGATATAAAATGTCTGAGAATCTGATATTCAGAAAATAAGAATCAAAAGCAGAAGCAGATGTCTTCCAGAAGAACAGAGAAAATTAGAAGTTGAAAACTCTAAAATTCCTGAAGTCAATACTCTCAAGATCTCGATATCTGATATATTAGAACCAGAGGGAGTTTTACTCAAATTGTTTAGAGTCAGAATATTCGATATTTATCAAGTCATTAACTTAGGGGGAGCTATCCAGCTCTGGGGGAGCTCAGAGAAAGTTAACTCTAAATCTGTTTATACTATAATACCAGTAAAATTGTTTCATCAAAATACATAATTTTTGTCATCATAAAAAATGGGGATATTGTTAGAGCAAGAAAGCTTATAAGCCATTCTTTGTTTTGATGATAACAACCATATATTTTGTGAGTAACATTTTAGTGTTATTGATGGCTTTATTGAGTGTGCATATCTAATAACAATAAATATTCTAAGAGCTTGCGAAAATGTAGCTCAGAAAGTTAAAGATACAAGAATCAGAAAACTTCTACAAATGAAGTTGTCTCTCAAGATAAGCTTCCGCTTATACATCTGAAGACGTGATTGTCCATCAGAAAGATTCTAAGAGCTTACGCAAATATAGCTCAGAAAGTTGAAGATACAAGAATCAAAAAGCTTCTATAACTAAAGTTGTCTTTCAGATAAGCAGATGCCTATAGTTCTGAAAACAAAATGTGTTCCTAAAGTTCAATCTAGTGTTTCTACACTACAACAAATCAGTAGTTTCTGAATTACTCATCAGAAAAACAAGACAAGCAAGAAGTATCAAGTTTAGCACTTCAGAAACAATAACAACATCTTACGGAGATATTAAGTTCTATAGAAACAAGTTAAACAAAGACCAGAAAAGTCCAGATACATCTTCAATAGTGCTCTAATCAAAACTGACATATGATCATAATTTTTTAGGAGAACAATGATGGAAATTCGTAGCTATATCTTGGATAAATAAAAAGAAGAAATAACGCCTCCTACACAATAATCATTACAAAAGGAGATTTGCATTGAAAACATATCAAAGTGAAATATATACGCTACAATATATTATATGCGTGTACGATACTATTCTCTCAAGCCTATATAAAGTAACTTTGTATTATAAGTGACAATATGGCTAAGTGGCTATGTGATGTGAGGCTCAACAACACCAAGAATTTCATAAGCACAAAGTAGTATCACTTGAAATGCAATATTTACACAGATTTGTTGCTCTATAGTGTAATGTTTAATTAAGCATATTAAAGTGTTAACAACTTACTAAGAAGCAACATGTTCATCACAACTCAGTTCCAAAAAGGTTGTCAATCTTACAAGAAAAACATCACAACAACAGAAAGAACGAAGGATCAATGAGCAATAAGAAACACAAGTCGATACTCATGTCTTGATCATTGAAGAAAAGAAGCTGAAGATCTCAACAAGATGTCATTTAAAATATAAATCAAAACGCATCTCAAGAGACACCAGAAAATAAAAAAAACTATTTTGTTCAGTTTGATTAACAAAGAAGATGAAGATAAGAAGACTACAAGATGTTTTGCACTTAATCTCCAAAACACTCAATATTGTATAAATATTCAAAACACAAGAGTTATTGCTCTAATTGTGTTATTTCTTAGAAACCTTCATGTAAATTGTTTTAGACAAGGAGTTGTTGCTCAAAAGCTTGTCAAAATGATAAGTACTCCAAGTAGGAGAAATATGCTTAATAAGAAGCACTCTTGTAAATCTCCAGAAAAACAATTCTTTCTAGAATTGGTGTTTCTTCAAGTGACTTTCTAGTCTATATACTTGAGAAGGATAAGAGGTCTTTCTAGACTCTTAGAGGTTGTTGTAATATTTCAAGATTAGTGGATTAAGTCCTTTTCTAATGAAAAATCACCTGAGGAGGGTGGACAAGATGTAACCTTAGTTGATAAGGTGAACTTGTATAAAAATGAATGTGTTCTTTACTGCTATTAATTTCTATTTGCTTAAAGGCTTCCCTAAACTCTTTAGAAAGGGAAAAAGTTTCTATCAACACAATTCAAACCCCCTATTCTTGTATTTTTCTCCACCTTCACAAAAGACATTGCTATATAAGGATGCTCAAGTCTCACTCTTGACACATGGATTTTACGCACAAGGATTAATATTATTGTGTTAGGGTTTGAGTTTTTGTAACTTGTATTCCATGTTAATGCTATAATAAGGGTTAGGGTAGAATCTTTATATACACCACTATATGTTTCAGTAACTTGGCATAGTTGTTGGTTTGTCTTAGTTGAGTTGTAATATTTAACATTCAATAGAGTTGTTATTGAAGTTGATCACTAGGGGTTAGTGATTGAGAGAAAGTGAAAGGAGATCTCACATTTAGGGAGAGTCCTAAATAGAAGTTCATTGAGTAGTGTTATGAAGAAGAATTGAACATCATGAAGTTTATTTTCATAGAAGACTAAGTGTATTAAACTACTAATAATGAATTTCCTTTCTTGGGTAGAGTGCCCTCTAAACATAGGCGTGGCTTCCCCGAATTGGGTTACCAATATCTGGTATTATTTACTGTGTTTACATTGACTCTTATTATTATCTATCTGTGTGTTAAAACTGGTTTAACTTATTGGACCACTTGTATCAAATTCGTGTTCGACATTTTCCCCCTCATGAACATAATTTGAGAAGGTGATCTCAAACTCCTGGGTTACCTTTTTTCTAGATCTAGGTGTTGCACCCCAAAATTTTCCACTCTTGATTTTTACTTTATATATGAATTATGTTTAACATTTCATTTGCACATCTTCATTAGGTCATTTGCATAGTATTCATTCATTCAATAAGGCACCTTGGTTTGAAAGATCAGTTGGTTGTGCCAGCAAGAGTTTCATAGTGGTTTTGAGGCTTCTTCATCAAAAACGTTTGTTTCTTTGGTTCTTCCTTTGTACATTAAACTGTGGAAGTAAGATTTTGATTCATGGCTATTGCAGATTTCTTCTTCATCAAAGCTATAAGGATATTCTCCTCTCCTCAACATCAAGGTGCAAAGTTTTCACTCAAATGAACAAGAATGTGAGTTTCATCAAAGTTATATTCACCGTCAAGGATGGGCTGAGATGCGTATTCTGACTGACAAGTGTTTGACTTTCAATGAAGAGATTTTGTCTTTGGCTAGAGTTTTCTTTAAGAAAAGTTGGGAAATTGCACGATTTATGTGGATTTATTGTTTGAACTTTTGCAATAAGTATTCAAGTTGAGAAAGAAGCAAAGTTGGAATTAAATTCATAATATGACAAACTTTGGTTCAAGAATTTGTTTTCAAGACTTTCATGAGTTGTAAAGATGAAAAATGGAATTTGTTTCAATTTGGTTCAAGACAATTCAAGATTTCAATATTTGAGCCTCATTTGAATCTAAACATGATAAAGTTGTACTTTGGTTCATGGTTTCTCTAAGTTACAATTCTCATAAACCAAATCAAATTGACAAAGCTAATTCAAATTTCATGATTTTTCATCTATTTTAAATCATGTCATTATTCAAATCCAAGACTTTGCAACATGAAAGTTTCTACATCTATTCAAGAATTTGAGTTCCATGAATTAATTCCCCATTTCTTCTTAAAGTTGCAACAACAAAGTTCAAGACTTTTTCTCAGTTGCATTACAATTCAAGAATAATTCAAATTTCTACAAAGATCAAATTTATTCATCAAGCTATTTCAAGTTTCTACAATTTTTATGTTACAACAAAAGGAAATAGAACTTAAGTTTTTATGCCTAAAGCAAATTCATGGCCTTGATTCCATCTATTACAAGATTGTAACTTCATTAGTTTGGTTTTGTTCATCTACTTTCTTCAAGATTCCAACTTCATGCCATTAACCAATCTTCATCAATCTTCACCACCTTTGTCTTCACCATTCGCCATATTCCTTGCACCATATGTTTTCATAATCTTGCCATGACCATGCCTTGCCAAACATAATCCTCCCTCTCCGTAACCAAACACAAATTTTACTCTTCACTCTCAATATTCCATTCATCCACCAAAATCTCCCTTAGCTAAAAAACCTCTCACTGCATAAACAGCACCTTCAACATCCACACAACTCAGTAACAACTTACCACACCCTCGTGAATCAATAACTGCTCACGCTTCAAACTGCAACTCCAATCAAAACATCCGCATGTGATAAACAACAAGCAACACAACACAAAACAACTCACGGACAAAGCAACAGTAATGCATAAATACAAGAATAGGAATCGAAGAAGAGGAAAAGTATAATACCTTTTGTTGTAGATGTTGATTTGCTGTCTTGTTTGTTCTTCCATTTACCATTTTGAAATATGTAATTGCAAATGTCAATTGGGGAGGAGAGTAGAAAGGGATGAGGTTATTGTGGTTTGTTCTTGTTCGTATCCGTTATGATTTGATCTATGATGTTTGTTTTGATAAGTTTCCATGGTGATTGAGAGAACCTGCAAAGACAAGTAGACCAAAGGGCTGCTGATTTTGTATTATCAACCTGGCTGGCAGTTAAAAGGGAGATGGATCTGGTCCAGGTCCAACCAATTTTTGTTGTATTTTATTTGGGTTTACACCTCATTAGTTCCGCTTGGCACCCCCTCTGCTTACACTTGTTATTTTTTTGCTTACAAAATGAACTAAAAAAAGAGTAGGAATAATAATTTTATAATTGCTTAGAAATATTTTAGAATTAATTGGTTTTCTATTAGTATTTTTTCTCATGTTTTTTTTTGTAATCATTTTCTTTTACATCTTGTCATGATTTTTTATATTGATGAGTTGTTTGTGATAACTTCGTTTGTGTGCTTTCACATGTTTCTTTAGGTGATTCCATTAAATAGTTAAATTCATTTTGATTGTTTAATTCATGATAACATCTAGGTTAGATTTTATTTTCAAACTCAACTTTAGAACCTATGCATGATAACTTTAGGATAGAGATTCCCCTTTCAACTCAAATTTAAGTCCACCTTGCATGATAACATTAAAATCAAGTTTTCCTTAGACTTGTTTTACTTTTGTATTGAATCCTCTTAAAACAAAAACATCCTTTTTTAATGAAACTTCAAAAAACACTTAACAAATAAAGATGTGAATTGTACACCATGAGCCATAAATAATGGAAAAGAATGAGATAGTGTATTCCCGACCTTTTTCTTCTTTCATTCATAGACTTTAGTGCATTTCAAATCACAAATAACTTCATAACTAAAAGAGAAAAAATAACTAAGTGTGCTTGTATTAGGTAACATTTACTATTATCCTCAACAAAAACACTTCAACAAATTCAAAACTTTTTGTCTTCGGGCTTTTTCCTTTAAACCCTTTTCAAAAAATACATGTTAATTCTTTTCTACACAATACAACAATGTGTGAGTCTCCAAAGGTCAAACGAAAAACGTTAACTGTTAGAATTTGAACTTAGCATCGTCCATAAAAAACACACAACAAACAAACGTTTTGAGAAGAACCATGGAATTCTGATTCCCTTTGGGATACGTAGGCATTGGGTCGCAAAACTCGGACAGACTCATTAATAAAAATATTTTGTTTTCCCTTATTAATTCATTCATGCATTCCCTTATCAAGTAATATTTAGATAACACACCCTTTGATTAGAACAACAATAGTGGATCTCGTTGAGTACAACAGACGTGAGGGGTGCTAACACCTTCCCCTTGCGTAATCGACTTATATATCCTTCTCTTGGTCACGAGGTCGTGTTCATTCCCTTTTTTTTGAGGTTTTATTAATATTTTCCTCCTCCTCTTTGGGATAAATAAAGTTTAGAGACGAATATGTTTTCTTTCATTTTTCACGTAGCGGCACCAAAGATCCTAGGCGAGCCCTCGATGGTTAGAATTTGGTGTTCCTACCTTCTATAGGTAGAGCTATTCTTCTCGCCTCCAAAGAATCCTCCTACTACAGTGTTAAAGGTGTGGCACATGTGTCTTTCTTATCCTCCCTTGTATATTACTCCCATTAACATCTCGCCCTTGAGAGATGGATCCCCTTAGGGTACGGGTGAAATCTCCTATGGCATATTTCTTTAAGTGTCCCTCTAGGATGGGTAGACTTCCTCAGACATACTTCTTTAAGTGTCTCTAACAGGTTAAGCTCTTTACATACTTAACCATATTGGATAGAGGGGTTGAAGATGTCAATAGAAATTTGATTGTTAAATGCAATGGTAGCCTAGGTCAGTTTTATCAGGACCTCACGGTGGGTGCCAATTGTACTTACTAAAAATACAATGAGTGACAACCCTTGATGGTGTAGGACTATTTAACGGTTTTAGAGTTGTTGTGGTGTCGGAGCACTCTTACGCATGGATGGTGAGAAGATTTTTATATAGGTGATTTCGAAGTAAATTGAATGTCAATGCTCAACCCTTATGATTTAAGTATTTAAAAGAACCTCTTGGGTCAGGATTTTAGAACCCAAGAAAGAGATTACAATATTTTTCTCTCTCGTGTGCTGGGAAGTGAGTAGCTATTTCCCCTATTATCATGGAGAACATGGATTCCTTCTTTGACTGCTCTTCCTATACCAGTAATAGGTAGAGTCACATCATTCCCCACATTTTCATAAGTGAAGAGTGGTTTAATCAAAAGGCATACGCTACAAATAATGGATGCATGTAGTGATAAGTGTACACACATTTTGATAAATAGGTTACTAGAAACCCCACTTTAGGAAATGGGCGTTATCCGTCTTCCTTTTGGTGAATCTCGTGTTACCTCCCGTGGATCTTTTACAAACATACTAGTATAAAATGTTTCACCCAAAACAAATTGAGATTAATGACTATATACTTTTGTACTTGCTAAAACTACAATAGTGAAGGAGAAGGAGAATCTACTACTGTGGGGATTTTGAGAGACCTTGAGTTTTCTCTTTGAAATTTGTGTATATCCTTTTGGCCTTAAAGTTTAGAACATTTATAGATATCTCGTGGGCTTAGATAGAAGTGGTTTCCATAGTTCCACCATCAGGAACGTGGGGGTAAAGAAGCCTTGTTCTTTCTCAAATCGTGGGAAGAAGGTTTTCCTTTACTGTTATTCCTTATAAATCGTGGGAAGCCTTGTTAGATGATGATTCCCTATGATTATATAGTGTTTTAGGACATGTCACATGATGAAATCGCAGGGAAAATTGGTCTGATGTAGTGCAGAATCACAAACAGGAAAACCCTGTTCGTAGAGGATCGTCGGGCGACGGGTCCTGTGTCGTCGGGAGACCGTGTTTTTCCAGGAGAAGGTTTGGTGAGCCAAGGAAGTAAAATGGGATGTTGGTCTCTAATGTGTCACCGGGTGATGGATGGGTTTCGTCGGGCGATGGTTGGCAGAAGTGGAAGGTTGGACTGAAATCTTGAAATAGGCATAACTTTAGTTCTAAAGCTCAGAATGAAGTGTCATTCGAAGTTGTGCGTAGCTAACGTAGTATGCTATATTTAGATGAAATAAAATGAAGACTTAGGAGTATTTTTATAAGACCTAAGTTAGAGTAAGAATAGGTTCCCTGCATTGAATCGCGGTGACAATTTGTTTAACTATGATGATATGTTGCTAATATGATTATGTGATGACGTTATGACGATGTTTTGATCACATGAGTATATATGATGATTACATGAGTATAAATGATGATGTTTTATGTATGATGTTGATTAATACATGAATGAAGATGCGTATAAAATTACACTTTTTTACCGACAATAGTAGATAAATCAAGTCACTATAAAATTATATATTATTTTTCAATTATTATAATTAAATATAATTAATGTGAATGACTTATTATTGCACATTATTCAACTTTATTGATTTTGTCTTTCCAAATACTCATTACATCACGTGAGACCTTGCAACAATGTGATTTTTTTTACTTTCTTCTTCTTCTTCAATTTCTTCACTTTTTTCTTCTAAATCAGAAGCCTAATTAAAGAACAATACTATCAAATTCAACAACACCAAATCATCACAATCTATCTCATCCACCAAGACCAAATTCTTTATTCTAAAAAATTTATTTACTTTTGAGAAAGATTTAAAATTAAAATTATTATTTGATGTTTTTATATATGATTTTTTGAATTTCGATTTTTCCAAATCTAGAATATACTAAGACCTGTAACTATCAAATGACAATTTTAGATCTCAAATGAAAATATTGAATTCAATGGCAGCAACACGATAAGGTAAAATAAAATAACATTTGAGATTTATCTCTTTTATTTTTTTAGATTTGTTGAACTTGTTTGTGATAGTTGCGTTTCAATCTTTTGGCGTAATATAAATTTATTTCTTGTTGGAATTTTGTGACGAATCTGTAATTTTGTTTCCAGATTTGTTGTTGTAGTATTTTGTTGAGATTTAATGATTTTGTTATGAGATTTTTTTTTGGAATTTTATGGTGGCTTTGTAGTTTTTTATTTGTGATAGTTGTGTTTCAATCTTTCGGCATAGTATAAATTTATTTCTCTTTGGAATTTTATGATAACTCTGTAGTTTTTTCTTTCCATATCTGTTATTGTAATATTTTGTTTTCAGATTTTTTTGGTGGATTTAAAGATTTTGTTTTGAGATGTTTTTTGTAATATTTTTTGGTGGATTTAGGGATTTTTTTTAGAGATTTGATGGCATATGATTTTTTTTAGATTTAGATAATAACATTGATATGAGTTTGAAATCTTGATTTATTAATTTTTTTCTTCAAATTTGAAGACACTTGATATTTTTCAGATTTAGATAATAATATTGATATGAGATTGAAATTTGAATATCGTATTTTTTCAGACTTGAAGACACCAAATTTAGTGATTCCAATAATTGATATGAGTTTGAAATTTGGATTTATTAATTTTTTATGTTATAACTTAAATGAAAAAGATGAATAAGATGAATATTTTTAAAGATGAAAAAGATGAAGAAGATGAATGTGTTAGTGCGTGAGGCACTTTTAGTGAGGAGAGAAAGAGAGAATAATAAAGGAAATAAGGATTTGTGTTACTGAATTGTACAAATAATGATACACACTATGACTATTTATATACAATCCTAATTAATTTTGGACTAACACAACTTGGATTATATTTAAATATTAAATCTAATCAAACCTAATCTAATCTAATTTAATATTTCAACATACCCCCATAATCCAAGTTGTCGAACATCCTCAAAAATAGTCAATATGAGCTTCCTAATTTCTTTCTCAAATTCAGGAATCTGTCGATCTTCAATCCTTCGGTAAAAATGTCGGCCAACTGTGCTTCACTTGAGCAATGCCTAACTTCAAGTTCATCTTGATTTACTTTTTCCCTCAAGAAGTGAAACCTTGCTTCAATATGTTCACTTCTTCCATGCGGAACTGGATTCTTCGCCAGATTTATGGATGACTTGTTGTCAATTTGCAATACTAGAGGTTTTCTCACTTCGACAGACATTTTTTCAAGTACATATCTTACCCAAATTGATTGACATGCAGCATAGGATCCTGCTATATATTCATCTTCACACGATGACAATGCCACCACAGGTTGCTTCTTCGAACATCATGAGATTAGGGCACCAAATACTTGAAAGAAATATCCAGTTGTGCTTCTTCGATCTTCCTTATCTCCACACCAATCAGCATCTGGAAAAAAATTAACTATTGCTTCTTTGCCTCAGAATCTCGTCAAAATAGTATTCCACAATTTATTGAACCTTTCAAATATCTCGGGATTCTTCTTGCAACCTTCATATGTGACACTCTTGGTTTACCCATATATCTGCTTACTAATCCGACTGTGAAACCAATGTCAGGTCGACTGTTGCACACATACCTCAGAGATCCCACAATTTTCTTGAACAAAGTTGCATCGACTTTGTCTTACTCTCCATTCTTCTCCAAATTCACATTTGGTTCGACAAGTGAGGATGCAGGATACGAATCATCCATTCTGAATCTCTTGAGTATCTCTTTCACATACTTTCTTAGATGTAGTACCATACCTTGCTTCGACATTTAAAATTCCATGCCTAGAAAATAAGACAACTTTCCTAGATCCGACATTTTAAATTCCTTCGTCATTAGCTCTTTGAACTTCGACAAGTTCTCCAAACTATTTCCAGTTACTAGCAAGTCATCAACATATAGGCATTTGATTATTATATCTTATGCTACAACCTGAACATAGACACCATACTCTGATTTGCATTTGACAAATCCCAATTTGACTAAGTATGAGTCGATCTTCTTGTTCCATGTCCTAGGTGCCTGCTTGAGGCCATAGAGCGCTTTGTGCAATCTATATACTTTACTCGCTTCCTTCTGAATCACAAACCCAGGAGGTTGTGTGACATAAACTTCTTCATCTATAGGACCATTCAGAAATGCTGATTTCACATGTAGATGGAATGTCGACCAGCCTTGGTTGCATGCCAATGCTACAACTAGTCGAACAGCCTCTAATCTTGCTATTGGAGCAAATACTTTAGTGTAGTAGAGTCCATCTCTTTGAAGAAAACCTCGAGCTACTAATCTTGCTTTATGTCTTGCTATTGACCCATCTGCATTGTGTTTCAACTTGAACACCCACTTTACTTTGATAGCTTTTGTATGTGCTGGTGTTGTACCCTAAAATTTTCCCTCTCATTTATCAAGATTATCCTCACAAGATCTCTTTGACTCAAGACTGGATTAGGGTTTGGTCAGCTCAAGACATCTCATCTTACACTGATGGCCCAAAATTAGGGTTTGAGTTTGCACAAGGATTTTTGGACTATCAATGCTTCATATGACTTTCAAACATCATTATGGACCCCTAAGATTACTCATGACAAGTTTCAAGCCTTGAACCACATTTTTGATCAGTCAATTGGACAGTTGACCTAAAAATCAACTGTATTGGGAAAAAAGTCAACTATGGCCAATTTATAGTCAAACTTCATAATTTTTAATCCACATAAACATTCTAGACTCATATGTATCATTTGATTAAGATTGGACCATAATTCCTTAAGAAATTTGATCAAATCATCAAAAGGGCAAAATGGTCAGAATTAGGGTTTTGACTGAGAAAGGGCAATTTTTTATTTTTAACCTAGAAAATGACTAATTGGTTTGAAGCATAATCCCAAGAGATCAATTTCATCATCTCTACCTAATGACATGGTTCAAAACATTGCATTTTCATTGGATTGATAGATGAAATTTGCAGTCAACTGATCAAAAGTCAACTGTATGCTAAAAAGTCAAAATTTGACTTTTTAGTCAAAATCAACTGCCAAAGATCACAATTCATCAAAACATGTCAAAATGTGAAACTTGTTCATCAAGAAACCAAAGATTGAATATTTGATTTTGAATTTTGAATTTTTCTTAACTTTGAAAATTTTCTAAGTATAGAAATATTTCTTATTTTTTCTCAACTTTAGGCCAATTTTCCACCATGATACAAGATGATTCAAAGAAAGTTCTTAACATGAAAGTTGTAGACCTCCATGAAATATACAACTTTGCTTCACATATTTTTCCCTAAAGATGCTTGGATCTCAAGATATAATTTTGTGAATACATGCCCATGAAATAAAGTAACTTAGTGAAAATTTGCCCTAGTTTAGGCAGGTTTTTGGCCCAACTTCATGGAAATATTTCACCTAGTTCTAAGAGGAATCTTGAAATGCATTTCAAAGATCAGTTATAGAGCATATTGCAAGATTTCCAAAATGTCCAAGAACTCCTTGATATAATTCTTGAGTGGGGAGAATCGAAGAGATGAAGTTGGCAATTTCTCACTTTGATCTCAAGCCAATTCATGAAGAACAAAATTCAAATCCTCAAGCATGTTGTACAATCTTCACTTTGCAGGCCTCAAACTCGTTTGTCACTCCACTGTTAATGGATTGCACAAGATTTCATGCCCTAAAGCCAAGCATTCAATGCATTGTACAAGAAAATAACCATTTATGGAAGAAAGACAACATTGCCATTTTGGAAAAGCATGCTTTATGCATTTTTTCATTTCTTGAGCCTTGGACTTGTTCTTTCTGCACAAACCAAGCCTCTAAGCCTGAACAAAACATGTTTAAAGCTTCACACTACCCTACAAGATCAGAACCATGCATCAAGAAGTCATTTCTCACACTTGCTTCAAAAACAAGAAATGTAGCAAGACATGTGATCTTGTACTTCTTAGCAAGCACAAGTCCTCCAATCTTTTGCTCTATATAAAGCTATCACTTTGCAACTAAAAGTACAAATTCCCAAGCCTTGAAACACCCTAGAATCAGAAATTGCATACCAAGCTCCCAAACTTTCCGTTTCTGACTTGTGATTTGAATCTTCTATTCCACTCGTGCGTTTTCAGGCCTTTTGCTTCCCTAAGCTTCCTTACCTTACAAGAAAGCCATCCCACAACCTGAAACATCATTGTAACTCCATCTTCCCCATTGTTGAACTTCAAAAACAGAGTAACACAGGTGGACTTCTAGAGATGATTCCAACCACCCTCAAGACAAGCTAGGCATTGCATTAGCTTCCTAGAGGTTCAAGGAAGCTAACCTGATCATCACAGCATCCTAAAGCAAGCTCATTTCCAAAACACGATTTCCATTTTCAAGGTGAGTTTTCTGTTTTTCCAACTCTTTATACAGGCATAGTTAGCTTTCCATTTGTGAATATACAATGTAGACATCATTGCTACGAAGCTGTACATATCCATAACTTGCTTTTATTTGGCCTGAGTTGAGAGAATTTTGAGCTTGATGTTTATGAAAAAATTAGGTTAAGAATTAGGGCCATTAAAGTTCTCTTTAATCTTGGACTTATAGTTTTAGTTATGCACATGGTTAGAATCGTGAGACAAAATGCTATAACATTCATGTTATCAATTTCCATTTTTGTTGAGAGATGAAAGAGTTACAGGAGATCCGGCTAGCTAAAGGAAGAAGACGAAGTACAGGGCCAAGGAAGCGTTTTGTGTTATGTTTTTCTTGTTTCACATAAGCTAACGGATGTACAGCCACCCCAGTGGCAAGGTAGCGTGCTTGAAATGAATAGATCGTGAGTTCGAACCTTGGCGCTACCTTTTGTTTTTTCATATTTTTCCAGTTTCATTTTTTTGGCTGTTTGCAGGATGGGCCTTAGCGTTTTTTGCTAACATACTATCCCCTGTTTGCTTGCAGCACCCCTGGCCCATAATTTTTATTATTCATTTTTATTTTCATTTCTATTTTACTAAATATATTTTCCTTAATATTAAAAATCATAAAAAATATAAAAATGCTAAATTTATATTTTGGTCCATTTTATTTTATTTTTCTCATAAAAATATATTTTATTTTAGTTACATATCATATATATATATATATATATATATATATATATATATATATATATATATATATATATATATATATATATATATATATATATATATATATATATATATATATATATATATATATATATATATATATATATATATATATATATATATATATATATATATATATATATATATATATATATATATATATATATATATATATATATATATATATATATATATATATATATATATATATATATATATATATATATATATATTCTTTAATAAACTTGTAAATAAAAGAATAGAATTAGTTTAATCATTTATTTCTTTTTTTCACATATATAATTATTTTTTAAAACATACAAAGAGACTAAATATTTTCATAAAATATTATCTATTTTCAATACAAAAAATGCATAAAAAAATAATAGTTAAAGAATTTTATTTTCTTTTAAATTAGAAATTAGGGTTAACTATTTTTCAAGAATTAATCTCCTTTTCTTAAGTTATTAGTTTTAGTTCAAAACTTATTTTCACATAAAAAAAACAAAAATCCTTTTCTTGCATTTATATATCTTTGTATATTTAAATTGTCTTGTACATTATTTATTCCAATATTTGTACAAATTCGTTTTGGTTGCAATAGCTTAATTAGATTTATATTATTGCAAATCCCCATTCGTAGTTTGTATTCCCCCCTCCTATAAAATGTTGTAATAGCGTAGTAATCGTTAAATTACGCAATTTACCGCTTTTACATATCATGCTAGTAATTAGGGTTTGAATGGAAAGATAAAAAAAACAAATCAAATAAAAAACCTTAAATCCAAGACAAAATCAAAGCATGAAAATAACACACTCGCACACAAGCATCCTTAGGGTTTCTCCACTTGGTTGCCTTATACAAAAATGGCCATATTACGCATGCGAAGTATCTTGGCAAAACAAATAAGTATAAGATCATAGTCCCTCGATGACACTATTCAAAGTTTCCTTACAAAATGATCTTGGTCCCTCAAAAAATGCTAAGATACTTTACAACATTGCTAATCATGGTTATACGATGACCCACGCCCGTCCCGTTTACATTCAAAGATAGGGTTGTTTACCAAATCAATGGTAAGACAACAATGTCAAAGGAATAGAAAATGAACAAGAAAGACATTTGAGTAGGTAGGTTAATTCTAGTTACTTGCTCTATTTTCAAACAACTATCCTTGCTATTTTTCAAAACAACACACACATTTTAAAAAACACCTTACAAACATTGAAAATATCTTCAAAAAGACAAACATCTTTGTATACATTCTTATGAACGAGAATCATTACAAAGATTGCCTAAACAAATGGCCTCTTTTACAAAATACTTTCAAAACCACACCAAACACATTTTCAAACAACAAAAGCAAGTGATCTAGCAAGTAACTAAGAGCCCATGGAAAACTATGGATGAAAAGGGTGCTAATACCTTCCCTTTTCATAATCTACCCCCCGAACTCAAGAAACAATCTCAAAGGTCTTTCCTGTGCTTTTTCACCTTTCCTTTTGGATAAAATAAAAGTCGGTGGCAACTCTTGCTAACCGCAACATTTGCGATAAAACGCAAAACCCTCAAGTCAGTTCTCCCACCGTATCACAAAACTGGCGACTCTGTTGGGGACAATTATAAAAGTGGGGTTACCTTAGGGCTAGATAATATTTATTTGCTTACATTGTTTGACTTGTTTGCTTTACATTATGGTTCTTTGTTTGGGTTTGAAATCCTCTACCCGGATTTGGGATACATTATAGGTAAATAACAATATGTTGTGGAAACTGTACGGGGTATACCGATATGGTCTAAGCAATAGCTATGTTAGTGTGACATATTTGTGGGTACTGGTAGCCTTTGAGTTAATCAAAGAGAATACGGGGTCGCTGAGTGATGTCATGAAGCACTAATGAACTTCTAGAACCCTTTACTTGACTAATTTGGCCTTTAGGATGTAGTGAGATGACCGACTTTGGTACAGTCCGAAGTTGGTAGATACTCGATACTACACTCATTGAGGTTTGGTTTCTTGGGATATTTCGGTCGCCATTAAAGAGGCTTGAGCTGAAACAATGACCAAGGAAACAATCCGGTGATATTGAGCTCCTTAGAACCCGGTTACTATTATTAGGACAGGTGTAAGACAACTAAACTTCAAGAGGGTACTTACCTATAAAACCCTATGCAAGCCTAAACTAAGAACTTGTTTGCTTTGCTTGTATATGCATACTTGTACATAACATCATGGGCATCATGAGCATCATATACATCACTAACCATTTCAAGGATTTTGGAGATTTATCTTTGTTATTGTTTTGTAGGATATGGATTCACTTCGCAGGAAAACTATCCAAGTCAACCTTGTAAGAATTCCTCCACAACTCAAGGAGTTAGCTTCAAGGATCCCTGAAAACTCTCCATTCACCGAGAGACATGGTCGTCTACTCAACTTAGTCACCTCCAACACAGATGAGGATATGATGAAGGTGCTCTTCCAGTTCTTTGATCCTTTGCACCATTGCTTCACATTTCCCGACTATCAACTTGTGCCTACTTTAGAAGAATTCTCTCAACTCCTAAGGATTCCCATTCTTAATCAGCTACCTTTCAACAGTACGAAAAGAAACCCAAAGCCAGAAGAGATTGCTCAAGCTCTGCACTTGCACTCATATGATGTCACAACCCATTGGGAAACTAGAAGTGGTATCAAAGGCTTCTTAGCAAAGTTTCTGTTTGAGAAAGCCCAAAGCTTTTGGAATTCCTTAGACTTGCAAGCCTTTGAGGAAATTGTGGCTCTCCTCATCTATGGGATGGTTTTGTTTCCCAATCCTGACCAACTCACAAATGTGAGTGCCGTCAAAATCTTCATGTCACGCAATCCGGTGCCTACATTGCTAGGGGATATCCTACACTCTTTTCACACTCGCACAATGAGGAAAAGACGTGTCCTTATGTGTTTCACTCCTCTCCTGGCAAGATGGTTTATTTCTCGTCTTCCCCAATCAGTCTTAAAGAATGAGCAAGGATTAATGTGGTCACAAAGGTTAATGACGCTCAAACATTCAGATATTCAGTGGTGCTCTCGATCCAAAGAGAATGTTATCATTGTTGACCGTTGTGGGGAATTCCCTAATGTCCCTCTATTTGGCATTAGGGGAGGCATCACCTACAACCCATGCTTAGCTCTAAGACAGTTTGGTTACGCCCGAAGGGATGGCCCGCGTGAGATGCTCATTCAAGGCTTGGTATTCAACTACGACAACGACAATCAAGGTCTTCGCTAGAGATTCATTCGAGCTTGGAGGATGCTAAAAAAGGTGGATAGCAAGACTTTGGGGAACAAGAACTCCATCCCTCTTGAGCCTTAGCTTAAATGGGTACGAAACCGTGCTCAAAGTCTTATGATGCCTTATCCTTCCATTCTTCTGGTGATCATCGAGCCTATTAAGGAGGGAGAAGTTCCATACACTATCCTACATCCTGACATGCCCACATCTCTTGAAGATCTACAAAGGGATTGAATACAACTCAAAGGAGAGAGAGATACTTTCGAATCCCAATTCTACGCAAGCGAGAAGAAGGTTTTAGAACTCACTAGGCTACTTCATGAGGAGCAGACTCTAAATTCCTACATAGCACCAAAGAGGATGCGCACTACTTTCTTATCTTAGAGTTTTGTACTATTTTGCCCAAGGGGAATTGATGTATTCAAACTCTATCTTATTAATATAACGTGTGCTTCCTTTTTGTCTAAAACGAACTTGAATCTTTAAAAATCCTTGAAAACATTACATATGCACATATCATTCATCATAACATACACATGTCTTTTGCAACGAGTTTCCTCATCTCTCTACTGTTTATTTCAGTAAGATGGATCTCGAACAGACAGTCAAAGATCTCCAAATTCAAAACACGCAGTTTCAACAATTGCTCATGACTCTAGCCAAGGGGCAAAAAGAGTTGAAGACTCTGCTAGCCGAAGAAAAGAAAAAGAAAGCAAAGAAAGCCACTGGGGTTTTAAACATGGGGAGAAGATTTCAGGGACAGACTAAAAGAACCTTGAATTTTGCAACCACTTCCGGGGAAGGAGAAGGGAAAGGAAAGGAAACAGTGGTTTCGTCAAAATTTGAAGAGGAGGAAGAAGAGGAAGACTACTCTGAGGAACAGTATCCTCCAGCTGATGATAAGTACAAACATCTTGAAGAGCGTTTGAGCGCTATGGAAATACAAAAGGTGTCGGGTCTAGACTTTGAAGAATTGGGACTAGTTTCAGGGATTGTGATTCCTCCGAAATTCAAAGTACCTTTGTTTTCAAAATATGATGGGGTGTCATGTCCTAAGATGTACCTCTGATCATATGTGAGAAAGATCCAGTCGCACTCTGCCGATAAAGACTTGTGGGTACATTTTTTCCAATATAGCCTATCTGGAACACAACTCGACTGGTTTTACCAGCTAGAAAGGGCCAACGTCCATAATTGGGAAGATATTGCCGCAGATTTCTATAAGCAATACCAATATAAATCTGATTTGGCGCCTATCCGTACTCAACTTCAAAGTATGGCCATGGCTTCCAATGAGGGTTTCAAGGATTACACGCAGAAATGAAGAGATCTAGCTGGGAGAGTGCAACCCCCTTTGTCTGAAAGGGAGTTGGTGGATATGTTCTTAGGCACTCTATCAGGCCCTTTCTTCAACCATCTGATTGGAAGCTCATCTGCAGGATTTACTGAGTTAATACTGACCGGAGAAAGGGTGGAATCAGGCATAAAAAGTGGAAAAATTCAGAAGGATTCATCTACCTCTACAGCTGTGAGGAAACCTTTCATTGGGAAGAAGGAAGTAGCTGATGTATATCCACAAAGGAACTAAGGGAGGGTCGAGCGCCGACCAATGGTAGGGGCTGTCATGATCCCAAAGCCTACATCTAATCAACCAAGAAATAATCAACTGAGGGTGGAGAGGCCAGTTCAAAAACTCACCAAAATTAATATGACTCTAGCCCAGGTTTTACCGCACCTTCTGAAATCCAATTTGGCAACTTTAAAAGAAGCTCCAAAGAACCCCAACACAGCGTCCCCTTATTATCACCCAAATGCTTGCTGCGCATATCATTCCGAAAGTCCGGGTCATGACACTAACAATTGTTGGGCCTTGAAAAACAAAATTCAAGACCTTATAGAGGCAAAGGAGATTGATTTTGATGCGCCCGAAAAGCCAAATGTCATTTCTGCTCCTATGTCTAGACATGGTCACCACACTAATGTTGTTGAAGATGATTTGTTTGTTACCACAATTGATGAACTCTTGACTCCACTCCCAATCATTAAGATAAACTTGTTGAAAGCCGGTGTATTCCCAGGTTGTAATGAATACTTTCGTCCTTTCTTATCCTCAACAACTGTTTGCCCTTTGTTGAAAACAGGCATTCAACGCTTGATAGACAACAAAGAGATTCTATTTGAAAGTACTCTTGTTTCACTTGTTCTTGTTGAAGACATTTAAATTATCACCATCTCCGCCAATTCTTCCAGGGCCCCCAAAAGACCCATTAGAATTACATCGGTTCCAAAAACTACTCCTCTTATAATCACAATGCCTGGGCCAGTACCGTATGAATCAGACAAAACTGTGTCGTGGAATTACGGTGGAGACATCTACTACCATGGTATCAAACAAGATAGGCTGGCCGCTGAAGAGATGAGATTCAAAGAAGAAGACTATGACATTAGCAATATTGCCGGAACCAATAAGATTACCCGAAGCGGTAGAATCTTCTCTCCAGAAATTGCCCCCCCAAAGGCAGTTTTTGGACCCGTGGCTGCTTCAAAGGTTATCTCCGTACCAATAATCATATCTGCAAGTGCTCCTATTGAAAAAGACGACACAACCCCTGCTGTTATCCCTACCAACACTCCTACTGCTGAAACTCGAGGAAAAAGTATTCAAGTAGAGTCTGCCCAGACGAAGGCTCAACCACTATTTATCCCCGAAACCTCCAAGAAGGAAATGGAGGAGATCTTGAGAATAATAAAGAAGAGCAACTATGACGTAGTTGAACAGTTGGGGTAAAATCCCTCCAAAATCTCCATGCTGGCTTTGTTGCTGTGTTCCGAGGCACATGCGAAAGCTCTGGTAAAATTCCTAAAGACAGCCCATGTGCCTCAAGAGACATCGGCTGACCAATTTCAAGATTGTGTGGCCAGCTCGATGGTGGATAACAGCCTAGGCTTCTCGGATGCTGATCTGACACCAAGGGGAAGAAAGCACAACGAGGAATTTCATGTCTTTTTGGAATGTAGAGGAAGAACTCTGGCCCATGTCTTGGTGGACACTGGTTCATCTTTGATTGTTTTACCGAAGAAAGCTCTCGACAGATTAGACTGCAAAGGACTGACGTTGAAACCTAGTAACATAGTCGTGAGAGCGTTTGATGGCTCAAAGAGGATGGTGCACGGGGAGGTGGATATCCCCATAAAGGTTGGGACTCAAACTTTCAACTCAACCTTCTATGTAATGGACATTGATCGCGACTTTATCGTCTAAATTAATCGGGAGACTGCAAGTGCACAGTCCTATCGCGTAGTTTTAAAAGATATCGAACCCACAGAGACTATAAATCGATCTATTGTTATCCTAAGTTACGGTACACAGCTAAGGCGAATAGTTCTTTTAGAATATTGGTTAAGGAATATAAATATAAATAAAACGAATATCGGTATGTACTTCGTTAACACTAGAGAATCCGGCTTTCCACAGGCTTATTTTCTAAAAATGATAATAATATCTTTTTCAGCAAAAAGTATTTATTCAAAAATCTATTCTCAAACTTTCGCTCTATTGAAGTAAATTATAATTTTAAACTCTGATGTATGCTTTCGCTATCCCATTGATTTTAAAATTACTTTTTGAAAATAAATAAAGTTTAATTGGTTTTAAAACGCTGTCGCAGTCTTTAAAAACAATACCTAGTATCTACTATCTGATTCTAAACCTCAAACTGTCGCTCTGTTGGTTTCTAATCTTGGTCGGTTTATTAACCTCAAACTGTCGCTCTGTTGGTTTCTAAACCTTTTTAACAAAATAAACTAGATAACTAAATCAGAAAAAGTGTTTATTTTATAAGATATAATCAAGCCTGTTTATTCCGGATCCATTCAAATTAACTCGTTACATACCGATATTTAAATAATTTAGCCAGACATACTCATAAAAGCAGACATGAATACATTAAAGGAATTAACATTCGTAAATAAATTCATGGCTAAATAAATATCTCTCATGCAGATAATTAATTAAATAAATTAAAATAATTATATTAAGAACCTGGATATAATAATAATGCTTGAATAATCTTGTTCTTCGAAATAAACGAGCATTCCCCCACAAGTCGGTTGGATCTGCTCGGAGACTTCTTGAATTGAAAAGAAAAATTACGACAAGAAATAAAAAAGCACTAGGTCTAACGTAAGGTTAGATCAGTGAAAATTATAGAACTTAAACTAAAATAAAAACTAAAGAAAGAAACCGAACTAGAAAAGTATGGTAGAAATACAAAACTGAAAAGAAAATACGAAAACAGAAAAATAAAGGAAGACTAAATAACGGTTGTTCGGTAAAATTGCCGACCCTTGCTCTGAAGGTTGAACTTGTATTTATAGGCTTCATTTGTAACTTCCCGCTTCCATGTTGTACGAAGGCTAGTGGAGATCATGGGAATAACTACCAGAATCATGGGAGAACATGGGAATAACTACCAAAATCATGGGAGAACATGAGACACATATCCACGAATTTCTCGTTTCTTACTTGCCCACGTTGAGACAGGCGCCTCCATTGACTTGTTCTCCCTTTGACCATGCTGAGACGGGCGCCTCCCACTAAGGGGAAAGTCCGAGGCGGGCGCCTCAATTGTAGGAGGAGAGTTGAGACGTGCGTCTCACTCTTGCATGCACTTTTAGGGTTTTCTTTCCTGCGTGGGTTTGAATTCGTTTGGGCCCGTTTGGAGATGATAAACCCTTTTTGATCCATCATCATTGCTTTGCACACCCCTTCTCTTCATTTCTTTGGCTTTTTAATCCGATTTTCCCTCAATTTCTTTCTTTTCTCAATTTATCTTTTATTTAATACAAATACCTGAAACAAAAGAAATACCAATGTAATACAACAATAAAATAGAATAAATAAATAAAAATACTAATATTATCTATAAAAATTAAGCCAAATATGTTATATAAATTCGTGTTATCAACACCCCTATACTTAAACCTTTGCTTGTCCTCAAGCAAAAATTAAAAATGAAAAATTACTTAAGCATAAGTCAAACGTAGATATAAAACACAATTCAATTCGTATTTGGTTGCAGGTCAATTCTTTTGTTTGGATAACTCAAGTTCAAACTTCGACACCAAAATTACCGTAATGACACTAGATACCCTCATTTATGCAGACCAAATTAAGTCATGAATTATAACTCGATCTAATACTTTCGTTTCGTTTCACCCGTTTTCATTCTGGTGCAATCACATTAAGCCCTTTACCTTACGCGCACATAGTGGAGTAACCGGTTAGTGACTTTGATCTTTATAATCTAGCTTGGAGTTCTGGTAGTTATATTTGGTACTCCTTTATCCAATTACAAATTGTGGGGGATCGGACCGTCGTCCGCCCTACCAAGTTCAGCACCAGAGACCACTGAACCAATTCATAATGGTTGTTTGCATAAATATTTAATAGTTTCTGCAACCGTTGAATTAAATGATCTGGTAAGGATCATCTAACTTAATAAGTGCGTCTTCTAATAAAAATTTCTCTTTAAAAATCTTGATCAAACACTTATATTCATCGATTCTCCACGTAGTTTGTCGTTCAAGGCGGTGCTGACTGCTTTTATAAACTACTCGAGATTACTTTAAAACTAAGTCTTAAGGTGTTGGTATAATAAGTACTTAAATCAATCTAACACGTTGGGGTATTGAAGTGTTATGATGATAATAATTTTGCTTTAGTCGCGCTCGAGTTCTTATTTATAAAAATAAGCAACCTTAATACTAGTTGAATATGTTAATATAACGTTTGAATTTTTTCGTTATGGCTCAAGAATATGGAGGAATTCGAATAGGCACGAGAATTTTACATAAAAGGCTAAAATTTCATAAACATGTATTTTATTAAATGGAAATTTCGCAGTACATAGGAAAAAAAAGGAAACTAAAAGGGGATACTAAATAGAGCAAAGATAATAAAAATGAAGTAAGAAATGTTCTGACTCCCCTAAACTTAAAGTAAGCATTGTCCTCAATGCGATAGTACCAGGAGAAATCAGAAAAGAGAGGGGTGATCACTCGTCGCTTGGAGAATTTTGTCCTCTTGCTCCTCTATTTTTATTTCGTTGTCCTCTACGTCTTGGGCAGCGATTTGAATTTGGGCAGAATAAGGAACAAGGAATTGTATTTCAGCTCACATGCATACATACTACATACTGTGTGTATATATATATATATATATATATATATATATATATATATATATATATATATATATATATATATATATATATATATATATATATATATATATATATATATATATATATATATATATATGTATAATAGATAAATCTAGAATTTTAATTAATAGTATATATATATAATTCTAGTATATAATGCATTATGATTGATACTATAAATATTGGGAAGTATTAGTTCAGTATATTAATACGAGACGGGGAAATACGATAATTAAAATAATACTCAATTATAATTATAAATATTAACGTGAATTATTTAATTGAGTATAATTATCGTTATTACGGGGAAATAGTTCAAACGCATCAGATGAAAGGGTGCAACCGATAATCGACTTAAATATAAAATTTAACATAAAATAGAAAAAATGAAAATATGGAAGAGAAAATTTAAAATTAGAAACCAGGATGACTACTGGTTGATTTTCCATGGCCACTTATCAAGCCATCTCACATATCCTTCACCTTTTCTTTTCTTTCTTCTGTAGGGTGGTTTATTCTTTCGAAATTGTGGTAGTGGTTCTGGATCTATCATAAGTATAAGTTTTTCAAATTTGGGCTTAGTGATTTTATCCATCGCCTCATAAGTTAACCTTACCCTTTTAACAGCAATTATACCATTAATTTTATGGTCTTCTAATTTTCGCTTTTTAGGCAAGACTTCAAATAGTGGTGCATTAATGTGGATAGTTTTTAATACCTCAACATACGTTTTAAATTGGGAGTCTACCGGAGTTTCCATAAAAATTTTCGGGAAAGGAATCAGTGGGATGTAGTGATTTGGGATTACAATTTGCGCTTCCTTCTCTACCTCGTTTACAACCTCCTTTTCGAACAGCGTTGGTGAATCTGTCTCAATCTCCACTATTTTCTCGTCAGAACTTTCCTTGGCCGCAATATCACTCTCTTCAAACTCATCATCACTCTCTAGATTTTCAAATAGTTTTTCTATAATGGTTGTTTCAACATCCACATCTTCTTTGGGGAATGGTCCTAGAAGGTTTTGTTCAAATTGGGAGATTTGAGTTTCTAAGGCCAAGTTGTGAGTCGTGAAGGGCTCAACCACAAAGGTTAGTTGGCTAAAGTTTTCATTATTTTGAAGATTTTGTTTTCTTGCCTCTTCATTTTGGACAGTTTGTATTTCTATAAAATGCGCAATCATAGACTCTAACCTAGCGTTGGTTATCATCTCATCAGAATCCTCTATTGGTGTTTCGAAGTTAAAATCTTGCGATTCTTCAGAGTCTTGGAAGTAAGTTAAAGTCTCCTTTTGTGTTTCCCCTAAATGTTTCATCATCCTAGATGTTTCATTAAAATTTTCCATTAATATTTCGAGATCAGATTTATATGGTTCAGGTGATTCTTCAAAATATTGGGTGTGGTAATTATAGAGAGAATTGGGTTGAGGAAAAGTTTGGTTGAAATTATAAGTTTCTTGTGGTTCCTCAAAATGTGGGGATTGGTAGTTTTGGAGGTAATTTGGGTAAGAGTAGGTTTGTGAAGCATTGAAATCTTCCATCAGTATTTCAAGGTTGGATCTATGATATTCTTGTGGTTCCTCAAAATACTGATAATGGGCGTAGGAAAAATTTGGGTTATACATAGTAAATAAAGTAAAGGTGCCTTAGTCTATACGGTGTAACACCAGAGTTACAATATCGACTTAAATAGTCCCCGGCAACGGCGCCAAAAACTTGATCGCGACTTTATCGTCTAAATTAATCGGGAGACTGCAAGTGCACAGTCCTATCGCGTAGTTTTAAAAGATATCGAACCCACAGAGACTATAAATCGATCTATTGTTATCCTAAGTTACGGTACACAGCTAAGGCGAATAGTTCTTTTAGAATATTTGTTAAGGAATATAAATATAAATAAAACTAATATCGGTATGTACTTCGTTAACACTAGAGAATCCGACTTTCCACATGCTTATTTTCTAAAAATGATAATAATATCTTTTTCAGCAAAAAGTATTTATTCAAAAATCTATTCTCAAACTTTCGCTCTATTGAAGTAAATTATAATTTTAAACTCTGATGTATGCTTTCGCTATCCCATTGATTTTAAAATTACTTTTTGAAAATAAATAAAGTTTAATTGGTTTTAAAACGCTGTCGCAGTCTTTAAAAACAATACCTAGTATCTACTATCTGATTCTAAACCTCAAACTGTCGCTCTGTTGGTTTCTAATCTTGGTCGGTTTATTAACCTCAAACTGTCGCTCTGTTGGTTTCTAAACCTTTTTAACAAAATAAACTAGATAACTAAATCAGAAAAAGTGTTTATTTTATAAGATATAATCAAGCCTGTTTATTCCGGATCCATTCAAATTAACTCGTTACATACCGATATTTAAATAATTTAGCCAGACATACTCATAAAAGCAGACATGAATACATTAAAGGAATTAACATTCGTAAATAAATTCATGGCTAAATAAATATCTCTCATGCAGATAATTAATTAAATAAATTAAAATAATTATATTAAGAACCTGGATATAATAATAATGCTTGAATAATCTTGTTCTTCGAAATAAACGAGCATTCCCCCACAAGTCGGTTGGATCTGCTCGGAGACTTCTTGAATTGAAAAGAAAAATTACGACAAGAAATAAAAAAGCACTAGGTCTAACGTAAGGTTAGATCAGTGAAAATTATAGAACTTAAACTAAAATAAAAACTAAAGAAAGAAACCGAACTAGAAAAGTATGGTAGAAATACAAAACTGAAAAGAAAATACGAAAACAGAAAAATAAAGGAAGACTAAATAACGGTTGTTCGGTAAAATTGCCGACCCTTGCTCTGAAGGTTGAACTTGTATTTATAGGCTTCATTTGTAACTTCCCGCTTCCATGTTGTACGAAGGCTAGTGGAGATCATGGGAATAACTACCAGAATCATGGGAGAACATGGGAATAACTACCAAAATCATGGGAGAACATGAGACACATATCCATGAATTTCTCGTTTCTTACTTGCCCACGTTGAGACGGGCGCCTCCATTGACTTGTTCTCCCTTTGACCATGCTGAGACAGGCGCCTCCCACTAAGGGGAAAGTCCGAGGCGGGCGCCTCAATTGTAGGAGGAGAGTTGAGACGTGCGTCTCACTCTTGCATGCACTTTTAGGGTTTTCTTGCCTGCGTGGGTTTGAATTCGTTTGGGCCCGTTTGGAGATGATAGACCCTTTTTGATCCATCATCATTGCTTTGCACACCCCTTCTCTTCATTTCTTTGGCTTTTTAATCCGATTTTCCCTCAATTTCTTTCTTTTCTCAATTTATCTTTTATTTAATACAAATACCTGAAACAAAAGAAATACCAACGTAATACAACAATAAAATAGAATAAATAAATAAAAATACTAATATTATCTATAAAAATTAAGCCAAATATGTTATATAAATTCGTTTTATCAGACATCCGCCCCTCTTACTCCTGTCTGCTAGGATGACCGTGGATTCATTATGCCGGTGTTGTCACATCTACACTACACCAGATGCTGAAATATCCGGTCCAGGGAAAGATTATCACTGTCCACGGAGAGGAAGAGTATATGATTAGCCATCTCAATTCTTCCCGGTATATGGAATTGGATGGCAAGTTCATTGAAACTCCTTTTCAACATTTCGAAGAGGTTCCCCAAGAGGTAGCAGTGACCAAGACTGCGTCCCACATTCCCAAGATTACAAGACATCCGCTCTGGATGTCATCTCTGAAGGACGCCAAAGAAGTAGTAGAGGAGGGTGGATGCACCATCTGGGGACAACTTTCGGATATTCTGTATAAATCTGACAAGTTTGGTTTAGGGTTCACTTCAAGTGCTCAGAAGGCTGTCCGCCGTGCCCGTGCTGGAGGGCACCCTTGAATATTAGCAACCGAGAGGTCAATGCGGAAGAAGATGGTGAAGAGGATTTCCACTTGGAGGATTGGATCTTTCCTACTATCAACGAAGGACTTCACAATTGGGAGGCCAGAGACTTTGTTCCAATAACTTTCATCCCTAAGTAATTTATCTTTACATTTCTATTGGACTTGTAATATGCACAAACAATTCGCACATTTAAAACCTTGTGTCTTGTCCGAGGCACAATGGTCCATTTGTAAGGGTTATTATTTCATCTTCATATGACATTCAATGAATCATAGACGTTTTTCACATACAATTTTTTGTGCTCATTGTCTTTCTTTTACATTTTATTTTCTAAAGATGGCTATACCCTTACACACACCCACACTCACAAATGCAGGTAGCCCTCCATTCCAGATCCCATGGGTAACCATACTGCTATGGCCTTTTGTGACTCTAAAGATCTAATCTACCAAGCCGAAGACGAAGGTGAGGAAGATTGTGAAGTACCAGGGGAACTGGCTAGACTACTACAACAATAGGAAATGGCCATTCAGCCTCACGAGGAACCTGTGGACACAATCAATATGGGTACCGAGGAGGATAAAAAAGAGGTCAAGGTGGGTGCCAATATGGAGCCCAGTGTCAAGGAGCGTCTGATTCAGCTGTTGCATGATTATGTTGAGATATTTGCCTGGTCATATGAAGACATGCCAGGACTTGATACAGACATCGTGTTAAATCGTCTGCCAACAAGAGAAGACTGTCCACCAGTAAAACAAAAAGTCCGCCGCATGAGACCTGATATGTCAGAAAAGATCAAAGCGGAGGTCATGAAGCAATTCAATGTTGGATTCTTGGCTGTCACTTCCTATCCCCAATGGGTTTCCAACATTGTTCCCGTGCCTAAAAAAGACGGCAAAGTACAAATGTGTGTGGACTATAGAGATTTGAATAGGGCCATCCCTAAAGATGATTTTACACTCCCCCACATTGATATCCTGGTCAAAAATACGGCCTAACACAGTGTTTTCCTTCATGGATGGATTCTCAGGTTACAACCAAATCAAAATGGCACCTAAGGACATGGAGAAAACTACATTTGTCACACAGTGGGGCACATTCTGCTACAAGGTGATGCCATTCGGACTGAAGAATGTTGGGGGCAACCTATTAATGCGCCATGATAGCTTTATTTCACGTCATGATACATCATGAAATAAAGGTCTACGTAGATGACATGATAGCCCGATCACAAACAGAGGAAGAGCACTTGGATCACTTGCAAAAACTGCTTGAGAGACTAAAGAAATACAAGCTAAGGTTGAATCCAAACAAGTGCACATTCGGAGTACGGTCTGGTAAACTCTTAGGTTTTGTATTCAGTAACAAAGGCATTGAGGTCGATCCTGCCAAGGTTAAAGCAATACAAGAAATGCCTGCTCCTCGTACTGAGAAGGAAGTCAGAGGATTCTTGGGACTCCTGAACTATATTGCCAGATTCATTTCTCACCTAATAGCTACTTGTGAGCCAATCTTCAAACTATTGAAGAAAGATCAAGTAGTCAAATGGAATGATGAGTGCCAAACTGCTTTCGACAAAATCAAAGAGTACTTACAAGAGCCTCCAGTTTTGATGCCACCAGTCGAGGGAAGACCATTGATCATGTATCTGACTGTTTTAGAAAACTCAATGGGGTGTGTATTGGGGCAACATGACGAGTCTGGCCGAAAAGAGCACGCTATTTACTACCTGAGCAAAAATTTTACCGACTGTGAAACCAGATATTCACTACTCGAGAAAACTTGCTGCGCTTTGGCATAGGCTGCTCGCCGGCTAAGACAACATATGTTGACTCATACTACTTTGTTGATATCTAAGATGGATCCGATAAAATACATCTTTGAGAAGCCTGCTCTGTCTGGGAGAATAGCTAGGTGGCAGATGATCCTAACAAAATATGGCATACAATATACTACCCAGAAAGCTATAAAGGGCAGTGTATTGGCTGATCACCTTGCTCACTAAGTTGTAGAAGACTATCAGTCCACGAAGTTCGAATTCCCAAATGAAGACATCATGACATTAGACAACTGTGAAGAAATCAGACCATATGACGAACCTGAACAAGGATCTCGATGGACCATGTTCTTTGACGGGGCATCCAATGCACTTGGTAATGGTATCAACGTTGTACTCATATCTCCGGAAGGGTGTCATACTCCCTTCACTTCCAAACTTTGCTTCAACTATACGAACAACATGGCAGAATACGAAGCATACACCTTTGGTCTCAGAGCTGCCATAGACTTGGGAATCAAATCTTTAGATGTGTTTGGAGATTCAGCTTTGGTCATCAGTCAGATCAAAGGGGAATGGGACACTAAGCACCCAAACCTTATCCCTTACAAAGAACATGTTTTGACATTGCTACCACATTTTGAGAAGATTACCTTCGAGCATTTCCCGCGAGAAGAAAATCAGCTAGCAGACGCTCTGGCTACAATGTCATCTATGTTTAAACTTAATTGGGATAACGAAGCTCCCCAGATCACCATCTAACGAATGGATGAGCCGACACACTGTCACGAGATTAATACTGAAGAAGTAGTGGACCAGCGTTGGTTTCATGAAGTCAAGAGGTATCTCGAGGCTCAAGAATATCCAGAAGGAGCTTCAATCAATGATAAGAAGTTCTTAAGGAGATTCTCTGCTAAGTTCTTCGTGAGTAATGGCATCTTGTACAAACGTAATCATGACTCCATTCTGCTTCGGTGTGTGGATAAGATTGAAGCGAAAAAAATCATGGCTGAATTACATGAAGGTACTTTTGGCACTCACTCTAGTGGGCATACGATGGAAAAGAAAATCCTACGGGCAGGCTATTATTGGTATACTCTGGAAGCAGATTGCTATCAATACTCCTGAACCTGTCATAAGTGTCAAATTTATGCTAACAAGGTGCACGTACCTCCGGTTCCTCTGAATGTCTTGACGGCTCCTTGGCCCTTTTCTATGTGGGGAATTGATATGATTGGAGAGATCAAGCCTACAACCTCCAATGGACACCGTTTCATCCTAGTGGCCATTGACTATTTTACCAAGTGGGTTGAAGCAGCTTCCTTCACATCCGTTACCAAGAATGTTGTTTCCCGCTTCATCAAGAAAAATCTCATTTGCCGGTACGATATCCCGGAAAGGATCATCACTGACAATGGTACAAATCTTAACAACACTATGATCACCGCCTTGTGCGAGCAATTCAAGATTCAACATCACAATTCTTCCCCCTATCGGACAAAGATGAATGGTGTTGTCGAAGCTGCAAATAAAAACATTAAGAAGATCGTACAAAAGATGACAGTCACGTACAAAGACTGGCATGAGATGCTACCATTCGCTCTCCACGGGTATCGTACCACGGCTCGCACATCAACCGGGGCAACACCCTATTCTTTGGTTTACGGCATGGAGGTTGTTTTTGCTTATTGAGGTCCAAATCCCCTCTCTGAGGATTATGAAGGATGCGGGTTTGAATGAAGACGATTGGATCCAAACTCGGCTTGATCAAATGAACTTAATTGATGAAAAGAGACTTACTATTGTTTGCCATGGTCAAATGTATCAAAAACGGATGATCAAGGCTTTCAACAAGAAAGTCAGGTGCCAAGTATATCAAGTTGGGGATCTAGTGATCAAACATATCATCTTGCCACAAAGTGATCCCAGGGGCAAATGGACTCCTACCTATGAAGGACCATTTGTAATCAAGAACATATTCTCCGGTGGGGAAATGATCTTGACCACCATGGACGGTGATGACCTGCCACACCCTGCGAACGTGGACATAGTCAAAAGATACTACACATAAGAGTCCCGCTAGGTTGACACACCTAGGCAAAACAAGGGCATCCCGGCGAACCAAAATGGTTCGGGCAAAAATTAGGGATAAAATATAAAAAAATATGTACACCCGGCAAGTTGAAAACCAGAAAGGGCGACTTGGGAAAAAAAGGGTTTCCCGGTGGATTGAAAACCCGAAAGAGCGGTCCAGGCAAAAGTTAGGGAATTAAAGCGTATGACTATGTCCCGTCGGATCATTTGACGGACAACCTTTAACTTCTAACTGACAAACTCAGAGTTTCTGATCAATTCAATCATCTTCGGACAAGGAAAATAGACTAGATATTCGGAGATATGAAGGCTATAGCAGAATGGGAACCCCATGGGATTATTACACATAACTATCTTTCTTTGTATAAATTTTTCTTGTTTTATGGCACCATTCTCTTACTAGAATGTTTGTCTCCTTTGTACAAAATACTTATTCAAAGTCAATACAAAGATATCTCTTTGAAAGTACAAAAAAAAAATATTTGTCTTTTTCTTTACTCTTGGGTTTTGTCTGCAAAAACGTCCAATGATTCATTGATGAACATATGCATTTGAACGTAATTACTGTTTACAAATTAAAAAAAATGAGAAAGACAATTACTGATAGGTTGAAAGGACAAGAAAACGTCTCTAGGCTATTCCATAAGTAATCCCTACAGTATGTCATTTAAATCCCCAGTGGAACAAATTTCAAATTACTATTCCCCAGTAGGAATCGTCAAAATTCTCAAGATTCCCCAAGCAGATCTTACAAGCGGTACATGGCATCGCCCTCACAACAAAATTTACTTCTCTCAACAAGAGTTCGTCATTATTTCAACTTCAAGACACGAAATTTCAACGTATCCTCAGCAGCATTCAGGGATTTCTTTTCCTCAAACATACAGCAATACAACAAATCAGCTTACATGCGCATACATTGCATCCATATATGATAAACATTGATAAAGAAAATACATTGCATCATACATTTCATACAACATAACTTTGTGTTTCAGCTAACATTTTTACCCTTTTCAGGATAAGATTGACAGCTACCATTAACAATATGCAATCATGATACAGTACAGATACGCTCCAGACACGGATGCCATTCTGATGCTTATTCAGATACAACCTTTCAGATACAGTTCAGATACGCTCCAGAAACGGATGCCATTCTGATACTCATTCAGATTCAACTTTCAGATACAGTATGGATACAATCCAGACACGGATGCCATTCTGATACTCATTCATATTCAACTTTCAGATACAGTACGGATACGCTCAAGACACGGATGCCATTCTGATACCCATTCAGATACAACCTTTTAGATACAGTTCTGATATGCTCCAGACACGGATGCCATTCTGATACTCATTCAGATACAACCTTCCAGATATAGTTCAGATACGCTTCAGACACGAATTCCATTCTGATGCTCGTTCAGATTTCAAGTTCAGATACAGTTCAGATACACTCCAGACACATACGCCATTTTGATACTCATTCTTTCAGCTTACAACTTACATTTAAACAAACACTTTTGGATGGCATCTACAAGCCCATCTCCAACAAGATTCTATCACTTCTTCAAATGGAATATTTAAGCCTATTACCTCAACTACACATCATCAAGTGCAAATTTCTGGGCACTCTAGTGTCCAATCATTCTCTCACCTTCGAGTCACGAATGGAAAAACTCGCCAATCTAACTCTTCAGGTTTAAGAAGATTGAACAGGGGCATCTGTTTTACCCCAAAATTTTCCCTCTCATTTATCAAGATTATCCTCACAAGATATCTTTGACTCAAGACTGGATTAGGGTTTGGTCAGCTCAAGACATCTCATCTTACACTGATGACCCAAAATTAGGGTTTGAGTTTGCACAAGAATTTTTGGACTATCAATGCTTCATATGACTTTCAAACATCATTATGTACCCCTAATATTACTCATGACAAGTTTCAAGCCTTGAACCACATTTTTGATCAGTCAATTGGACAGTTGACCTAAAAATCAACTGTATTGGGAAAAAAGTCAACTATGGCCAATTTACAGTCAAAATTCATAATTTTTAATCCACATCAAAATTCTAGACTAATATGTATCATTTGATCAAGATTGGACCATAATTCCTCAAGAAATTTGATCAAATCATCAAAAGGGCAAAATGGTCAAAATTAGGGTTTTGATTGAGAAAGGGCAATTTCTGATTTTTGACCAAGCAAATTACTAATTGGTTTGAAGCATGATCCCAAGATCTCAATTGCATCATCTTGACCTAATGACATGGTTCAAAACATTGCATTTTCATTGGATTGATAGATGAATTTTGCAGTCAACTGATCAAAAGTCAACTGTATACTGAAAAGTCAAACTTTGACTTTTTAGTCAAAATCAAGTGCCAAAGATCACAATTCATCAAAACATGTCAAAATTTGAAACTTGTTCATCAAGAAACCAAAGATTGAAGATTTGATTTTGAAATTTGAATTTTTCTTAACTTAGAAAATTTTCTAAGTATAGAAAAATTTCTTATTTTTTCTCAACTTTAGGCCAATTTCCCACCATGATACAAGATGATTCAATGAAAGTTTCCAACATGAAAGTTATAGACCTCCATGAAATCTACAACTTTGCCTTACACATTTTTCCCTAAAGATGCTTGGATCTCAAGATATAATTTTGTGAATACATGCCCCATGAACTAAAGTAACTTAGTGAAATTTTGCCCTAATTTAGGCAGGTTTTTGGCCCAACTTCATGGAAATTTTTCACCTAGTTCTAAGAGGAATCTTGAAATGCATTTCAAAGATCAGTTATAGAGCACATTGCAAGATTTCCAAAATGTCCAAGAACTCCTTGATATAATTCTTGAGTGGGGAGAATCGAAGAGATGAAGTTGGCAATTTCTCACTTTGATCTCAAGCCAATTCATGAAGAACAAAATTCAAATTCTCAAGCATGTTGTACAATCTTCACTTTTCAGGCCTCAAACTCGTTTGTCACTCCACTGTTAATGGATTGCACAAGATTTCATGCCCTAAAGCCAAACATTCAATGCATTGTACAAGAAAATAACCATTTATGGAAGAAAGACAACATTGCCATTTTGGAAAAGCGTGCTTTATGCATTTTTTCATTTCTTGAGCCTTGGACTTGTTCTTTCTGCACAAACCAAGCCTCTAAGCCTGAACAAAACATGTTTAAAGCTTCACACTAACCTACAAGATTAGAACCATGCATCAAGAAGTCATTTCTCACACTTGCTTCAAAAACAAGAAATGTAGCAAGACATGTGATCTTGTACTTCTTAGCAAGCACAAGTCCTCCAATCTTTTGCTCTATATAAAGTTATCACTTTGCAACTAAAAGTACGAATGCCCAAGCCTTGAAACACCCTAGAATCAGAAATTGCATACCAAGCTCCCAAACTTGCCATTTCTGACTTGTGATTTGAATCTTCTATTCCACTCGTGCGTTTTTAGGCCTTTTGCTTCCCTAAGCTTCCTTACCTTACAAGAAAGCCATCATACACCCTGAAACATCACTGTAACTCCATCTTCCCCATTGTTGAACTTCAAAAACAGAGTAACACAGGTGGACTTCTAGAGATCATTCCAGCCACCCTCAAGACAAGCTATGCATTGCATTAGCTTCCTAGAGGTTCAAGGAAGCTAACCTGATCATCACAACATCCTAAAGCAAGCTCATTTCCAAAACACGATTTCCATTTTCAAGGTGAGTTTTCTGTTTTTCCAACTCTTGATACAAACATAGTTAGCTTTCCATTTGTGAATATACAATGTAGACATCATTGCTACGAAGCTGTACATATCCATAACTTGCATTTATTTGGCCTGAGTTGAGAGAATTTTGAGCTTGAAGTTTATGAAAAAATTAGGTTAAGAATTAGGGCCATTAAAATTCTCTTTAATATTGGACTTATAGTTTTAGTTATGCACATGGTTAGAATCGTGAGACAAAATGCTATAACATTCATGTTATCAATTTCTATTTTTGTTGAGAGATGAAAGAGTTACAGGAGGTCCGGCTAGCTAGAGGAAGAAGACGAAGTACAGGGCTAATGAAGTGTTTTGTGTTATGTTTTTCTTGTTTCACATAAGCTAACGGATGTACAACCACCACAGTAGCAAGGTAGCGCACTGGAAATGCATAGGTCGTGGGTTCGAACCTTGGCGCTACCTTTTGTTTTTTTCATATTTTTCCAGTTTCATTTTTTTGGCTGTTTGCAGGATGGGCCTCAATATTTGGGCCTTAGCGTTTTTTGCTAACATACTATCCCCTGTTTGCTTGCAGCACCCCTGGCCCATAATTTTTATTATTCATTTTTATTTTCATTTCTATTTTACTAAATATATTTTCCTTAATACTAAAAATCATAAAAAATATAAAAATGCTAAATTTATATTTTGGTCCATTTTATTTTATTTTTCTCATAAAAATACATTTTATTTTAGTTACATATCATATATATATATATATATATATATATATATATATATATATATATATATATATATATATATATATATATATATATATATATATATATATATATATATATATATATATATATATATATATATATATATATATATATATATATATATATATATATATATAATAGAATTATTTTAATCATTTATTTATTTTTTCTCACATATATAAATATTTTTTAAAACATACAAAGAGACTAAATATTTTCATAAAATATTATCTATTTTCAATACAAAAAATGCACAAAAAAATAATAGTTAAAGAATTTTATTTTCTTTTAAATTAGAAATTAGGGTTAACTATTTTTCAAGAATTAATCTCCTTTTCTTAAGTAATTAGTTTTAGTTCAAAACTTATTTTCACATAAAAAAAACAACAAAAATCCTTTTCTTGCATTTATATATCTTTGCATATTTAAATTGTCTTGTACATTATTTATTCCAATATTTGTCCAAATTCGATTAGGTTGTAATAGCTTAATTAGATTTACATTATTGCAAATCCCCATTCGTAATTTGTATTCCCCCCTCCCATAAAATGTTGTAATAGCGTAGTAATCGTTAAATTACGCAATTTATCGATTTTACATACTATGCTAGTAATTAGGGTTTGAATGGAAAGATTAAAAAAACAAATCAAATAGAAAATCTTAAATCTAAGACAAAATCAAAGCATGAAAATAACACACTTGCACACAAGCATCCTTAGGGTTTCTCCACTTGGTTGCCTTATACAAAAATGGTCATATTACGCATGCGAAGTATCTTGGCAAAACAAATAAGTATAAGATCATAGTCCCTCGATGATGCTATTCAAAGTTGCCTTACAAAATGATCTTGGTCCCTCAAAAAATGCTAAGATACTTTGCAACATTGCTAATCATGATTATACGATGACCCACGCCCGTCCCGCTTACATCCAAAGATAGGGTTGCTTACCAAATCAATGCTAAGACAACAATGTCAAAGGAATAGAAAATGAACAAGAAAGACATTTGAGTAGGTAGATTACTTCTAGTTACTTGCTCTATTTTCAAACAAGTATCCTTGCTATTTTCCAAAACAACACACACATTTCAAAAAACATCTTACAAACATTGAAAATATCTTCAAAAAGACAAACATCTTTGTATACATTCTTACGAACAAGAATCATTACAAATATTGCCTAAACAAATGACCTCTTTTACAAAATACTTTCAAAACCACACCAAACACATTTTCAAACAACAAAAGCAAGTGATCTAGCAAGTAACTAAGAGCCGTGGAAAACCATGGATGAAAAGGGTGCTAATACCTTCCCTTTTCATAATCTACCCCCCGAACTCAAGAAACAATCTCAAAGGTCTTTCCTGTGCTTTTTCACCTTTCCTTTTCGATAAAAGAAAAGTCGGCGATGACTCTTGCTAACCGCAACATTTTCGATAAAATGCAAAACCCTCAAGTCAATTCTCCCACCGTATCACAGCTGGCAATTCGACTAACTCCCATGTGTTGTTTCTTTTGATTGCCTGTAACTCTTCGATCATAGCTAACTTCCACTTGTTAATCTTCAAATCTTCGTTATAGTTGATTGGTTCAGCACCTGCAAGTAAAGAAAAATGAACTAATTCTCCATCTAGTGTGATTTCATCATCACCCACCACTTCATAATCATGAAGTCTTGTTGGAAGAACTCTATTTCTTTGAGGTCTTTGGCTTGTTTTAGCCACAACTTCTTCAATTGTGTCGGGAGTGTCAGCAATTGCTTCTTCTTCGAATTCGACTGGATTCTCAACAATTCCTTCGACCTCTACTTCATCAGTTTCTTCATCGAAATCAAATTTCATTGATGGCTTGTTAATTGAATTGCTAGAATTCCAATCCCAGACAGAACTTTCATTAATCACAATATCTCGACTCAACACAATCTTATCATTAACTGGATTGAATAGTCTGTATGTACCAGTTTTATGATATCCTACCAGAATCATAGGTTCGCTCTTATCATCAAGCTTCCTTCTCCTTGCATCAGTAACATGCTTGTAACATATAAAGCCAAACACCTTAAAATGACTTACTGATGGTCGTTTGCCACTCCACACTTCTTCAGGGACCTTGGTCTTCAATATCTTAGTAGGACACCTATTTAAAATATAAACTGCAGTCGAAACAGCTTCTCCCTATAAAGACTTTGGCAAATTCTTTTTCTTCAGCATGCATCTCGCCATATCTAATATGGTTCTATTTCTTCTTTCAGCAATTCCATTATGTTGAGGTGTATAAGGAGTAGTTACCTCATGATTAACACCATGTTCTGCATAAAAATCTTCAAACATCTTGGATGTGTATTCTCCACCTCCATTTGTTCGCAGAATTTTGATCTTCTTCTCACTCTTGTTTTTGAAAAGTATCTTGAATCTCTTAAAGATATCGAATACTTCGTCCTTTTGTTTGATCACATAGATCCACAGCTTTCGACTAAACTCATCGACAAACGAAACAAAATATATATTTCCACCAGTTAAATGTTCTTCGAATGAACCATATACATTTGAATGTACCACTTCGAGAATGCAGGATGATCTCATTGACATAGTCGAAATGAAAAAATTTCTGGTTTGCTTCTCCACTAAACAACCTTCGCAAAGTTTTTCAGGCATCTCAAGGCTTGGAATACCAGTAACCATATCTTGAGTAATCAGTTGATTAAGTGATCGAAAATTCAAATATCTTAACCTCAAATGCCACAACCAACTATCCTTGTGGTCGACAACAGTTTTCAAACATTGAACTTATGTCGAATTGATCATAGTATTAAATGTCCTATTCTTCGACAATGGAGATTTTAAGACCAAATTGTTCTTGGTGTCGAACAATTTCAAAACTCCATCTTTCATGACAACTGAGAAACCTTTTTCGACTAGTTGTCCAACACTTAGCAAGTTACATTTCATTCCAGGTACATAGAGCACATCTTTGATCATAGCTTTCCTTCCATTACTCATTTGAAAGACTATGTTGCCAGTACCTTCTGCTTGCAACAAACTATTATCAGCAAGTTTTACCTTGCTCTTCTTCGACTCGTCAAAATCTGCCAACCACTCCTTTCGACCAGTCATGTGGTTCGAGCAACCTGAGTCGAGAAACCGGATCTTGGATTCGACATGGTTATCTACAACTGGAGCCATAACCACCTCACCACCTTCAGAATCATCTGAATCTTGGCGTGCAAGGTTCGCTCCTTCGTCCTTGCCTGTCGATGCCTTGTCTTTTCTGTATTAACAATTCTTGGTCAAGTGTCGCCACTATTCACAGTTATAACACTGCATACCTTTCTTATCGTCTTTGTCCTTTCGACAGTTTCCTCCTCCCCTTTTCGAGGATTCAGAAGATCTACCTTCGACCTTATTCTTATGGGGATTCGACCAAGACTTCTTTCCATGAGTCTTGTCGAACTTGCCTTTGAATTTGTTGGAACCACCATATTTTTTTCATGATTGAGCTTGTAGTGCCTGTATCGAGTCCTGAACTCCTTTCCTTTCGACAATCCTTATCTCATGCGCTTCCAACGAACCAACCAAATCTTCCACTTTAGTGGTTTCAAGATTGTTGGATTCTTGAATAGCTACGATAACGTGATCAAAGTGAGAGGTCAACGTTCTCATTACCTTCTCAACTGTCATCTTATCAGTAATGGTTTCACCACAACCCTTCATGAGATGGACAAGTTTCTGAACCTTCGACACATATTCTGTAACTTTTTCATCTTCTCCCATCGACAACAACTCATATTATCGATGCAAGGTTGTTAATTTGACAACCCTAACTTTCTCACCTCCTTCCTAATTCTTCACCAGAATATCCCATGCCTCTTTCGCTATTTCAGCATGAGAGATTCTGTCGAAATTAGCAGCAACGACAGCCGTTTGAATGCAATAAGCATCCTTGCAATCTTTCTTCTTGACTTTGCTGTGAGCTTTTTTCTGTTCGTCGGTTGCATTTGTAGCCAACGTAGGAACGCCGTCGGTAACCACTTATAGGGTTTCATGGAAGCTAAACAAGGATTGCATCTGTTTTTTCCATCAGATCCAATTTTTGCCGTCAAGCATTGGAAGAGAATTCAGAATGCCCTTATCACTAGCCATCTTCGCAGCGGTTGATTCACTTGTCCTAGAAACACGATCTCTGACGTGAAATTCTTGAAAACTTGATCAAGAACAATAACTGGAAGCTCTGGATACCAATTTATTAGTGCGTGAGACACTTTTAGTGAGGAGAGAAAAAGAGAATAATAAAGAAAATAAAGATTTGTATTATTGAATTGTATAAATAATGATAGACACTATGACTATTTATATACAACTCTAACTGTATTTGAACTACCACAACTTGAATTATATTTAAATATTAAATAAAATCAAATCTAATTTAATATTTCAACAGAATATTTAAAAATAAAGAAGATGAATAAGATGAATGTTTGAAGATTAAGAAGAATGTCTATCAAATATAACTAATTATTCAGATTATTTAAAAATAAATTATTTAATATAAAGAAATATTAAAGAATTAATAATTAAAACTGAATAAAAAATTAATAATAAATAATCAATCATCCATCACAACCGTCTAAATTAAATAATTATAATAATATATTAATAATTAAAAATACAATTTTCTCATAGTGGACAAAAACTCAATGAGCCAGATCAATCGTCATCAAAAAAAGAAACCATTATTCTTTGGATTGTCTTGTTTTCATTCTAATTATTCTGCCCGCCACGACTAAAGTAATGGAAAAGAAAATATTTGACAGTTGATTTTGGTTGTATAAACATCGTATACTCCGAAATAGATTTTCAATGATGAAGACAAATATATATTAGATTAAACACATACATTCTCGTGTTAGTGAATGTCAATTTCATCAAATTATAAATAAAACTTTAGGGATTATATATTATTTTATAATGTTATTTTTCAACATAAAAAGACAAAATGCTTGCATATGAAGGTCGTCGTTGTTTACCTGTAGTGGCATGGGAAGACTTGAAGGCTTCAATCAAGTCTCGTTTTTGCATATATTTAATCCACTTGGCATTGTCATAATAATGTGATACTTATATTGAAAAATATTTTTTCAAATAGAAAAAGGAAAAAACAAATTCTTTGTTGGTGTGGTATGCTTTGAATTTGTTTCTGATATGGTTGCTCTTGTCAATGAATATTATGCTTACAAACAACTTTATAGAACTTTTCTATATTACTTTATATTTACATAGAAGACTTGTGTGGTTTAATGAGTGGTACTTGGGTATATATATATGTATATTCAGTCCACACTACTCTTTTCCCCTACTATGAACATTAAATAGGAAAGTCATAAAGATTTTGAGTGTTATGCACGAAAATTATTACTCATACGATTTTTTTGAAAAGTTATAATAATAATCAAAATATGACTACATATTTGTCAACATATAGTATAACTATTTAATTTATCATGTATCATAGTAGATTTAAAATAAAATTTTAATAATTCTTATTTAGAATAATTTATTTATTTATATCTGTTGTTGATTTAGTGACCAACACATACTTTAATAAATATTTATAAGGAAAAAAGAAATGTTGCGACTTGAATTCAAACTTGAATTTTACAACAACAAAATTTCACAATCAAACCACTTGTTAGGACCATTTAAAAACATTTCTCTTAAAATAATCAATAGTTATTGAAATATGTAATATTATTCTATATGTAATATTATTCTCTTTTATATATATATATATATATATATATATATATATATATATATATATATATATATATATATATATATATATATATATATATATATATATATATATATATATATATATATATATATATATATATATATATATATATATATATATATATATATATATATATATATATATATATATATATATATATATATATATATATATATATATATATATATATTTGAAGAGATTGTTGAAATGTAATATAAATTTAGGATAGTTTTAGTTTCACTTCCATTAGAGTTTAGTTTGTATTTGAATTTAATTTGATTAATATTATATTTGGGTGTTAGTATATAATTCATATTTTGGGAAAAGAGAAGTTCTCTCTCTTTCTCAACAATTTTCTTTCATCTTCATCTTTCCATCTTATGCTTCAGTGGAGGTGTAAACTCCAACAATTGATATCTAGAGCTTCGGTTCTGCTCACATAGAAACACGAGTGTACATGAGGTGTGTGATTGATTTTATTTCTCAAATTCATACTGAATTGAATATCAAAATTGAAGAGAATCACATTTCTTGATTCCGCGGGAATGGAAAATTCGAGTGTTGGTGAGAATTGAGTGATTTGCACAAGACCAAAGATGAACGATAGAAGTGGTAGTTTGAACATAAAACTTCCAGTATTCGACGGAAAAAATTAGAATCAATGGTCAATTCAGATGCGTGTGTTGCTTTGCGCTCAAGATGTTCTTGATCTCGTCAATGACGGTTACACGGCGGTTGCAATAAATGCAATGAAAGCGCAAAGAAATGTGCAACATGAAACGAGGAATAAGGATCAGAAGACATTTTTCTATATCCATCATTGTATGGATACAAGTGTATTTGAGAAGATTGATGATGCTAGGACGACAAAGGTGACATGGGACACACTATTGCGGTGTTATGGCGCTGACACCTCAGCGAAGAAGGTAAATTTATAGTCTCTACGCAAGCAATACGAGAAACTCAACATGAAGGACAATGAGAAGGTATCTGATTACAACTCCAAAGTGATTGTCGCCCAGAATGAGATTACAGCTTGTGGAGAAATGCTCTCTGAACAAGTAATCATTGGAAAGGTACTAAGATCAGTTAATCTTCAGTTTGATTACATAGTTATAACTTTAGAACACTTTAAAGACACCGACGCCATGAGAATTGAAGAATGTCAAAGTAGTCTAAAAGCACAATAATCACGCCTGACATAGAGGAACTCTAAAAGGGAGTCTAAGTAGGCTCTGAAAGCTTCTTTTGTCAAGAAGACTAAGAAGCAAGCATGGTCTGAGAAAAAAACTGGTGTGTTTAGAAGTCAGAATGCTCCAATTCATATGAGAAGAAAAATAAGAATGTTCAGAAGGGAAATGAGAAGTTTGACAAGAGAAAGGTTTAGTGCTACAAGTGGAATAGGTTTGGCCATTTTGCAACTGATTGTTAGTCAAACAAAGGTGAAGAATCTAACATATCCAGAGGAGATTCTAAGGATGAACCTGTGCTATTGATGGAATTTTAAAATGAAGATGATAAAATGGTATACTGGTGTTACATGGACAATGGCTACTCAAGTCACCTAACTGGAAAAAATAAATGGCTAGTTGATTTTGACTCTGGTAGATAGACCAAAATCAGATGTGTTGATGATGAGTATCTGAATGCTGAAGGAATGGACAGTGTCATAGAGACTCTTAAGAATAGAAAATTGTAGTGATTAAGGATGTATGGTATGCTCCTAGTATGAAGAGCAATATGATGAGTGTACGTCAACTTATTGAAAAAGGATTTTCAGCAACCATAAAGGATAATCTCTAGAAGTTGTATGACTGTAATCAGAAACTGATTATGAAATATGAACATGGAAGGAATAGGACATTCAAGGTGAATGTTGAATCTGCAGACTCTTAATGTCTTAATGCAACAAGTGTTGTAAAGGAAAGTGAGTTGTGGCATAAGAGATTTGGGCATCTGAATTTCAGAAGCTTAGGGCATATGAGTTCAAAGAAGCTGGTACATGGAATTCCTAAGATTGTGATACCATAGAAATTATGTGATGTATGTATGAGAGGTAAACAACCAAGACTTCCATTTTCATTAGAAATGCCTCTAAGAGTAAAACATATTTTGGGCGTGGTGCATTCTAATGTATGTGATCCATTTCTAATACCTTCAGTTGAATGGAACAAGTACTTTGTGTCATTTGTGGATGATTTTATAAGAAATACATGAGTAGCACTCATAAAGTTCAAACACGACCCGAGTTCAAGAAGTTCATAGTAAAATATGAAAATCATAGTGGACAAAAGTTAAAGACTCTCAGAACTATCGGTGGAGGTGAGTTTAATTCATTAGATTTCGAGATGTAAGAATAAGATTTGGTTCTACATCTGGCCTTGAGTGTTAATGATAACATTACACGGGTGATTAGATAACAATTTAGTACCCTAACAGTTTGTTTAGTGTGTAGCTTTTTCTAACATGGTCTGTCCCACTACTACAAATAACGCTTCTAACCTCAGACACGAAAGGCATTTTACCTCGGCAAAAGAAGCGAGGTAAATAAGGTCGTCATAAAAAGTAAAGACTTATCACCTCGATGTTTAAAATACTGAGGTATAATTTTATTAGTGCATGAGTTTGAACCCCGACATCAACAAATTTATTGTTTTCAAAACTAGCATATCTTTTATCTCAGTTTATCAAAATAACCGAGGGGTATGATTATTTCAATTTTTTTTTTAAAATTGTTACATTGTTTACCCAAAATATTACATTGTATACCCAAAATATTACATTGTTTACACATAATATTAAAATTAAATTAAAAATCAAATTTCCTAGAGATCTAGATGAAAATCAAATTCCTTGAAGACCTAGATTTTAGATCTTCGAATTATTGAATCTAGGTGAAGATCAAATGTTGGGTGTAAGATTATTCTCTAAGGATCTTTCATACATTTCTTTCTAGTGAAAAAGGGTAAGATAATTAATATCAATAATCAAAAATATTTTTGGTATAAATGAAAATTTAATTAAACAAACCTTGAACCCAAATGATTTTCTGCTTTTACAATCCATCGTAGAGAACTTTTCTAAGTGTCCTTAGGCTACAAGCGCTTCGTATATTTCATTAGGTTAGATTTACAATATTGTAAGAGAACTTATATAATGGATGTCTATTAGGTTTCATGTAGATCACTAATGGCAGATTCTTGAATGTCGATAACCTTTAAATGAATGACAAAGTTTTGTTTAAGGCCGTTGAAAATAGTGAAAAGTAACACTTAACTATCCTCTCAGTTTTGGAATAAAACCGAGGGTTTAGATTAATTATTTTTTTTTATAAAAATAGTTACATTGTTTACCCAGAAGATTAAAAATACATTGTATGCAACAAATCTTTACAGAATATTGCTGAAGCGGTAAAGCGAAAAGCAAAAGTAAGTATTTTTATAGGGTATTGTTGTGCCCAAAAATTTCCCCTCTTCATTTTAAGCCTATTTGACTTATACTTCATTACCATATGCATACATTCATGTCATTGGCTATATGATCATGGAATCGAGGTATTTCTTTGCTAGAAAGAGTTGCGAAAATTGACTGTTCCGTTAAGCAGCACTGTGAAGCAGAATTCGGTGTTAATAGATTTTTAATGCATTCCGCATGGTTTCCAAGCTATCCAATAAAAAAAAAGCAATTCATCATCACATCAAGCCCGTATGCGTTTCAACACGCTCTTGATTATGCAAATAGTCAAGCATTTTAGTTGATTTGAGAAAGTGTAGACAAAAATTCAATATAATGAGTTTCAAGCTCAGAAATTTACAACTCGAGTTCAAAACATGGTTTAGGTATGGATTCTTCAGTCATTAGAACAATATTGAGGTCTTATTCATTTCTTCTGTTCATATTGAAGGATAATTTTGTGAGGAAGATTTTCTAAAGCGCAAAATACTTGAATTGCGGTATACAGTGGATTTACCGTTTCTTTGATTTTTGGATGCTTAAAAATTCATAACTTCCGATTGGGCATAATATTTTAGTTCCTCTTGGAGAATTTGAATCATCGTATTATTTTCTCCAACTTTCATGTTCGGATCGAAAGCTAATTCTTTGAGGAGGATCTCCGAATGCGTGAGTACTTTGAAGCTAAATGGTGCAAAAATAGTGAAAATACTGTGCTAAACCGTTATTTTGTGGATGTTCAAAAATTCATAAATTTTGTCTAGATTGATGTTTTTGAGCCGTTCTTTGGGAGAAAAATCCGTCTTGATGCCATCTTCATTTCATATGTTCGGGTCAAAGGCTAATCCTTTGAGGAAGGTCCCCGAAATTATGGATTACTAGATAAATAACTGTGATGGACCAAATTTCTGTTAAACTGTTTTCCGATATTGTAAAAATTGTAACTTATTCGATTTTTATCATATTGTGATGGTTCTTTAGGAATAATTTCAAAAAATTTGTTAGCTTCGAATTTTCTTCAGACCCCAAGTTGGGATTTTGATAAGAGGATTGTTGTTTGCGGCATTCTAGACTGAACAATGAAAAAAAGGTGAAAATGAAATAAGTTTGTTTAAGACAGTGTCAGTGCATCTTCGGAAATTCATAACTTTCTCATCATTCATCTGATTGAGTCCATTATTTTGGCATCGTGTCAAAAATTTCTTAAGCTTTGATTTTGATGTTGAGCTCGAGTCGAGATTTCGCACTGGTGATGACGTGGCATTTCGTTCTCATGTTGTGCGTTAAATTTGCTGACACTGACAAAATAAGACCCAACCCAAATTCAAATCCAAGGTCCAATTAGAGAGTGTATATATTAAAAAAAATCATATTTTCTCTCATAACTTCACTCACTCCCAAAAACACCTCTCAATTTTCTTTCTATTCTCTCAAGATCAAAACTCCACTTTTCTCTCTATTTTCTCAAGAACTCCAAAATCTTCAACAACATTCATAGCAATCTCAAGAACAAAATCTTCAAATATTCAAATCTTTTCCAATTTTCTGATCTCCTTCCGATCCTCCCTCATGCCTCTGGTCCACCGCCGCTTGCCTCCTCTCCGGCCGCGACATACCGCTGATGATCTCCTCCTTTCGCCATCAAGAAATACGTGAATCCTCCTTCCTCGATTCCACCGTGAAATCACGACTTTCTCTACTCCTTCCATCCAATTGTGAGTGCACCGAATCCTTTTCCCTTCTCTAATTCATTTTCCGGTAACATTCTTGAATCCACCTCTTGCATTTAATTATGCATTACATAATATAATTGTAAATTAAATTAAGTGTTGATGTTGTTGTGAATTAATTGTGAAGTGTTGATTCTTGAATTACATTTTATGATTGGACATAGACTTGATTCTTAAGTTGACAAAATCATGAGTTAAATTTTTGAAGGTTCTGTGTTTGATAAAATGCTTGAACTATGTTTGATTGAATTTTGAACATATTTTCATGAGTTTAAATTGAATTGTTGAACAAATTTCAACCTTGGAGTTGTTGAATTGAGAAGAATGTTAAAGAGACATAGTTTAAGCAATTACATAATTGGTATGAATTTTGTTTTCAATTCGGTAAAAATTGTTCAAATCTTGAATATCGAATTTTGAGTTCACACGTCAATTATGGAATTATGGTGGAGTTTTTATGGGGTAATCACGTGTTGAAATAATTTCCAATTCATTTTCATGAATAGACTTTCATTTTTAATGTAAAAGTGAGGATTCGGAAATTAAATCAACACTTGATTTTATGGTTGAAATCTTCTTTGTGGACATGATTCGGTGCATAAGGTTGCATGTTGTTGATAGTTAAGGATTAATGCACTTGGATTGAATATTTGAATAACATTTATGCCAAGATTGTATGGTTTCAGATTGAATTTCTACTCGATTTACATGTTTATGGAGTTTCTTCCCGAGTTTTAGAAGTAGAACTTCCATTTGGAATTAATTCACGGGAACCACTTTTTTGAGTTCGTTGGCACGTTTGTAGCTAATCGTGCAATTTTGAGCCAATTCCGTTCTAACTTTTTGCGCGCTTAATTTTTGAATTTAGTGCTTTTGGATACTTTTTGGCACGTGCTTTGAGTTTAAACTTTTATTTAATACATGCTTATACTTTATTGTTCATTCATGAATATTTGTGATTGAGTATGCTTGGTTCAGATACATTTTTCAGATTAATTCTTCAAATGAGTGTAGTGCTGCCCCATTTTGTAAAATGCACCCAGATTTGGTTTTAATGGTTGGTTTATGCTTCATGGAATTTATTTTGGTCATTATAAGACATGTGTATCAAGTTATGTTGGTTTCGGACCGATATTTTATGCGTTTCTTTGCGTGATGTACATGCGGACCGAAATTCACCTTTATGTCTCCATTACTTGCTGCATTTCACTCTATGCATGATAATATGGCATTTTAACTTGTGATGTCGATTGTTAAGTTACATTTGATATCCATTGTTATTTTCTAACCATTCTTGTGAGATTGTTCTAGTTTTGGAAGGCAATTCGTCACGACACATGTGTTCAGATTTTACCATTTGCTTGTGTAACATGACTCAATGTAAGATATCGGCTTGAGGCACATTGTTTGCGATTTATTTTTGCATTGTATACTGGATGACTGTATTAAATATTATTTCTGACCATTTAATTTTTTGATGCTAGCTTGCTTGAAGTTATCCGTTTGCTATTACTTCACTACTTGGTTTATCTTTCCGCATTTATCGCTTTCTAGATATCATGAGAAGTAGGATAATAAAGAGTGTGCACTCGAATTAGTTGCTTAAAGAACTATAGAAGGATTCCACACTTATTTTCTACTTGTGTTTGCGCTTGTGTTTTCCTCCTTTGTCGATGATCGATAATGTCACTCAATTGAGAAAACGACTTCGACCTTTGCATGTTTCCCATAGGATTTCATGGCTTATTTCTTTTGGCAATCGATGATGTCAATCAATTAGAATTGAGATAAAGACTTCGATCTTTGCATGCTCCCCTTAGGTTTTATCATTTTCCTTTGTTGACGATCAATGATGTCACTCAATTAGAATTGAGATAACAAATTTGATCTTTGCATGTTCCCTATAGGATAGTTATCCTCGCCCTTAGGTTTTTTGAATGCTAACATAGGTAGAGATTTCCCTTTCAAACTCGACCTTAGGACCATCATTGTATGATAACATTAGGGATTGAATTTAGGATAGTCTCCCTTAGATGTTTTTCTTTCCCTTTGCATCCTTAAAACTAAACTCTTTTTTCTTGGTAAATGCATAAAACACCTAACAATTTTCAAATCTTTTATCAAGGTAAAAAACATCAACCAATGCAAAATTTTTTTTCACCTTCGGGCTCCTTTTCTTTTCTTTCAAACTTTCAAAAAAAAGATGTTAATTCACTTCTGTGCTGACGCGTCAGTCTCCAAAGGTTGAGCTGCGGTAGAAGACAAAATTACATTGTTCATTAAAAAACACACAACAAAGTCGAAACATCTGATCCTAACTACGACATGTTGATTCCTCAAAAGGGATACATAGGCATCTGGTCACGGGGCTCAGACGATCGAAACTTTGTAAATAGTCCTTCTTTTTCCCGTGTTTTCTTTTGCATGCATTCCCTCTTTGCATTTTTCTTTTTAGCTCGTGAACTTTAGATTCGAACACACCCTTTGATTATAACAACAAGAGTGGATATCATAGAATACTATGGGTGTGAGGGGTGTTAATACATTACCCTCACGTAATAGACCCCCTTATTCGATCTCTTGATCATTTGACCTTGATTTGACCCTTCTCAGGTTTACTCAATGTTTACATTTCCCTTCCCGTGGGATAAAAAATGTTCGATGAAGACTTTGTTGATTTTATCTCAGTGATATTTCAGCTGGTTGTTTCAGGTATATTATATCGTCTCCATAGAGATTAGTGCTACTGAATTGTTGTTCGACAAATTTCTCGTGTTTATGAATTTGGATTTAATGGGTTTAAAGTATAAGGTGTAGGAATTTAAAAGTTATGAACATGAAATAAATTCATTCTTCAGAGGAAGAACTTATCAGGCATGCATATATAATCGACTCCTCACAAACTTAAACATATCGACCAATTATACCCAACCTACAATACTCATCAATATCATCACGTGTCAAACACAACACACACTATATTATCTCAACAACGATCTCTCAACCAACCTCAACAACACAAAAGTAAACCGTGCAAATCGCGTCTATAATCTCTCCGCACGACACATCTAACACAAAGGCATTAATCACAAACACCTAAGTGAATAATAGCACTAAATATATCTCTAGAATCTAGACACTATTAGACAATCATCCTAGTTAAGAATTCAAGCATTATATGTCTATAACAATCCAAACCCCAAGCACAAAGCAAAAATCCAAGACAATAATCGACAAAGATTTATAAAGCAAATTTTATACAACACCATAGGCGAAAAATATACATGAGTTCAAAGTTAATACATATAAAAACTCAACACATAAAGAATACACAAATAAGAAGAGAAATGAAACACAAATCTACCGGTTTGTCAGCGCCAATCAAAGAGCAATCCACCTCGGATTCATTCGTATGCAAGCTTAATATTGTTTTATAAGATAATCCTATCAAAAAATGAAGGTTGATGGAGTTGGGATAAAAAAAACCCAAAACCATACCTAAAAAATGTGTTTTTACCCATAAATATGCATTTCTAACTACGTCAAAACTGCATTTTTCCACGCTTCTAGTCGCCCCAGCGTCGCCCGGCGAGTTCGGGGCGACAACTAACAGTAAGTTAAAAAACCAACACAATTTCACCCATAACTTGAGAACTGTAACTCCGATTTGTGCATGATCGGAAGAGTTGGAAAGCTTATTCAATATTATATCTAACAATGCCTAAATATTAATGCTTGAATACCTACAAAAATGAGATAAAATCAATTAAACTCAATGATATTTACAGGATAACACAATATATACATTATAACATAAACTATATCAAATATACAGAGGTTTATTGATAAAAAGCAAACGAAATAAGCCGATGAGTGCTAATTATTCACACTCAAATTCACAACAATTTAGCACTCATCAAACTCTTCCCAACTTAAAACATTGTTTGTTCCCAAACAAAGTCAAACAACTTAAAGAAACAAAAGACAATAATCCAAAATCACGAATCAACAGATTTTGAAATTGGAAAATAAATGTATGGTTCAAATTAAAAATGAACAAACAAAGTAAACACTTATCACAATCCTACAACGAAAACATGTAAACGAAACAAATCCTAAGTATGAAAATCATACTAAACATTCTAAAACAAAACAAGCTTAATCATGAATTACACCTAGTAAAAATTATCGATAGATAAAGAATACACAAAAGTGAGGATTTGACACTCATCCAACAATCTTGTAAACAAAAGACTAAATTATGCATTCATCCAAAATTCACATTGAACATACAAAATCAAGAATCACAAGGGCTTTTCATGGTTGTAATGTGGCTTGGTTAATCAAAAAGAGATAATTCCTAAAGTTAATCGAAATAAAAACTTGCCGAAACCTAAGGGAGTGATCAAATCACAAAAGTTCAAACACAAAATTTAAATCAAACCTCTTCTTTCATCCCCAAATTTTCACATAAATCACAATACTTATTAACACAACATTATTCCATACTCTTTTTGTTTTTCTTTTTCAAAGCTTGTTCTGGTTTTTTCTTTCTTTTTCATTTTTTTTATTTCATTTTCTTTTCTTTTTCACAACCTCATAACAACCAACAACATAAGTGAGAAAAAATTGCTCCCCCAACTTGAATTCAACCAACATTAAGGTGAATACTCCTTACTTCTTAAGGCAAGGTAAAAATGCAACAACAACATAATGGTCGAGGGCTCAAGAAAATAAAGAATAAACATTTATTCAAAAAGGAAAACCAAAAACTCATAGACAAGCATTAGGTTCAAAAATAACATGGATATTGACAAAAAGATTCAAAAGGGGTTAACAAAAGTTTATATACTCACAAGGTGAATTGACTATTTGGCCTGATAGTTGCGTTCAAAATCAAACAAAATGCCTTGATCATTTTCATACTTCATACAATCATCACAAATTAAAATATTAAACATAATAAAATCCAATTTAAACAAGATTTGTGGCCTCCAACATATATGAACAATTTAAAGCTTCCTCACATTTGGGGTAAAAAGTGAACTAAAGTGATTCAAGTCATGAGCAAGTAATGCAAAAAGAATGAATAACATGGTAATTATACAAATGAAAAGTTTCCTAAACATGTTATGCTATAGAAATCGATACAAGAGTACCTGGTGTGTACCAACTTCAAAAACTATCATAAGCATACATCCGCAAGTTGAATCAATCAAAATCGGAAAGTCACCTCAATATTCTTCAAGTTACCGGACCAAAATTGGAGTCCAAACAAAAAAATTTATTAGAATTTACAACACACACACTTCCTCAAGCTAATAAAATCAAGATCTTAGAAGTTTAAACAAGTTTAAAAGTGAAGATTTGAGATTTTAGAATAGGTCCAATTTCAACTTGTTTAAACAATAATTAACACACTACCTAAACTAACAAAGAGAGAATAATAAAACATGCTTGTTTTACGTCGTAAGCTTGACGCATGATATGTACAAACTAGCATGTTGCTTTGGACGAGCCAAATGTTTCACTCTCGGCTTTGCTCTCATCTCTTTGAGCTCTCACCGGAACTACACATCTAAACACACTTTTGGAATACGTGAAAAGAAACAAATATATACACTATATTCACAAGTATGTAAAACATGTAAAATTCACAAGTATGGTAAACATACACAAGTATCAATATAAAAAAGTTTCTATTTACACATTATAGACAATATAGACATTATGTGCAAAACTCACAAACAAAGAGACTATCGCAATGTGAAACAAAAAAACACCAATCCCCGACAATAACACCATTTTACTGAAGCGGCAAGCAAAATTAAGTATTTTTATAAGGTATATCACATCGTCTTCACAGGGATTAGTGCTATTGAATTATCGTTCGATAAATTTCTCGCATTATGAGTTTGGGTTTAATTGGTTTAAAGTATAAAGTGCGGGAATTTAAAAGTTATGAACATGAAATAAATTCAGTCTTCAAAGGAAGAACTTATCATGCATGTATATATAATCCACTCCTCACAAATTTAAACCTATCTACCAGTTATACTCAACCTACAATACTCATCAATATCATCACATGTCAAACACAACACCCACTATATCATCTCAGCATCGATCTCTTAACCAACCTCAATAACACAGAAGTCAATTGTGCTAATTCCATCAACGATCACTCAACACGACACAACCAACACATAGGGATTAATCATATACACCCAAGTAAATAATAACACTAAATCTATCTTTAGAATCTAGACACTAATAGACAATCATCCTAGATAAGAGTTCAAGCAGTATATGTCTATAACAACCCAAAACCCAAGCACAAAGCAAAAATCCAAGACAATAATCGACAAAGATTTGTAAAGCAAGTTTTATACAATGCCATGGGCGACAAATATACACGAGTTCAAAGTAGATACATATAAAAACTCAACACATAAAGACTACACAAAGAAGAAGAGAAATGAACCACAAATCTACTGGTTTATCAGCGCCAATCAAAGAGAAATCCACCTCGGATCATTCGTATGCAAGCTTCAATGTTGTTTTTGAAGCTAATCTTATCAAAAAATGAAGGTTGATGAAGTTGGGATAAAAAATACCCAAAACCATACCTAAAAAAAATGTGTTTTTACCCCTAAATATGCATTTCTGACTGGTCCACATTGCTCAGCGACCAAAAAGCATCACCCAACGCTCAAAACTGCGTTTTTCCATGCTTCTTGTCGCCCCGGCGTCACCCGCGAGCTCGGGGCGACAGTTGATAATAAGTTAAAAAACCAACAAATTTTCAGCCATAACTTGAGATCTGTAACTTCAATTCACGTATGGTCAGAAGCATTGTAAAGCCTATTCAATGTTCTATCATACAATGCCTAAATATCAATGCTTGAATACCTAAAAAGTGAGATAAAATAAATTAAACTCAATGATATTTACAAGATAACGCAATATATACACTATAACGTATACTATACCAAATATACACTAAAGTTGAGGTTTATTGAAAAAAAAAACAAAATAAGCCGATGAGTGCTAATTATTCACACTAAAATTCACAATAATTTAACCCTCATAAAATATCAAGTTTGTTTACCCGGAATGATAAAAATACAACATGTCCAGGTCCCACACAAGATGCTAGGGATCTGTTTCCTCATGAGAAATTTTCCCCCCCGCTAATATCCATCTTCTGAAAAGTTAAGCTCCCATATTTGTTTAACCTTTCAAAGGTTTAACTCCCTTCTTTGTTTAACTTGAAGAAATAATTATTTTCTGCACGTGCAATCTATGAAATAAGCAAAAATACAACAACATTTCTCCCAAAAAATACAACACTATTTTGTGAGATAGATTACAAGGGCCGACAAAATGTTTTGTTCTAGATAGAAGAACATTTAAGATTTTTTCTATATTGCAATATATCATAAATAATTATGCGAGTTTGGGGAAGCTTCATATTAACACAAATTAGGGTAAAATCTAGCGTTTGCTTTTATAGTAAAATCTGACTATACCCCTCGGTTAAGGTTAAAAACCGAGGTGATAGTTATTATTATAATTTTGTTAATATTACATTATCTGCACATAATATTAAAATAAATTATTTACAACAAATTTCTTTAATGATTTTTTTGCACTTGCAACCCATCATATATGTGTCGATGCTTGAATGTTAGAACTTTGCATCTAAAGTTGATTGTTGATGTTATCATTATCAATGCTTTCACTAGTGTATACAATGTGCATACTTTGAATGCATCCAACTTCTAATAAGGCGTTTGTTCCAAAAATTGGAAAATGTTTTTTCTACACTTGCAATCCATTAGTAAACACTTTTAGGAATACATCATAGTTGTCAAAACCTTTAACAACACCAACAACACCATTGTTTGAGATGTATTTCAAAAGTTGAAAAAATGTTTTGTTCAAGGTAGAAGAAGATTTTTTTTCAGTTTTGCAATCCATCCCAAAAAAATAATGCATTCGACGGTGGGGCAGCCAAAAATAAGATATCATTAGAGTGAAATATGTACAACAAGATTTTTACAGTAAAATATGATTATTTTATTCCTCGGGTTATCAAAGAAACTGAAGGATTAAATCATTTTTACACTTGTACACAACTAAAAACATAAAGTGAAGTAGTTGGGATTCGAAACATATCAAATGGTATATCACCTTGGTTTTTAAAATAGTCGAGGGAACATGTTTTTTTTTATAATAAAAAAATAAAATATGGAGCGCCTTGGAATAAAACCTCAGTTTTTTTCTGGATACGTGAAAGATTCTTCACGAAATGTCTTATTTGTTGTAGGGTCTCTGAAGAATTGACGTGTAACGTCATTAGATTATGGACTCAACACATTGAAGAATACAAGTTTGTGTTTCATTGCTCAAAATGCATCTTAAAATAACGGTTCTAATGAATATTAGTTTTATTTCTTATAACTATGATTCTTTTATAGAGCTTATGATATGTTCTAAAGCTCTAAAGATTCCAGGTTATCTTTCCCAAGTTCTGAAGATTATAAAGACTAGGTTTTATTGAACGAGTTTTGAAGATTCTGAAAGACCTACGCTTCTCAAGACCAACTTCTGAAGACTTTGAAGACAAGGTTCTATCAAACGAAGTTCTGAAGACTCTGAAGAAAAGGTTATAAAGACTCTGAAGACCAAGTGTTGAAGACTCTTAAGAGAAGGTTTAGGTTGAACAAGTTCTGAAGACTCTGATGACATGGTTCTAGAGACTTAGCTTTGATCCTTCTACACATGCTTCAACCATTATACATCCAGAAGCCTTTGAAAATTAGAAGAGAAGATCAAAAGGTTTCATGTGAGTGATAGTACAAGGTATAACATCAACTCACCTCCACTACACTAGTTTTGTGGCGCAAGAACGATACTTGTGTACTAGGTTTTCTACCACTCTCTCTGACTGTTGCAAGAAGACAACTGGAATTTTTGTATTCCTATTCTTCCCTCCAACAAATTTATTTTCATCTATAAAAGGAAGACTTGGAAGAATTGGAAATGTGGAAGAACTTTGAATAATCTCATGCTTATTCAAGTTGTTGAAACTCTACCAAAATAACATTGTAATTTTTGTAAAGCAAGGAGTTGTTGCTCATTAACTTGCTATCAAGGAAATTTTGTTTGTTCACTTGCTTAACACCTATGTGTTATTATTTTTACTTTAATATTGTGTAATATGCTTGTAAGAAGCAATCTTGTAAACAAAAAATTTGTATTCAATTGTAAGTTGATTGTTCCTTGAGTGACTGAGTGAAGGTCTGTATACTCAAGAAGTCATTCATAATTTGCCTTTGGGGTTGGCTCCTTGAGTGACTGACTGAAGGTATATATACTCAAGAATACAAAGACAATTGGTCTTTTGGTTTGCAACTGTGACAGATAGTCTTGTTACGGTTCTGTAATATGTTTGGTTATAGTGGATTAAGTCTTTATTGAGAAGGCAAAATCACCTTGGAGGATGGACTAGATTAACTTCATTAATAGTGAACCAGAATAAAAATAATTGGCACCAGATCTTTAGTTCTGGTATTGATTGTTATCAAACACTTAACCGTGTCAGATAAGGATCCAAACGTTTGATAAACACTATGGTCATTCCACCACCGCAAGTTGTTCAAGTTCCATATGATAAAGACAAATACAATGCTAAACTTGCCATATTTAGTGGTGAAAGATTTGACTATTGGAAAGATAAACTAGAAAGTTTCTTTCTAGGTCATGATGTTGATCTTTGGGATTTGGTAGTTAATGGCTACAAACATCCCACAGATGCTATTGGAAATAAGCTTTAAAGAAGAGCTATGAATGAACACCGAAAGAAAGATTATAAGAATCATCATAAAGCAAAAATTATCTTGCTGAATGCAATTTCTTATATTGAGTATGAGAAGATAACAAATAGAGACTCTGCTAAGTCTATATTTGATTCTTTAAGAATGACTCACGAAGGCAACTCTCAAGTTAAGGAAACCAAAGCTCCAACTTTGATTCAGAAATATGAAGCCTTCAAGATGGAAGAAGATGAAACGATTGAGACTATGTTCTCAAGATTTTAAATTCTGGTTGCAGGACTTAGAGTTCTAAACAAAGGATACTTTACTTCAGATCATGTGAAGAAGATTATCAAAATCTTGCCAACAAAATGGAGGCCTATGGTAACTGCTCTCAAATTGGCAAAAAATATGAACAAATTTTCTCTAGAATAACTGGTGAGTTCTTTGAGAAGTCCTGAGATTGAGCTGAAACTAGACGAACCTCATAAAAGAGGCAAATATGTTTCTCTAAAATCCGTCAAAGGATCTGAGAAGACTATATCTCTTCAAGTAGAAGATATCAAGGATTCAAAAGAATATTTTGATGAAGATGAATATGATTTGTCAGTGCTGTCTAGAAGGGTCAACCAACTCTGGAAGAAAAAGCAAGGCAACAAGTTCAGAGGAGCTAGAAAGGCTGGTGGTCAGTTCGAGTCTACTTCTGGATAAAGGAAGTATGATAGCAGCAAAAAAGTCATCTACTACAAGTGCCATGAGCCAGGTCACTATAAGAATAAGTGTCCCACGCTCAAGAAGGACAACCCCAGAAGAAAGCTTTCAGAGGAAAGAAGAAAAGGGCTAATGGAAACATGGGATGATTCTGGTTCATTAGAAGATGAGTTCGAAGAAGAACAAGCTAACGTAGCTTTGATGGCTAACATTAAAGCTTCTGATGAGATGATCCATCCAGAAGCAAATGCAGACTCTGATTCAGACATAAAAGAGGTATTTTGTGACCTTTCTCACTCTAAATTAAGTTGTTCTTTACTTGAAATTCTAGAAAAACATGATTTTCTTAAGAACGAATTCAAGGAACTTAAAAAGGTCCATGAATCTGTTTCTAAAGAACACATCAAACTTAAGGAAGAATTTTCATCTCTAAGAGAAGAAAATTATATTCTTAAGATTGATTACTCTATTCTCAAAAGAAAGAGTTCCAGTCTTGAGAAGGAAATTATTTCAGAAGATTTTGTGAGCACTGATGATATCATAAAGAAATATGACAAATCATTCCATAAATTTCTTGCTAAAATTCTGGGTAGAACCGTCATGGGTTCAATGATCTATGGCATAAGCAGAAACAATATAAAAGGTATTGGTTATGATTGTTATTGTTGTACCTCAAAATTTTCTCTCCCATTTTCACACAAGATATACTCCTAGAGGTTCTCAATTGCTCAAGGTTGACCAAGAATTGACTAGACAATTCTCCTCCTAAGGCAATGAACCCCCAACTAGGGTTTCAATTTTCATCAATATGGTTGAGCTCCAAGGATCCCAAATGTTATCCATTGTCCTAATATGTCCTCAAGATCATCCATGCCAAATTTTACACCTTGAACAACAAGTTTGCTCAGCCAATTGCTCAAGTATTGGAAAATTAACAGTGCTAGGTCAAAAGTCAAACTTCATGGTTATGGTTGTTATTACCTTTGTTCTCTTGTCTCCTCCCTACTCTCTATATAAAGGACACATTAGCAAGCTTCAACACATGAGATACAACATGGAAAAGCTCTACAAATTTTGAAAAAATTATCAAAGTTGTAAAAATTCGCATTTTAGGTTCCAGCCTTTCTCAGTCCAAACAAAAGATCCAAATACATTCCTGGAGGCTCCCTGAAGCTTTTGCAATCATTACCAAGCCTTGAAACTTCACAAAACGCCTCAGTTAGCTCCATTTTTATATTTTCTAACTTTTTTCATGCAGATTCGGTGCTCCTCGTGGCTAGATGTGTATTATACACCATCATACATGTGCCATCAGATGTCCATCTGATCAGATCTAGCGTACTCCATCTGCGGGCTCACCATGTGCCATCAAGACCAATCCACATTGGATCCCGAAGCAAATCTAGGCCTCTCCCTTCATGGGCCAGCGAATTCAACAACCACACCCCCACTTTTTTTACTATCTAAAGTCCATCTAGTTTTTTTTGTAATGTTTTAATTTCTTTTATCTTCTTTACTTAATTAAACAAATAATAAAAAAAACTCACAAAAAAATTAGGCTTAGACTTTTTTTTTATAATTAAAATAATGAAATGCTTTAATTAATTAATTAATTAAATTTTAACTACTTTCTTATTTTAAAATGAACTAGAATTTAGGATTTAATTTATGTTTCAAATGTTTTCTTAATAAAAAATGCAAAAATATTAGAATTAGATTAATTTCATTCAATATTTATTTTCTTAAATTAAATTTAGATTTAGTTTAATTATTTTTCTTGAAATAAATAAAAATAAAACCAAAAATATTTTTCTTGTTTACTTAGAATTTTTAGACGTAAATTTTATTTCGCGCGCGTTATTTTTATTATCACATTTTATATCAATAATGTAACTGATTATGGGATGTAATAGTCTAGATTTAAAATTTTGCGTTTTATTTTCTTGCACTTTTTTATGTAATTGTCCCAAAGCGTTGTAATAGCCTAGGATTTAAATTTTCGCACTTTAAATTTCTGTAAATATTAACTGTTAGTAACTAGGCGTGCATGATAAGACTGAAAATTAAAATGTTAGCAAACTTAATAATGCAAGATAAATAACTGAATCTCAACACACTTGCACATGCGCACCTCTAAGATATCTCCCACTTTGGCTGCATTTAAATAAAACAGTTATGAGGCAGAAACGCTTTAGTAAAAACCCATAAATAAAAAAAGATCATAGTCCCTCGATGACCCTACAGTTGTCTTTTGGCAAATGATCTAGTCCCTAAAAGAAAATTGCTAAAGCGTCTCCATAAGTTGCCTTCGTGATTGTAAAACGTCCCTTCGATTGTCCCTCAACATCCGATGATAGGGATACCTACTCACTAATAGTAGGATAACATTATCTAAAGGAAAGGAGGAAAATAACATCCTTTTTCGAGTAGGTAGACTGTTCTTAAGTACTTACTCAAACCTGAAATTTTCACACTTACACACTTTTAAAAAAATCTTTCCAAAAACACTTTATCACACTCTTGAGGACTGATACAAGAGTTACCATAAAGAAAACAAAATCTTTCAAAACCACAAACACACAAACAGTTTAAAAAAATGAGCAAGTACCTAAGAGCCCGTGGAAAACCACAGATGGAAAGGGTGCTAACACCTTCCCTTTCCATAATCTGCCCCCTTACTCAGAAAATCTCGAAAAAGGTATTTTTTTGTTCTTTTCACCCTTTCCTTTGTTGGATAAAAGAAAATTCGGTGGCGACTCTTGCTTACCGCGACATTTGCGAACAAAAAACCCAAACCAGTATTAAAAAGTCGGTTTTGCCACTGTATCATAAAACTGGCGACTCTGTTGAGAAATAATAAAAGTGGGGTTTACCTTAGGGTCTAGATCACTTTGCTTCTTTGTTTGTTTGTTTGCTTTACTTTTAAGTGTATCTATTTGGGTACTATAGATCCTACACCTGGATCTGGGGAAACCTTTTAGGTAAGTAGAAATAGATCGTGGAAAATGTGCGGGGTATACCGGCATGGTTGAAGCGATGGTTATGTTGATGCGACACTTTGGTTGGTACCGGTAGCCCTTGAGTTAATCAAGGAGAATACGAGGCCGCTGCGTGGTGTCATGAAACGTCAACTGACCTTAGAATTTTAAATGAACAAATTGGCCATTAGGACGTAGCGAGATGGCCGTCTTTGGTGTATTCCCAAAGTCGGCAGATACTCGATGCTACACTCATTGAGATTTGACTCTTGAGTTTTGTTTGGTTGCGAGTCATCGCCTATCGAACGAAACTTGTGGGAAAGATCAGTGATATTGAGATCCCTTAGAGCCCGATTACTATTTATAGGATAGGTTGAGCCAACTAAATTTCAAGAGGGTACTTACCTACAAACACCATGCAATCCTAAACCTAAGGCTGCTTGTGTGATTTGTTTGCTTTCAACTTGAGCTACTTACTGGGTTTTTATCTAACAACATGATCTCCTTGCAGGATTTATTTACAGTCATTATTCAGTAACTTAGACTTCTTAGACTCACTTGTCTTCATCATCTTACACTTTTGCTTAACGCATAACATACACATCATAACACCATGCCATAACATTTCCTTAACCATTTCAAAGATCCCAAGGGTTTGTGATACAGGTTATGATAAATCAGACGTCTAGCAAGAGGAAAGGGGATTTATTTTCCTCTAGCCAATGTCGTCAAAAGATCAAAACTCAATAACTTGAGTCAGGGGCTATGACCCACTTAATATGGTGAGCTTGATTCTTGTAGAAGGATCTTCAACGATATGAAAGTTCTTCAATCAAAGCTGCAATTGGATTCTAACATTTTCTTGTTTACCCCACGAGATCCTTGAAAACATTGCACGCATGTCATTTGCGTAACAGGTCTTCCAGTACAGGTCTCTCATTTTCTCGTTGTTTATTTCAGCAAGGAAAACGACTCTCCAACAAGAAAACATAGATCTTCAAACTCAAGAGGCTCAGTTCATGGAAATGTTCTTAAACCTATCCAAGGGGCATGAAGAGTTGAAAACACTCCTCGCTGGGAACCAGGCCAAGAAAAGTCCTGAAGACAATAAGGACGAACGGTTGGAAAAACTGCAAGCTGAGGTTGAAACAATGAGAACCGTGATGCTGGGGCAAATGGCTCTTATCCAAGGCCTGGCCCGGGTACAAGAAGAGGTGAGAGGCATTGTCAACAAGCTTCATCAAGACAGATGCAACCGTGTGAAGCAAACAGTCGAGGTTGGGGACCAAGTCATTGATCAACCTCTAAGAAGACAAGAGGTTGCTTTGGTGAAGAGTGGACCTTTCCAAATTGCTACCACATCACGGGTCCAACAACTACCTGGCCAAAAATAAAGGGTTAATCAGAGTAAGCCAGATACACCCAAGAGGCAGTTTACCAAACTCAACATACCGCTGTCTCAAGCTTTACAAAACATATTGAGGATGAATCTGGTTACGTTGATAGGGCCTCCTCTGAATCCCAAGACTTCTTCCTCTAACTACAATCCTGATGCAAGGTGTGCATATCACTCCAACAGTCCGGGGAATGATACTAATGATTGTTGGATGTTGAAATATAAAATTCAAAACTTGATTGATGAAAGAGTGTTGGAGTTTACACAAGATGGTCAGGTTGAGTTCTTTTGCCATCCCTCCAAGGCACGCCATCTGAAGTGACAAGATCAGACGAAGAAGCTTTTGTTCATTAGAATTTTCAATTTGTAATTTTCTTTTGATTGTTTGAACATTTATTCTTGTCAAACTTTGTTACTTTATCAATGCATTGCATATGTCTGTTTTGAATCAATTCACTCGTATTCACTATATTTAAACTGCTTTGCTTTTTGTGACATTCAACTCTTGGTAAAAATCTGTAAGCCTTTCGAGGGAGGATGACAAAATGACACCACAATCTCTACAGTATTTCAAATCCTAAACAGTGGAGTTATAAGGAAGATAATTCTTAGTCAACCCCTTTGAGTCAAAGAAGTAGGAGTTTTTCTTTTCACACAAATTAAAACCCTTAATTATAACCTAGGGCAGGGTAGTTTCTCAGTCAATTCAGACGCGCATTCAGTCGTAATTTTATGTTTTGTACACAATGAATGGAATCGAAGACGTCCTTCCAAATCAAAAGATGGCGATGGTTATGCATAATTATTAAAGCATGCAGTCATTATCTCTAAAAAAAAAGCCTGCTAAGTCAAAACCTATAAAGGAAACTTAAGAAAAAACTGGGGCATCCCGCTGACTGTAATCATAAAAGAACCAGTTCAGGCAAAAGCAGGGATAATAAAAAAAATAGGTCGCTACAAATCCTCAACAAAAAGAAGATTACAAAAATGACTGCCTCTTCAAAATAAGCTTTCAGTATCCGAACCATCACGGGAACATCAAGGACAATATGCCAAACTCAATTGGGATCTGAATGCACAAAATAACTGAGCATAGGATCGAAGAATATCACGAAGAACTAGTGGGAACAAATAAACTTTGAGCCTTTACCCTTTGTTTCTTAAACCATGAACCAGACCAAGTTATAACCCTTAAAAGTCCTAGCTGAAGCATGGGTTAGTTCGAAAGCATACTATTACAAAAGGTATCCTGACTCCTGTAGGGTTCGCTATAAATCCTGAGTTGACATCACACTTTTACAAAATTTGTTTGTTTTACTAAAAAATGAATTTTCAAACTTCAAGACAGACATAAGCTTTGCATTCTTAAAATACCATTATTTGCATATAACTATTTGTTCAATAGCAGAGAAATTCGCATGACGGATATTCGATGAACAGAAATCTTCTCAGTGGATAGAATCACCTCAGATGGAAAGACATTCCAGTGATAGGCCATTCATAATCAAGGGGCATAGCATGATGCTCAGATGATATGGGGCAGTCAAGTCAAGGTTCAAGGAATCTCTCAAAAATTCCAAATAGCCAGGGGTAGAACTCCGTCTGAATCACTTGGGGCATTGGACATGAATTCCAGCAACGAATCCTGTACGAACAAACAAACACCTTCTGGCAGTGTGACAACACTTACTACTAAGGACAGTGACAATTCTCCGCACCCGATGAATGTGGACATAGTCAGAAAAGACTACGCATGAAAAAGACTCGCTAGGTTGAGAGGCCTAGGCAAAAATAAGGGAATCCCGACGAACCAAAAAGAGTTTGGAAAAAATTAGGGATATATACAAAAATTATGCACCCGACTAGTCGAAAACCTAAAAAGGCAGCTTGGGAAAAAAAGGGTATCCTGATGGACTGAGAACCCGAAAGGGCGGTCCAGGAAAAAGTTAGGGATTAAAGCATATGACTATGTCCCGTTATCTTGTCACTTATCTATCAGTAGAAAACTTATTATCCTGATTAGCATTTACCAAGCACCCTATGAGTAGGGATGACACTTAAACCATCCATAAAGTCTCCACAGGTACTTTCTCTGGAAGGTACAAAGGCTGAGTTATTCTGAGACGAAGTCACCACTACATATGACCCCGTGACACCTAGAGTTATTATGAGACGAAGTCACCGCTACATATGACCCCGTGACACCTATGTTTCCCCAAGAAGGAATTACTTCCTCCAGCCAAGTTCCTTCAGAGAGCTGAAATTTGTGTTCCCCAGCCAAGCTTTAGAACCTTAAACAGTTTATAAAACCTCCTCCCGGTTAGATTTTATTTCTCAGACTGTGGAAGTTCATTCCCCAATAGAGTTTATTTCTCTACATCGATAAAATCTTCCAATAAAGAATCTCCCTCCATCGAGTTATTCTCAAGTAGGGTCAATCCCCGACAAAACATCCTAAAATAGAAAGAGGAAATCACCGGCAAATCATATCCATTCATCATCTCCAGTGGAAATGAAGGATTCGTCCTCCCAATACTATTCAGCAGTAGTCCGGGATTTACTTTCCCCGACTAATAAATATCGCAATAACATCCCATATTCATACATCATGGTATACACATACACATCGCATACGACATAAGTTCATTTATTTTGAGAATATCATCATACAATGCATTTCATACATCATGACATTGCATACAACTAACTCTTTACATTTTCAGGGAAAAGACCAAATCAATAATCACCGTTGGCTACTTATGTGACATGGTAGTCTTCTCAAAAAGCTACTTCTACAGAAAGGCTATTTCAACATTTTCCTCAGAAAGATGTCCTCACAAGACCTTCTCTGGTTCAGTCAGATCGACACTAAGATCTCTCTGATTCCTATTCCAGTTGAAGATATTCCAAGACTTTTGTCTGGTTCAGTTGAATCGATCCTAATATTATTCTGATTCCATTCTAGTCAAAGTTAATTAAATACCTTCTCTGGTTCAGTCAGATCGACACTAAGATCTCTCTGATTCCTATTCCAGTTGAAGATATTCCAAGACTTTTGTCTGGTTCAGTTGAATCGATCCTAATACTCTTCTGATTTCCATTCCAGTCAAAGTTAATTAAAGACCTTCTCTGGTTCAGTCAAATCGACAATAGGATCTCTCTGATTCCTATTCCAGTTGAAGATATTCCAAGACTTTTGTATGGTTCAGTTGAATTAATCCTAAAATTCTTTTGATTTCCATTCCAGTTAAAGTTAATTAAAGACCTTCTCTGGTTCAGTCAGATTGACACTTAGATCTCTCTGATTCCTATTCCAGTTGAAGATATTCCAAGACTTTTGTCTGGTTCAGTTGAATCTATCCTAAGATTCTTCTAATTTCCATTCCAGTCAAAGTTAATTCAATACCTTCTCTGGTTAAATCAGATCGATACTAAGATCTCTCTGATTCCTATTACAATTGAAGATATTCCAAGACTTTTGTCTGGTTCAGTTGATTCAAACCTAAGATTCTTCTGATTTCCATTCCAGTCAAAGTTAATTAAAGACCTTCTCTGGTTAAGTCAGATCGACACTAAGATCTCTCTGATTCTTATTCCAGTTGAAGATATTCCAAGACTTTTTTCTAGTTCTGTTGAATCGATCCTAAGATTCTTCTGATTTCTATTCCATTCAAAGTTAATTAAAGACCTTCTCTAGTTCAGTCAGATCGACACTAAGATCTCTCTGATTCCTATTCTAATTGAAGACATTCCAAGACTTTTGTCTGGTTCAGTTAAATCGATCCTGAGATTTTTCTGATTCTTATCCAGTAAAAGTTAATTAAATACGTTCTCTGGTTCAGTCAGATCGACACTAAGACCTCTCTGATTCCTATTCCAATTAAAGATATTCCAAGAATTTTTTCTGGTTCAGTTAAATCGATCCTAAGATTTTTCTGATTCTTATCCAGTCAAAGTTAATTAAAGACCTTCTCTGGTTCAGTCAGATCGATCCTAAGATCTCTTTGATTCCTATTCCAGTTTAAGACATTCCAAGACTATGTCTGGTTCAGTTAAATCAGTCCTAAGATTTTTATGATTCCATTCCAGTCAAAGTTAATTAAATACCTTCTCTGGTTCAGTCAGATCGACACTAAGATCTCTCTGATTCCCATTCCAATTGAAGATATTCAAAGACTTTTGTCTGGTTCAGTTGAATCGATCCTAATATTCTTCTGATTTCCATTCCAGTCAAAGTTAATTCAAGACCTTCTCTGGTTCAGTCAGATCGACACTAGGATCTCTCTGATTCCTATTCCAGTTGAAGATATTCCAATACTTTTGTCTGGTTAAGTTAAATCGATCCTAATTTTCTTCTGATTTCCATTGCAGTCCAAGTTAATTAAAGACCTTCTCTAGTTCAGTTAGATCGACACTAAGATCTCTCTTATTCCTATTCCAGTTGAAGATATTCCAAGACTTTTGTCTGGTTCAGTTGAATTGATCCTAAGATTCTTCTGATTTCCATTCCAGTCAAAGTTAATTCAAGACCTTCTCTGGTTCAGTCATATCGACACTAAGATCTCTAAAATTTCTCTTTCAGTTGAAGATATTCCAAGACTTTTGTCTAGTTCAGTTGAATTAATCCTAAGATTCTTTTGATTTCCATTCCAGTTATAGTTAATTAAAGACCTTCTCTGATTCAGTCAGATCGACACTAAGATCTCTCTAAATCCTATTCCAGTTGAAGATATTCCAAGACTTTTGTCTGGTTTAGTTGAATCTATCCTAAGATTCTTCTGATTTCCATTCCAGTCAAAATTAATTCAAGACCTTCTCTGGTTCAGTCAGATTGATACTAAGATCTCTCTGATTCCTATTCCAATTGAAGATATTCCAAGACTTTTGTATGGTTAAGTTGAAACGATCCTAATATTCTTCTGATTTCCATTCCAGTCAAAGTTAATTAAAGACCTTCTCTGTTCAGTCAGATCGACACTAAGATCTCTCTTATTCCTATTCCATTTTAAGATATTCCAAGATTTTTGTCTGGTTCAATTGATTCGATCCTAAGATTCTTCTGATTTCCATTCCAGTCAAAGTTAATTCAATACCTTCTCTGGTTCAGTCAGATCGACACTAAGACCTCTCTGATTCCTATTTCAGTTGAAGATATTCCAAGACTTTTGTCTGGTTCAGTTGAATTAATCCTAAGATTCTTTTCATTTCCATTCCAGTTAAAGTTAATTAAAGACCTTCTCTGGTTCAGTCAGATCGACACTAAGATCTCTCTGATTCTTATTCAGGTTGAAGATATTCCAAGACTTTTGTCTAGTTCAGTTGAATCTATCCTAAGATTCTTCTAATTTCAATTCCAGTCAAAGTTAATTCAAGACCTTCTCTGGTTCAGTCAGATCGATACAAAGATCTCTCTGATTCCCATTCCAATTGAATATATTCAAAGACTTTTGTCTGGTTCCGTTGAATCGATCCTAAGATTCTTCTGATTTCCATTCCAGTAAAAGTTAATTAAAGACCTTCTCTGGTTCAGTCAGATCGACACTAAGATCTCTCTGATTCTTATTCCAGTTGAAGATATTCCAATACTTTTGTCTGGTTCAGTTGATTCGATCCTAAGATTCTTCCGATTTCCATTCCAGTCAAAGTTAATTAAAGACCTTATCTGGTTCATTCAGATCAACACTAAGATCTCTCTAATTCCTATTGTAGTTAAAGTTATTCCAAGACTTTTGTCTGGTTCAGTTGAATCGATCTTAAGATTCTTCTGATTTCCATTCCAATCAAAATTAATTAAAGACCTTATCTGGTTCAGTCAGATCAACACTAAGATCTCTCTAATTCCTATTCCAGTTAAAGATATTCCAAGATTTTTGTCCGGTTCAATTAAATCGATCCTAAGATTTCTCTGATTCTTATCCAGTCAAAGTTAATTAAAGACCTTCTCTAGTTCAGTCAGATCGACACCTAGATCTCTATGATTCCTATTCCAGTTGAAGACATTCCAAGACTTTTTTCTGGTTCAGTTAAATCGATCCAAAGATTTTTTTGATTCTTATCCAGTCAAAGTTAATTAAAGACGTTCTCTGGTTCAGTCAAATCGACACTAAGATCTCTCTGATTCCTATTCCAGTTAAAGATATTCCAAGATTTTTTTTCTGGTTCAATTAAATCGATCCTAAGATTTATCTGATTCTTATCCAGACAAAGTTAATTAAAGACCTTTTCCGGTTCAGTCAGATCTACACTAAGTTCTCTCTGATTCTTATTCTAGTTGAAGATATTCGAAGACTTTTGTCTAGTTCAGTTAAATCGATCCTAAAATTTCTCTAATTCATATCCATTCAAAGTTAATTAAAGACCTTCACCGGTTCAGTCAGATCGACACTAAGATCTCTCTGATTCCTATTCTAGTTAAAGATATTCCAAGACTTTTGTCCGGTTAAGTTGAATCGATCCTAATATTCTTCTAACTTCCATTCCAGTGAAAGTTAATTAAAGACCTTCTCTGGTTCAGTCAGATCTACACTAAGATCTCTCTGATTCCTATTCCAAGACTTTTGTCTGGTTCAGTTGAATCGATCCTAAGATTCTTCTGATTTCCATTCCAGTCTAAATTAATTCATGACCTTCTCTGGTTCAGTCAGATTAATACCAAGATCTCTCTGATTCCTATTCCAGTTGAAGATATTCCAAGACTTTTGTCTGGTTAAGTTGAACCGATCTAAATATTCTTCTGATTTCCATTCCAGTAAAAGTTAATTAAAGACCTTCTCTGGTTCAGTTAGATCGACACTAAGAACTCTCTGATTCTTATTCCAGTTGAAGATATTCCAAGACTTTTGTCTGGTTCAGTTGAATCGATCCTAAGATTCTTCCGATTTCCATTCTAGTCAAAGTTAATTAAAGACCTTATCTGGTTCAGTCAGATCAACACTAAGATGTCTCTAATTCCTATTCTAGTTAAAGATATTCCAAGACTTTTGTCTGGTTCAGTTGAATCGATCTTAAGATTCTTCCGATTTCCATTCCAGTCAAAATTAATTAAATAACTTATCTGGTTCAGTCAGATCAACACTAAGATCTCTCTAATTCCTATTCCAGTTAAAGATATTCCAAGATTTTTGTCCGGTTCAGTTAAATCGATCCTAAGATTTCTCTGATTCTTATCCAGTCAAAGTTAATTAAAGACCTTCTCTGGTTCAGTCAGATCGACACCTAGATCTCTATGATTCCTATTCAAGTTGAAGACATTCCAAGACTTTTGTATGGTTCTGTTAAATCGATCCTAAGACTTTCTGATTCTTATCCAGTCAAAGTTAATTAAAGACATTCTCTGGTTCAGTCAAATCGACACTAAGATCTCTCTGATTCCTATTCCAGTTAGAGATATTGCAACATTTTTTTCTAGTTCAATTAAATCGATCCTAAGATTTATCTGATTCTTATCCAGTCAAAGTTAATTAAAGACCTTCTTCGGTTCAGTCAGATCTACACTAAGTTCTCTCTGATTCTTATTCCAGTTGAAGATATTCGAAGACTTTTGTCTAGTTCAGTTAAATCGATCATAAAATTTATCTAATTCATATCCATTCAAAGTTAATTAAAGACTTTCTCCGGTTCAGTCAGATCTACACTAAGATCTCTCTGATTCCTATTCCAGTTGAAGATATTCCAAGACTTTTGTCCGGTTAAGTTGAATCGATCCTAATATTCTTCTGACTTCCATTCAAGTGAAACTTAAGTAAAGACCTTCTCTGGTTCAGTCAGATCTACACTAAGATCTCTCTGATTCCTATTCTAAGACTTTTGTCTGGTTCAGTTGAATCGATCCTAAGATTCTTCGGATTTCCATTCCAGTCAAAGTTAATTCATGACCTTCTCTGGTTCAGTCAGATTGATAATAAGATCTCTCTGATTCCTATTCCAGTTGAAGATATTTCAAGACTTTTGTCTGGTTATGTTGAACCGATCCTAATATTCTTCTGATTTCCATTCCAGTCAAAGTTAATTAAAGATCTTCTCTGGTTGAGTCAGATCGACACTAAGATCTCTCTTATTCCTATTCCAGTTGAAGATATTCGAAGACTTTTGTCTAGTTCAGTCAAATTGGTCCTAAAATTTCTCTGATTCTTATCCAGTCAAAGTTAATTAAAGACCTTCGCTGGTTCAGTCAGATCGACACTAAGATCTCTCTGATTCCTATTTCAGTTGAAGATATTCCAAGACTTTTGTCTGGTTCAGTTGAATTAATCCTAAGATTCTTTTGATTTCCATTCCAGTTAAAGTTAATTAAAGACCTTCTTTGGTTCAGTAAGATCGACACTAAGATCTCTCTGATTCCTATTCCAGTTGAAGATATTCTAATACTTTTGTCTGGTTAAGTTGAATCTATCCTAAAATTCTACTGATTTCCATTCCGGTCAAAGTTAATTAAAGACCTTCTCTGTTTCAGTCAGATCGATACTAAGATCTCTCTGATTCCCATTCCAATTGAAGATATTCAAAGAATTTTGTCTGGTTCAGTTGAATCGATCCTAAGATTCTTCTGATTTCTATTCCAGTAAAAGTTAATTAAAGACCTTCTCCGGTTCAATCAGATCGACACTAAGATCTCTCTGATTCTTATTCCAGTTGAAGATATTCTAATACTTTTGTCTGGTTCAGTTGAATCGATCTTAAGATTCTTCCGATTTCCATTCCAGTCAAAATTAATTAAAGACCTTATCTGGATCAGTCAGATCAACACTAAGATCTCTCTAATTCCTATTCCAGTTAAAGATATTCCAAGATTTTTGATCGATTAAGTTAAATCGATCCTAAGATTTCTTTGATTCTTATCCATTCAAAGTTAATTAAAGACCTTCTCTGGTTCAGTCAGATCGACACCTAGATCTCTATGATTCCTATTCCAGTTGAAGACATTCCAAGACTTTTGTTTGGTTCAGGTAAATCGATCCTAAGGTTTTTCTGATTTTATCCAGTCAAAGTTAATTAAAGACGTTCTCTGGTTCAGTCAAATCGACACTAAGATCTCTCTGATTCCTATTCCAGTTAAAGATAATCCAAGATTTTTTTCTGGTTCAATTAAATTGATCCTAATATTTGTCTGATTCTTATCCAGTCAAAGTTAATTAAAGACCTTCTCTGGTTCAGTCTGATCGACACTAAGATCTCTCTGATTCCTATATCAGTTGAAGATATTCCAAGACTTTTGTCTGGTTCAGTTGAATTAATCCTAAGATTCTTTTGATTTCCATTCCAGTTAAAGTTAATTAAAGACCTTCTTTGGTTCAGTAAGATCGACACTAAGATCTCTCTAATTCCTATTCCAGTTGAAGATATTCCAAGACTATTGTCTGGTTCAGTTGAATTTATCCTAAGATTCTTCTGATTTCCATTCCAGTCAAAGATAATTCAAGACCTTCTCTAGTTCAGTCAGATCGATACTAAGATCTCTCTGATTCCCATTCCAATTGAAGATATTCAAAGACTTTTGTCTGGTTCAGTTGAATCGATCCTAAGATTCTTCTGATTTCCATTCTAGTAAAAGTTAATTAAAGACCTTCTCTGGTTCAGTCAGATTGACACTAAGATCTCTCTGATTCTTATTCCAGTTGAAGATATTCCAAGACTTTTGTCTGGTTCAGTTGAATCGATCTTAAGATTCTTCCTATTTCCATTCCAGTCAAAGTTAATTAAAGACCTTATCTGGTTCAGTCAGATCAACACTAAGATCTCTCTAATTCCTATTCCAGTTAAAGATATTTCAAGATTTTTGTCCGGTTCATATAAATCGATCCTAAGATTTCTCTGATTCTTATCCAGTCAAAGTTAATTAAAGACCTTCTCTGGTTCACTCAGATCGACACCTAGATCTCTATGATTCTTATTCTAGTTGAAGACATTCCAAGACTTTTGTCTGGTTTAGTTAAATCGATCCTAAGATTTTTCTGATTCTTATCCAGTCAAAGTTGATTAAAGACATTCTCTGGTTCAGTCAAATCGACACTAAGATCTCTCTGATTCTTATTCCAGTTAAAGATATTCCAAGAATTTTTTCTGGTTCATTTAAATTGATCCTAAGATTTTTCTGATTCTTATCCAGTCAAAGTTAATTAAAGACCTTCTCTGGTTCATTCGGATGGAAACTAAGATATCTCTGATTCCTATTCCAGTTGAAGACATTCTAAGACTTTTGTCTGGTTCAGTTAAATCAATCCGAAGATTTTTCTAATTCTTATCTAGTCAAAGTTAATTAAAGACCTTCTCTGGTTCAGTCAGATCTACACTAAGTTCTCTCTGATTCTTATTCTAGTTGAAGATATTAGAAGACTTTTGTCTAGTTCAGTTAAATCGATCATAAAATTTCTCTAATTCTTATCCATTCAAAGTGAATTAAAGACCTTCTCTGGTTTAGTCAGATCAACACTAAGATCTCTCTGATTCCTATTCCAATTGAAGATATTCCAAGGCTTTTGTCCGGTTAAGTTGAATCGATCCTAATATTCTTCTAATTTCCATTCTAGTCAAAGTTAATTAAATACCTTCTCTGCTTCAGTCAGATCTACACTAAGATCTCTCTGATTCCTATTCCAAGACTTTTTTCTGGTTTAGTTGAATCGATCCTAAGATTCTTCTGATTTCCATTCCAGTCAAAGTTAATTCATGATCTTCTCTGGTTTAGTCAGATCGATACTAAGATCTCTCTGATTCCTATTCAAGTTGAAGATATTCCAAGACTTTTGTCTGGTTAAGTTGAATCGATCCTAATATTCTTCTTATTTCCATTCGAGTCAAATTTAATTAAAGACCTTCTCTGGTTGAGTCAGATCGACACTAAGATCTCTCTTATTCCTATTCTAGTTGAAGATATTCGAAGACTTTTGGCTAGTTCAGTTAAATTGATCCTAAAATTTCTCTGATTCTTATCCGGTCAAAGTTAATTAAAGACCTTCTCCGGTTCAGTCATATCAACACTAAGATCTCTCTGATTCCTATTTTAGTTGAAGATATTCCAAGACTTTTGTCTGGCTCAGTTGAGTTAATCCTAAGATTCTTTTGATTTCCATTCCAGTTAAAGTTAATTAAAGACCTTCTTTGGTTCAGTAAGATCGACACTAAGATCTCTCTGATTCCTATTCCAGTTGAAGATATTCCAAGACTTTTGTCAGGTTCAGTTGAATCTATCCTAAGATTCTTCTGATTTCCATTCCAGTCAAAGTTAATTCAAGACCTTCTCTGGTTCAGTCAGATCGATACTAAGATCTCTCTAATTCCTATTCCAATTGAAGATATTCCAAGACTTTTGTCAGGTTCAGTTGAATCGATCCTAAGATTCTTCTGATTTCGATTCCAGTCAAAGTTAATTAAAGACATTCTCTGGTTGAGTCAGATCGACACTAAGATTTCTCTGATTCTTATTCCAGTTGAAGATATTCCAAGACTTTTATCTGGTTCAGTTGAATCGATCCAATGATTCTTCTGATTTCCATTCCAGTCAAAGTTAATTAAAGACCTTATCTGGTTCAGTCAGATTGAAACTAAGTTCTCTCTGATTCCTATTCTTGTTGAAGATATTCGAAGACTTTTGTCTAGTTCAATTAAATCGATCCTAAAATTTCTCCGATTCTTATCCAGTCAAAGTTAATTAAAGACCTTCTCTGGTTCATTAAGATCGAAACTAAGATCTCTCTGATTCCTATTCCAGTTAAAGATATTCAAAGACTTTTTTATGGTTCAGTTAAATCATTCCTAATATTTCTCTTCTTCTTATCCAGCCAAAGTTAATTAAAGGCCTTCTCTGGTTTAGTCAGATCAACACTAAGATCTCTCTGATTCCTATTCCAGTTGAAGACATTCCAAGACTTTTGTCTGGTTCAGTTAAATCGCTCCTAAGATTTTTCTGATTCTTATCCAGTCAAATTTAATCAAAGACCTTCTATGGTTCAGTCAGATCGACACTAAGATCTCTCCGATTCTTGTTTCAGTTGAAGATATTCCAAGAATTTTGTATGGTTCAGTTAAATCGATCCTAAGATTTCTCTAATTCTTATCCAGTCAAAGTTAATTAAAGACCTTCTCTGTTTCAGTCAGACCGAAACTAAGATCTCTCTGATTCCTATTCTAGTTGAAGATATTCCAAGACTTTTGTTTGGTTCAGTTAAATCGATCCTAAGATTTTTCTGATTCTTGTCCATTCAAAGTTAATTCAAGATTTTCCTTTCGTTCAGTTAGATATATACCATAATCTCTCTGATTCCTATTCCAGTTGAAGATAATCCAAGACCTTTTTCTGGTTCAGTTAAATCGACACTAAGATTTTTCTGATTCTTCTCCAATCAAAGATAAACCGAGACCTCTGCTGGTTCAGTTTGAATTGACCATTAATTTGTTACTGATTCTTTTCCGGTAGAACCTTTCTCTGGTTCAATTAAATTAACACTAAGATTTTTATGATTCTTATCCAGTCAAAGGTAAATCAAGACCTCTACTGGTTCAGTTTGAATAAACCATTGATTTGTTACTGATTCTTTTCCGGTAGATCCTTTCTCTGTTTCAGTTAAATCGACACTAAGATTTTTCTGATTTATATTCCAATTGGAGAAACTACAAAGCCTCGAGTATGACCAGATGACAGTTTAGTCTCATTTCCCTAATAAGTCGCTGTGAAACCTGGAATACGACCAGATAGAAGTCAGCCTTATCATCTTCGACAAGTCACTGTGAAGCCTGGATCCTGACTAGATAGCAGTTCACTTCCGTCTCTTTAGTCAAGAGATGACTCCCCAGCAGAGTCGCCAGTTCTGTGATACGATGGCAAAACCGACTGTTTAATACTGGTTTGCGTTTTTTGTTCACAAATGTCGTGGTAAGCAAGAGTCGCCACTGACTTTTCTTTTATCTAATAAAGGAAAGGAGGAAAAGAAAATCCTTTTTCGAGTAGGTAAACTGTTCTTAAGTACTTGCTCAAACCTGGAATTTTCACACTTACACACTTTCAAAAAAATATTTCCAAAAATACTTTATCACACTCTTGAGGACTGATACAAGAGTTACCATAAAGAAAACAAAAACTTTCAAAACCACAAACACACAAACAGTTCTAAAAAATGAGCAAGTACCTATGAGCCCGTGGAAAACCATAGATGGAAAGGGTTCTAACACCTTCCCTTTCCATAATCTACTCCGTTACTCAGAAAATCTCGAAAAAGGTCTTTTTCTGTTCTTTTCACCCTTTCCTTTTTACTCAGAAAATCTATGTTGCAGATATCCTTAGCAGTGATGTCAAGACGTCAATCATGGTACCTGGCTGGTCGCAACACATGACGAGAATAAGGCATGTGTTCCAAATCCTGGAACTTAAGCCTGAAGGTGTTGTAGGTTTCAGAGGTGATCATAAAGGGAAGATCATAGACTCCCGAACAATTGGTAACATGTTTTCTCCCTTCTATTAATAATTTTTTGTTGATGGATTAATGCATAACTTATTGTCAGTAAGTCAATTAAGTGACAATGGTTATGATATAATCTTTAGTCAAAACTTCTATAAGGCTGTTAGTCTGAAGTATGGCTCAATCTTCTTTAGTGGCAAGAGGAAGAACAATATCTATAAGATTAGACTTTCTAATCTTAAAGAGCAAAATGTAAAATGTCTTATGTCTGTTAATAAAGAGAAATGGATATGGCATAGACGATTAGGTCATGTTAGAATGAGAAAAATCTCTTAGATAAATAAGCTTGATATTGTCAGAGGCCTTCAAAAGCCGAAGTTCTCTTCTAAAGCAAATAATGTTGTTACTACTTCTAGACCATTGGAGCTTCTACACATTGATTTGTTTGGACACGTCAAACCTTCTTCTGTCAATGGCAAAAAGTATAGATTAGTCATTGTTGATGACTATAGTCATTGGACACGGGTAAAGTTTCTTAAACACAAGGATGAGTCACATTCTATGTTTACTACCTTCTGTTCTCAGGTGTAAAATGAGATGAATCTCAGAATTTCTAAAGTCAGAAGTGATCATGGTGGTGAATTTGAAAATAAAACTTTGAAAATCTTTTTGATGAAAATAGCATTTCCCATGATTTCTCCTACCCTAGAACTCCATAATAAAATGGAGTTGTAGAGAGGAAGAATAAGACTTTGCAAGAAATGGCCAGAACCATGATCAATGAGACTAACATGGCAAAGTATTTATGAGCAGAGGTAGTCAACACAACATGTTACATTCAGAGCAGAGTTTCTATAAGACCTATTCTAGGTAAGACTCCTTATGAATTTTGGAAGAACATAAAATTAAACATTTCATATTTTCATCCTTTTGGAGGTGATTGCTTTTATGTTGAATACTAAAAAGAATCTTAACAAGTTTGATTCTAAAGCACAAAAGTGTATCATGTTAGGATACTCTGAACGCTCAAAAGGATACAAAGTGTATAACACTGAAACTCTTATTGTCGAAGAATATATTTATGTTAGATTAATAATAAGCTTGACCCTGAAAAGTCAAAGCTAGTGGAAAAGTTCCCAGATCTGGAGATCACCTTTTCAGACTCAGAAGGTGATGATGCTGCTATCAAGGATCCTGAGAAGAAAGACTCATAAGGAGCTCAACAAGAAGTTGTTAAAGCTCAGACTCCTATGAGGAAGCACATGACTAGATCCTCCCATTCTGAAGAATTGATTTTGGGCAATAGATCTGAACCAATCAGAACCAGATCCTCCTTCAAACCGTCAAAATAGTCGCTTATGGGTTTGGTGTCCCTTATAGAACCTACATTTGTTGATGAAGCACTTCTGGACACAAAGTAGATTCTGGCTATGCAAGAAGAGTTGAATCAATTCTCCATCAATGACGTGTGGGATCTTTGTGCCAAGACCCAAAAAAATCATGTGATTGGAACCAAATGGGTCTTCAGAAACAAGCTCAATGAAAAAGAAGATGTGGTAAGAAACAAGGCTCGACTAGTTGCACAAAGTTATAGTCAGCAAGAAGGGATTGACTATACATAAAACTTTACACCAGTTTCTAGGTTAGAGTTTCTTCATCTCTAAATTTCATTTTTTGTTAATCATAACATTATCTTGTATCAGATGGATGTTAAAAGTGCATTTCTGAATGGCTGCATAACTGGGGAAGTGTATGTACACCAACCTTCTGGTTTTGAAAATCATAAAATCCAGATTTTGTTTTCAAACTTAAGAAATCATTGTAGGGTCTAAAACAAGCTCCAAGAGCTTGGTATGAAAGATTAATCAATTTTCTTTTAGAAAATTATTTCACCACAGGAAAGGTTGATACCTCCTTGTTTTGTAAGTCCTTAAAAAAATTGAAATTCTAGTAGTTCAAATATATGTTGATGATATTATATTTGGTTCTGCTAATGCCACTTTGTGCAAGGAATTCTCTAAGTCTATGCAGACTCAGATCGAGATGAGCCTAATGGGAGAACTCAAGTTCTTTATGGGAATTCAAATTAATCAAGGTCTAGAAGAGACGTTCATCCATTCGAGCAAGTACACAAAATAACTTCTGAAGAACTTTTACTTGGCTGAATGTAAGATAACAAATACTCTTATGCATCCTACTTGCGTTCTGGAAAAGGAAGAGGTAAGTGGTAAGGTAGATCAGAAGTTGTCTAGAGGTATGATAAGTTCTCTATTATAATTGATTGCTTCTAGTCCTGATATTCTATTCAGTGTTTGCTTGTATGCTCACTTCCAATCAGATCCTAGAGAATCACACTTAATTGTTGTTAAGAGGATTTTTAGGTATCTGAAAGGTACTACTAACCTTGGTTTGTGTTATAGAAAGTCAAGTGAATACAAGTTAGTAGGCTATTATGATGCTGATTATGCTGGAGACATACTGGAGAGGAAAAGAATTTCTGGAAGCTGTTAGTTTGTGGGAGATAATTTGATCTCATGGTCTAGCAAAAGGCAATCAACAATAGTGCTCTCAACCGCAAAAGCCTGTATCGGTAGAAATATTGAGACTAAGCCATTGAATTGACTTAACTCGTACATATAAAATAAAAATCGCCACCGCGCTTTATTGTTTCCAAATAATAGGAAAAGAGAGAATAAACCAAAAAAGGGGGAGAGAATATAGGTATGGGGGTTGGTTATGAAAAGGGAAGGTATTAGCACCCTAAACATCTACGGTACTCCATATGAACCTCTTTGAAAATTTGTGTATTTTGGCTATAAATGTTGTATATAAAAATAGATGAAGAGATGAGAAAAGAAGTATTTTTTTACAATTTTGCATCCGCCGCGGTTGCGAGCCTTTAGTGCCTATGTACCACCTTCCGTGCAATAGGGGATCAGGGTACTCGTAGTTCACCTTTAAAAATTTTAAAACACATGTGTGTTGGTTAATTTTTAAGAGAAGAGACATCATTGTCTTATCCGAGTGGAAGAACATACTTATTACCCATGATTATGGGAAAGGAGAATTTGCATCATCTCAAAGTGGAAGATATAGCTTGGATTTTAAAAAAATAATCAACAAAGCCTCGCTCAACACCTAAGTTGAAATATCTCACTTCACTATATATTGTAGAAGTATAGTAACTTGCATCACTACAAGGATTGACAAGAGTCTAATATTTTGAGAAAAGTTTTACAGTAAAAAGCCAAAGTGGAAAAAATGGTTTGAATGAGATTGATTGACTTTTAGTATTCTCACAAAAAATGTCAAAGTATGATTAAGTTGATTAAAGTTTGATTAAGAAAATATTTTTGAAAATGCATGGACCTAAGTCCAAGTTTATTGTGAAAGTGGTTCAAGTTAGAAAACAAGAAGAGTTTTAAAAAGGTGGGAGAAGATTTTCAAATTAAAGAAGATGGGAAGAGATGAATGGACTATCCTAAAGCATAAGATAAAAGCTAGGGAAAAGAACCGTCTAACTAATAAGAAGTCAACACTTGACACAATGAGTCAATGTAGAATTATCATCCTTTGGATTGAAACCAAACAAGCAAAGATACTAAACCTATTAATAATACCAAGCTCTGGATGCATTAAGTCTTCACAAAAATTGGGCAGAGTAACAACTGTATACAGAGGAATTCACAATCACAGTCAAAACATATAGTCAGAATAATCTGCACAAAAAAAAATCAACCCAATATCTTGGGGTAAACCCCAAGAACTCTAGACAAAGTAGCAAATATGGTCAAGGTCCCAAGGGTATCAAGGCTTCTAATCTTAAGTCCAATAGGTCCACAACTCCATTATGCTAGGGATAGTAACCAAACAGTCCAAGTAACCTTAAAGTTTTTGTTCTTCAAGTTGGTTATTAAGTATCTTCAAAAAGAAAAAAGAAAAGCTCAAGTGAGAAAAGATTAAAATGGCATAAGATAAATGCTCAAGTGAGAAAAGATAAAAAAAAGACATGAAATGTAAATTCCAAAATAAATGGTACATAAAAGTAAAGGAATAAAGTAAAAGCATAAAATAAAAGTCAACTGTTAGTGAGTTAGGAATTAGAGGTTAGTTGAATGACTATATTGAAACTTGCATTTGAAAATTCATTAGAAGATTGATAAAATCAAAGCTTCTCAACAATAAGTTTCATTTGCTTTTTGTCAAGTATATCATTCATTTTAAATTCTCGATGCAACAACATATGATTAAAGGTGTTTAAGTGATTCACTTAGGCAAAAGTTTATGAAGGTTCATTAGAGGATTCGTAAAACCAAAGTCTCTTAACAATGAATCTCAAGATTATTAAATCAAAGGTTTCAAACTAAACATACTCGGGCTTGAAAATATGGGTTTGGGCCACGAATGACCATTTCTTGAATTGGGACATAATTTAGCGCTATGTTAAGCAATCGTAAGTGGACTTATATAGAAGTTGCACCTATTTTAAAGCCGGTTAATAGCAATCTATGTACCATATATTTAGAGAAATGATATGTAAATTATTCTCTAACAACACGTAGTACAAATAAGACGAGGATGAGATGAAGAAGGAAAACAAATATTTGAACCAAGGAATTTAGTCAAACTATCATTAAAACCATCCATCCATTTTGGTGGAGTTAAACTAAACACCCAAGATCTAATGATGTTAATGAAGCTCATGATATAAAATCACATAATTCAAGGTCATCTAGAATATATACAAAAATAAAATTTCATTTAATAAGCAAAATAGAATGAGAAAATGATTTTTAAATTGTTTTTTAAAGTGAAAATAAAAGGGAAAATAACAAACTATATTCAAAGTATCAAATAAAAATTAAAAGAATCTATAGAAAAATCAGAGATGATCTCAAGTATTTTTACAAAAATTTTGGTAATTTTTTTTTAAAACAGAAAAGTGTTTTTAAATTATTTAAAATCACTCAAATAAGTGAAAAAGATTAACAAATGGTAAAAATTAGAATAAAACTCTATAAAAATTCTAGAAAGTCAGGAATAAAGAAAATGATTTTTATGAAATTTTTTAGAATTTAAAAATATCAAAGAGTATTTCCAAAACAATTAAAAACAAGTTAAACAAAAGAAAAATCATAAAAAATATCAACTCTGAAAATAAAATCATGAAAAAATAAAAATCAGAAAGAGAATATTTGAAAATATTTTTGTGAATTTTTCTTAATTTTTGGGTTATAAATGAATTTTCTATGATTTTTTGAAGTTTAAAACAATTAAATGTAAAAATCAGTAAATAAAAATAAAGCCAAAATAATATGGACCATTGGATGAGGTCAAAACGCGTTAGTAAATAAATCCAAAAGACCTGACGCACTGTGTATATCTTGGTTGACTATATTTGATTGATAATTCTACCTGAATGAATTTTACCAAATTAGCTCTGAAACTTGACTTCTGTAGCTTAATTTAGGCCACGATTCTTGAAATAATAGTATGCTTAGCTTCAGAGAAGTTCAATGAAGCTAACTGAATGAAGCTTTTAGTGTTTTGAGGTGAGAATGAAAGAAATCAGAATTTCAAATTCAGAGTTCGTGTGGGATCTGAATAGGGTGATTTTGCCTGTTAAAGCTTGTCGAAATGAGTGCAATATGTCCCTCTATTTATAAGAGAGTGAATGGTGAAGAGAATTGTAAAAAATAGTGATGTTTGGAGGGAAAATGGATGGAACCCGAAAGTAGAAAGCGTGAGACCTCATGTGCATCAAAACTCATCCAATTCCTGTATTTTGATCATTAATTCAACTTTAGAAACTTTGTTGAACATGTTTAAATCAAAAACGCGTGCTAAATTTATGGTTAAAAGCTAGATTATGGATTTCAAAATCTGACTCGGAGGAAAAGTGTAGTTTCAAGTAGCTGACTTTGAACTCATGGTGTGCATAATTTAGGAAGACTTAGGACTTGCTTCTTGATGCATTAGAAATACCAGGTAACATTTTTTATAATGTGCAAAAAAATAGATTATTTGAATGCTTGAGCTAGAAGTTATGCTTGGTCAAAATCAGGAAAAATGCGCTGACTTTTATACTTAGAAAAATTCTAAGTTTTTTCTTCAAAAATGACCTATAATGTTTTAATTGCAAACAAGGTCTTCCTTCAAAATATAGCTTTGATAATTGATGCTAGCTTGAAGTGGACTCCTCAAAGAGTATTGTGAAACTTATATCACTAAAAAATTCCAAATATTGAACAAGTTATGATCTTTTAAATTTGATGAAAATCCATGAGGTGACCTATAATCTTTTGAACTCAAAAAGCCTCTTTAAATCATTTACAAGCTTAGCACCAAAAAGAGAGTTAAATTTAACATCCTTAAGATCATTTTAAAAAAATAATGAACTCAAGATGATAAAAATTTACCAAGTTATGATCCTTTGAAGTCATATAAAAGAAATTGATGGTCTATCTAGAGGACTTGTAATCTTTCTCAATCATTAGTGATCTTCCATATTAAATTTGTTTGAAATTCTTGATGTTATTTGTTAATAACCCTTTATAGAGAAACATATATTTGGAATCATTCAAAAATAAGAGTCAACCGGAAGATTGTTAGTACCATGGTTTTGGGATTGAAATTTTTTCCTAAAACATGGTTCTGACCAGATGTCGAAAAAGATGCCATGACATCGTATTCTGGTGTGCAGTAGTCAAGGCGCTGTTGTATTTTTAAATCTTGACATATTTGATTTGTTTCTGTTATATTTCCTTTGGATAAGTATCAGATATTTTTGCGGGTCAAGAGATTTATTTTGGAACAAGATTATATCTCCAATTGTACAGACGATACTAATTTGGGCCTTGAGACAAATTAGGAAACTATGTATCAGGTTGTTCCAAGATTTAAGGAGATTGTTTGCATAATTGGTGCATCACTCAGCTTATGGATCAATAAACTTCTGGATTCACAATATCGAAGCCCATGGACTGCATAGGTGTATAAATAGAGGAATCTTAACCTAATGTATTTTAAGTTTTCAACAAATTTTAAAATTAGGGGAAGCATAAGTCTTAGATTTTGAGAGTTTCTCGTGCATATTGTAAGTCACCCATGTATCTTATGATCTATATGGTAGATAAATTGTTACTTGACATTTTATCGAGTTATTATTCTCACTCGAAGCTTTTAAGCAAGAGTTTGGGTTATTGTAATGGAATTATGATCTTATAAATTGGGTTACTTTTGTTGCAATTACTGATATTGTGACTGTTAGATATCACTGAGGTGATTTAGGAAGTGAGATGGTGATTTCTCATATTTAGGGAGTACCTAGGTAGAAGTTGCATTGGGTAGGGATTAGGTGACAAGTTGTAAACAAGGGAGTTTAGCTTTGAACTAATACTGCTGATAATAGACTTTCTTTCTGGCTTGGTAGCCTCCAGAGTAGGCGATGTTGCACCAAACTGGGTTAATAACTCATTGTGTTATTTATCATTTTGCAGTTTTAATTCTTTATCATATTCAGTTTAATTGATCTGGTTTATTACCAGATGTTATAACATCTGTCTCGACATCATCTGCTGTTAAGATTGTTTTGTTTGTACGTGTTGCCTATACCAGAACTTCAATTGGTATCAGAGCATACGCCCTGGTCTATTGGGTGAGCTTCATGGAGGTATATTTCTGGTACTATTTGTCTTATGTGAAGCTGGAGTGATACCATTCTGGTTATCAATGGACAATAGAACTGTGAAGTTTATCAAGTTATAAGAATCATGGTGCTTGGAAGACAAAATAAAAAATTATGAGTTAGGTCTCTGAGTATTTGAAGTTATGAATTCCATTATCATGGAGTTGATAAGTGTTTTATTCTAGATTGTACACCACTTGAATTGGGGCCAACGATACTTGGGAATTTCTCAAGTCCATTCATAAAGGCACATCTAAATGTGTTTTAAAGAAAAATTTCAGATGTGAGGCTGATCAAGCATGTGGTAGAATTCAAAGCGTATTAACTGTACTATATTCTTCATGGATAACTGTGATACGGTGGGAGAACTGAATTGAGGTTTTGCGTTTGTGTTCACAAATGTTTCGGTTTAGCAAGAGTCACCACTGACTTTTTATTTTATCCAAAGGAAAGGTCAAAAAAGCACAGGAAAGACCTTTGAGATGTTTTCTTGGGTTCGGGGGGTAGATTATGAAAAGGGAAGGTGAAAGCACCCTTTTCATCCATGGTTATTGTTGTACCCCAAAATTTTCCCTCCCTTTTTCACAAGAAATCACAACCCTAGGGTTTTCTCTGATTTTTAAGATTGGCTCAGGAATTGATCAAATAGACCTTTCTTTGGCAGTAAATCAAGAATCAGGTTTTCTCTCGCATTTCTCAGAAGAAATTGAATCCATAGAAATTCAGTTTACTGTTACATTGTTTTCACACTTTTTCAAAGTTTGCTGAAAGGTCAACTGATTGTTCTCAAAGCCTGATTATCTGGGATAAGAGTTGAGACTTTTATTTGGAACATTAAGGCATCAGCTTGTTAATGGAGTGAAAGGTTTGCCGGTTAATGGAATGCTTGCTTGTTTATTATACAACGCGTATTGTAATTGGAATATTGATGCAAGGTTACGAGACTTCAAAGTTTTTGATTATTTGGAATTTAAGTTATCTGGATTAGAATTGTTGAAACATAATTTCAATTATTTTTGATTTGAGAATCTTAAATAATAAAGTGAAGATGCAAAGGAAGAATTGAAAGATATTGACAGTAGAAGGATTTATTGATTTATCAATTGATCTCATAAAAGACTTTTTTATTCATTGCAAATGATTGTTACAAAAATAGTTTATTGTTTGAATATTATACGTTTTACAACTTATAGTATTTGAAGAATAAATTATTACAATGAATAAAAAATTCTAAGCCTAAACTCCATTGCCCCATGCTCAAGGTGTCCGGCTTCTACTGCTTCTTCTATCGTCCAATTAGTGTTCATCTGAAAAAGGAAAAGGAAAAGAAAATTAGCACAGATAATTGAAAACAATTTTCAAATGAAAAAGAAATAAAAATCATCATTAAAAATTTCCGTCCGGAATCAGAGTGCTATTTGTTCATCATATTTTTATTTTTCTCTTTGCAAATCACAAGAAGATTTCTCTTCTTGGTTCACAAAGAGAAATTTTAAAAAAAATACAAAATGAAAAATGCTAGCATACAAGGCAAACATAGGCGCCCATGGTACTGCATTGTAAACCAAGCTATCAAACTAAGCAAACTAAACATGGCAGCCAAACCAAACTGAGTTACAAAATTCAAAAAGGCCAACAGGCGCCAAAACTGCCAAAGCATAGGTAAAACTGCACAAGCCAAGAACCTGTTGTAACAAACAACAAGCAAAGTCCCAAACTGAGTTATAAAGCAATTGCCCAAACTGAGTTATAAAACAAATGGGATGCAAACTGTACAAATATGGCAAGCAGCATGAAAATAGAAAAATGCAGCAGGAAAAAGTAAACAACAGGAAAACCAATTCACAAGCCAAAGGCTTGTCATAGTTCTTTTTCACCATTTTCCAGACAGGGCAATTTTTTCAGAATATAATAAACAAAGCAAAAATGCTTGTTTTCATGGAGAGAGAAAGAGGAAAAGATATCACCTTGGGTGAGGTTTGATAGTTTGGCTAAAAAAGCAGGCTGTCACAAGTCAAAGAGAAAAGAGGATATAAAACAAAACAAAACTGCATAACAAAGAAAAAAGCACAAAACACTTTGTGAAAAAACCACAAGCTTGCTCAAATCGCCCAACCTGCATAACAAAAAACACAGTCCAGCAAAAAACCACAAACTAAACAAAACCCCAAACTACAAACTCAGCAAGCAAACCAACAAAGCGTCCCAACCTTCTTGCCAAGCCTGCAGTTCCAAACTGCAAAACCACAAACTCAGCAAGCCAACCAACAAAGCTTCCCAACCTACTTCTCAACCTGCATAATCCTAAACAAACTCAAAAAACCAACCAAAACTGCTAGCTTGCAAAACACCATAGCAAAACTGCTATCAACCCAAGCCTACTAAAAAAAAACTGTAAGCCTAACAAACCTGCAGAAAATCATACAAACTCAACAAACCAAACCTGCATAAACTCCAAGCCTGTAAAACTACAAGCTCAAAACCTGTCAAACTAAAAAATCCCCAAAACTTGCCAAGCTTCCAAAACAACCTGCACAAGCTCAACCACAACCAGTAAAGCCAACCAACCTGCATAACATGCCAAACTGTTTGGCCAAACTGTGAAACCACAAAGCCTGCATAACAGGCCAGCAATTCCAAAACCAACAAAACAAACCACAAACTGTAACCAGTTTGCCAAAACAAACTGCAAAACTGCATAAACTGTAAACCCAGTTTAACCATCATCACTAATATTCAAGGTAGAGGAAAAGATCACAAGCTTCAGATCATCATCATTAGCATTCCAAGAGAGAAGGAAGAGAGATTCAGAAGAAAAGCAAACACAATTTCAGAATCGTATCCATCATCAACAACGATCAACAAAATCAGTTTCATAAATAACCATCACAAATAGTAACCACAAAAGTCTGTTTCAGAGGCTATTCTCATCATCAACATCAACATTTCAAGAGCCAAGAAAGAGGGAGAACATTTCAGAAGCAAACAACAGTTTTCAAAATTTTTTCATCATCAAACATCAACATTCCAAGAGAGAAGAAATAGAGGTTCAAAAGTAACAAAAAAACAGGGTTTCAGAATCAAGTTCATCATCAACAAAATCAAGAACAATAGCTTTCAGAAAATTTTCATCATCAAACATCAAACAAATCAAGAGAGAATACAAAGGTACCAGAAAAGCGCGCAACCACAATCACATTTTCCCTCCTCCTCCGGCCACCAGGAACGCCGCCACCAACTCCGTCTCACCTTTCCTCTCCATCTTCCCCAAGGTATGATTTTCTCAAATTCTTTACTGCATCATATTCAAAAAAACCACGGATTAAAAAAAACTGAACATGCAAGCAAACTGTAAAACACGAAAAAGATGACAAATCAAAACAAAGTGAATCGTACCATTTTAGAACCAAAGCCGTGGACCACTGTGAGAGAATGAGAGAGTGGGAGGGGGAGGCGCTCCGGTAGCTAGGGTTAGGGAGAGAATCGGAGTGTCATGGCCTGAGAAGGATGAGGATGAAGAGGATGAACAAAGCGGTGCCGCTGTTGAAACCAAACACACAAACCCTAATTCTGAAAACACAAATACTGAACCCTAACAAATGTTGTACCATTTTTTCATCTGGGCCTTCGCTCCAAACAAATGCGTTAAGCCCACATAATCTGACCAGCGTACCTCCCCTCTTTTCTCCTTTCTGACCTTTTTGTTCTTTGTCCATTTTCATTTGGGCCCAATTCTCAAGTTTTAAGCCCATTTTCTTTTCTTCTAATTAACAAATACTTGTTTGTTTTAATTATTTCATTTAAAATTAATCTGTTTTTCTTAATAAATACACTAATAATATTTATTTTCGTAAATTAATTTTAATATTCTTCATTAATTAATATTTGTTACACTTAATAAAAATACAAAGAATAATAGAAGTTTTAGTTAAGTAATTTTTCTTTCTTTAATACTTTTCTTTACATAATTCCTAAAACACAAAAAATAATAATATAATACTTAACCTTTCTTTTTTTTAGAATAGATTTTATTTATTTATTTTTTAAATTAAAAAATACATGCATTTCATAATTTATTAGTTCTCTTTATTTTTGTGTTTTGATATAACTTTATATTTGAATTGCGACGATTCGATTTGGTTGTAACATATAATATTTGGACATTATTATCCTTGTGAGATTCATCCCCATTTGTAAATAATTTGTACCCCCATCCCCGAATACTTTTGTAATAGCTTAGAATTTAATTCTCGCACTTTATGCTTTCAATTATGCCATGATTAGAGATTAGGGTTTGTATGCGAAAATCTAAAATCAATCGCTAGATGACCTAATGCAAGAACCTAAATGCATGTAAATTGACAAACACAATGCACACTCGCACCTCTAGGGTAATCTCACTTATTGCTTTGGAAAATGCAATCATGTCCCTCGAATATGAGACACTCTAGAAAATGCCCCTTCAATAAACAAAGGTCGTAGTCCCTCGATGACCCTTGATGTTTCCTTTGATAAAACGATCTCATCCCTTACAAAATTGCTAGAGCGTCTCACAAGTTGCTTTCAATGATTGTATGTGATGACCCGCGCCTGTCCCGTTAAACATCCTAACACAAGGTTGTTCACCAAATGCAATGGTGAAATAACACTGTCAAAAAGGGTTAAAAGCATAAGAAAGATCTTTGAGTAAAATAGGGTAGCCAACTCTTAGTTACTTGATCAAAAACTTGCAAAACATCCTTGCTACTTTCAAACACACATCACAACATAACTTCAAAACATTTTCCAAAAACAACTTTCAAAACATTGAAATATCTTTTAAAAAAGACACACACCTTTGTATATATTCAAACAAGAATCATCACAAAGGTTGCCTAGACAAGGCCTCTTTTTCAAAGCATTTTCAAAAACCACACACAAAGCACCATTTCAAACAATTGAAAAGCAAAAGCAAGTGATCTAAAACAAGTAACTAAGAGCCCATGGATAACCATGGATGAAAAGGGTGCTTGCACCTTGCCTTTTCATAATCTACCCCCCGAACCCAAGAAAACATCTCAAAGGTCTTTCCTGTGCTTTTTGACCTTTCCTTTGGATAAAATAAAAAGTCGGTGGCAAATCTTGCTAAACCGCACAATTGCGAACACAAACGCAAAACCTCAAGTCAGTTCTCCCACCGTATCACAGAACTGGCGACTCTGCTGGGGACTATTCTAAAAGTGGGGTTACCTTATGGTTTTAGATCACCTTTGCATGTTTATCTTGTTTGCCTTGATTGCTTTACATTTGGTTCTATTGTTTGGGTTTGAAATCCTCTACCTGGATTTGGGGAAACATTCATAGGTAAATAGCAATACGGTGTGGAAACTGTGCGGGGTATACCGACATGGTTGAAGCAATAACTATATTAGTGCGACATATTTGTGGGTACCGGTAGCCTTTGAGTCAATCAAAGAGAATACGGGGCCGCTGAGTGATGTCATGAAGCACTAATGAACTCTTAGAACCTTTACTTGACCAACTTGGCGTTTTTAGGGGTAGTGAGATAACCGGCTTTGGTGCAGTCCGAAGTTGGTAGATACTCGATACTACACTCATTGAGGGTTGTTTTCTTGGAATATTTCGGTCGCCAGTAAAGTGGCTAAATCGAAACAATGAACAAAAAATAATCCGGTGATATTGAGCTCCTTAGAACCCGTTACTATTTATAGGACAGGTTGAGCCAACAAACTTCAAGAGGGTACTTACCTATGAAACCCCATGCAAGCATGAAACTAGGATCTTGTGTGATTTGCTTGTGCATATACTTGTACATACATCATGAACATCATGAAGCATCATTTGCATCCACTAACCATTTCAAGGGTTTGGATATTCATCTTTGTTCCTGTTTTGTAGGTCATGGAATCTCTTCGCAGGAAAACAATTCAAGTCAACCTTGTGAGAATCCCTCCTCAACTCAAGGAGCTTACTTCCAAGATTCCAGAGAATTCTCCCTTCAGTTAAAGACATGGTAGACTTCTCAACTTGGTCAACTCCAACATTGAAGAAGACATGGTGAAAGTTCTCTTCCAGTTCTTTGACCCCCTTCACCACTGTTTCACATTCTCTGATTACCAACTAGTACCTACTTTGGAGGAATTTTCTCAACTCCTGAGGATTCCTATTCTTCATCAACTACCCTACAACGGTACGGAAAAAGAACCAAAACATGAAGATGTTTCTCAAGCCTTACACTTGCAACCGTCTGATATCAAAGGTCTTTGGGAAACCAGAAGTGGTGTCAAGGGTTTCTTGGAAAAGTTTCTATTTGAGAAGGCACAAGACTGCTGGAATTCTCTAGATCTACAAGCTTTTGAGGAGATTGTAGCACTTCTCATCTATGGGTTGGTCTTGTTCCCAAACCCTGATCATCCTATAGATGTGAATGCTGTCAAGATTTTCATATCTCGGAATCCTGTGCCTACATTGCTTGGGGACATCCTACACTCATTTTACACACAAACAATGAGGTAAAGAGGTGTTCTCATGTGTTGTACTCCTCTCCTAGCAAGGTGGTTTATTTCTCACCTTCCCGAGTCAGTCTTGAAGAATGAACAAGGCTTGAGGTGGTCGCAACGATTGATGACTCTTACACACTCTGATGTTCATTGGTTTTCTCGGTCCAGAGAAAATGTCATCATCATTGACCGTTGTGGGGAATTCCCTAATTTCCCACTACTTGGCATTAGGGGAGGCATTACCTACAACCCCTGTTTAGCTCTGAGGAAATTTGGGTATGCCCAAAAAGATGGCCCTCCTGATATGCTGATTCTTGACTTGGTTTTTGACTTCGACAATGACGCTCAAGGACTTCGACAAAGGCTTATCCGAGCATGGAGGATGCCCAACAAAGTGGACAGTAAGACACTGGGGCACAAGAATTCCATCCCTCTTGAGCCTTACCTCAAGTGGGTACGAACACGCGCCCAGAGTCTTATGATGCCTTACCCCCACATTCTCCCCGTGATTAAAGAGCCTGTTATGGAAGGAGAGGTTCCATACACCCTCCTACATCCAGACATGCCGACATCATTGGAAGAATTACAAAAGAGTTGGATACAACTCAAGGAAGAGCGGAACACTTTTGAAGCCAACTTCTATGCCAGTGAGAAGAAGGTTTTGGAGCTTACCCGCCGACTTCATGAAGAAGAGACTCTTAACACTTACATCGCGCCAAAAAGGATGCGTAACGTCTTTTTACCTTAAGAAGCTTTGTAATTTTGCCCACGGGGCATTTATGTACTGACAAATTTCTTCTTATTAATATGACGTGTGTTCTTTTTGTCTGCAACAACTTTGAATTTCTGAATCCTTGGATGCATTACATGAATAAACATATCATTCATCATATGCATAAATAGGTATTCACACCAGGTTTCCTTATCTTTCTGCTGTTTATTTCAGCAAGATGGATATAGAGCAGACAGTCAAAGATCTGCAAGCACAAAATTCGCAATTCCAACAACTCCTCATGACCTTGGCAAAGGGTCAAGAGGACCTTAAAGCACTGTTAGAGAAGAAAGAAAAGGAAAAGGGAAAAAAGAAAAATAAAAGAATCGGAGTAGCTACTTTGGGAAGAAGATTTGAGAATGAAGCTAGGAGAGTCCTGGAATTCCCCTCGACGTTTGATGAAGGGACCGGAAAAGGAAAAGGTGTTTCAGTACCTTCCGAGTCTGAGGCTGAAGAGGAAGAAGTTGAAGAGGATGAAGATTACTCCGAGCAGCAGTACCCTCCTACGGACGACAGGTATAAGAATCTGGAAAAACGGTTGGCAGCTATGGAAGTGCAAAGGGTTCCCAGACTGGATTTCGAAGAGCTGGGATTGGTTGCTGGGATCGTCATTCCCCCCAAATTCAAAGTGCCTACATTCACTAAATACGACGGATTGTCTTGTCCAAAGATGCATCTGCGTTCTTATGTCAGAAAGATCCAACCTCACTCTTCTGATAAGGATCCGTGGGTCCACTTTTTTCAAGATAGTTTGTCGGGTACACAATTGGACTGGTTCTACCAGCTTGAGAGGGCTGATGTAAATAACTGGGAGGACTTGGCTGCTGCCTTCTACCGACAATATCAATACAACGCTGATTTAGCACCTACTCGAACTCAATTATAGAGTATGAGTATGGTTTCTAATGAGGGCTTTAAAGAGTATGCCCAGAAGTGGTGGGATTTGGCTGGAAGGGTGCAACTACCATTGTCGGAAAGGGAACTTGTTGATATGTTTTTGGGAACCCTGTCTGGTCCATTCTTCAATCACCTAATTGAGAGCTCATCTGCAGGGTTCACTGAATTAATTTTGACAGGTGAAAGGGTCGAAGCTAGTATTAAGAGTGGTAAAATTCAGAAGGATACATCAGCTTCAGCCGCTATAAAGAAGACCTTCCCAGCCAAGAAGTAAAGTTCTGCTGTTTACACCCAGAGAAATCGGGAAAGAAAGGAACGCCGGCCAACAGTGGGGGCCGTATTAATTCAGAAGTCCGCATCAGATCAACCTAGAAATGGTCAACCAAGGAATGATCAGCCCAGAACCTATCAGCAAAGGGTAGAAAGGCCACAACGGAAATATACCCCGATAAATATGACACCCGCTCAGATCCTTCCACATGTCTTGAAATTAAACCTTGCTAATTTGAGAGAGGCACCGAAGAATACTAATACCACTTCTCCGCATTATCATCCCAATGCAAAATGTGCATACCATTCAGACAGTGTAGGGCATGACACCAACAACTGTTGGGCCCTTAAAAACAAAATCCAAGACTTGATAGATGCCAAGGAGGTAGAGTTCGATGCGCCCGAAAAGCCGAATGTGATTTCTGCCCCAATGCCCAAGCATGGTCATAATGTCCATGCAGTTGTAGAAGATCTTCATGTTACCGCCGTTGACGAATTAAGGACTCCGTTGCCAATGATTAAATTGAATCTGTTGAACGCCAGGATATTACCAGGCTGTGGAAAAGACTGTTACTTCTGTTCAACCTTGCAAACCGACTGCCCACTGTTGAAATCAGGCATCCAACGCCTGATGGATACCCAAGAGATCCTCTTTCAGAAAACTCCTGTTGCTACTACCACTCATGTTACTCCTGTTACCTTTTTTACTCCAATCAATGACATCGCCATAATCACCATCTCCGACAATCTTTCCAAGACCTGCAAAAGGCCTGTTAATATTACGCCTGATCCGAAGCTTGTACCGCTGAAAATTACCATACCAGGGCCTATCCCGTATAAATCTAACAAGACGATACCATGGAATTATGGAGGAGAGATCTTCTACCATGGTGTTAAGCAGATTGAATCAGTCCAAGATAATTCCGAGGAAGAAACCCCTGATATAGGGAATATTGCGGGAATGAGTAAGATAACTCACAGTGGAAGAATCTTCTCTCCGAAGATTGCTCCTCCAAGGGCAGTCTTCGGACCCTCAAGCGCTCGTGTGCCAATAAAGATATCTACGCAAGGTCCAATAATTGAAGAAATCGCTACTCCTGAGGTTGTACCTTCAGCTATTACCACTGATAAGGGTAAGGGGATCCAAGAAGCGCCTTTCAGGACGAAGGCTCAGACTTTGGTCATCCTCGAGACCACCCAAAAAGAGACGGAAGAAATCTTAAAGATAATCAAGAAGAGCGATTACGATGTCATAGAGAAGCTAGGGCAAACCCCTTCAAAAATCTCCATGCTGGCTCTCTTACTCTGCTCTGAGGCTCATGCCAAAGCCTTGATCAAATTTCTAAAGACGGCACACGTGCCTCAAGAAACTTCTGCGGACCAGTTTCAAGAGTGCGTGGCTAGCCTTACAGCCGATAATGGTCTTAGTTTTTCTGATGCTGATTTAACCCCTAAGGGAAAAAAGCATAATGATGCGCTGCATGTCTCGGTAGAGTGCAGAGGGACCACACTTGCTCATGTTCTGGTGGATACCGGTTCATCTTTAAATGTTCTACCAAAAAAGGCGTTGGATAGATTGGACTGTGAAGGTTTGACTCTAAAGCCCAGTAACATCATTGTTAGGGCCTTAGACGGTTATAAGAGGATGGTTCACGGAGAGGTGGACATCCCAATCAAGGTGGGTACATAAATTTTCAACTCTACATTTTATGTGATGGACATCCGTCCTTCATATTCATGCTTGTTGGGAAGGCCATGGATCCACAATGCTGGGGCAGTCACTTCTTCTTCACACCAAATGCTAAAGTATCCGGTCCAGGGTAAGATCATAACGGTTCACGGTGAGGAGGAGTATATGATAAGTCACGTTAACTCTTTCTGCTATGTGGAGTTAGATGGCGAATTCATAGAAACACCTTTCCAACACTTTGAAGAGGTTTCTCCTGAAGTCGCAGTAGCAAAGACAATGACTGATGTGCCTATCATTTCCAAGCCTATGTCTCGGATGGCATCCCTTAAATATGCAGAGGCTGTAATCAAAGAAGGAGGAAGTACAATGTGGGGGAAACTGCCAGATTTTCCTCACAAGACGAACAAATTCAGATTTGGTTTCACTGCTGCTGGCCAGAAAGCTGTGCGTCGCTCCTGGGCTAGAGGACCACCCTTAAAAATCACTCACCATGGAGTTCATTCCTTAGAAGATGATGATGAAGAAGGCAACTTTGAAGATTGGATCTTTCCAACCGTTGAAGGAGGATTAAACAACTGGGAGGCGAAGGACTTCGTTCCCATTACTTTCATCAATCAGTAATTTATCTTTGAACATTTCCTGTTTGGTCTGTAATAATTAAGCAATTCGTACACTCTTTCTGCCTTGTGCCTTACCCGGGGCATATAGGTCCATTTGTAAGGGATTAATTTCTTCATTATCACATGCCATTTTTAATGAATCATGGACGTTTTCATCTATAAACGTTTGTGTTCATTTTCTTTCTTTTTACATTTTATTTTGTTTAAAGGTGGCTATCCCTTACACACACCCACACTCACAAAATGCAGGTACCCATCCACTCCGGATTCCATGGGTAACAATTCTGCTATGGCCTTCAGTGACTCTAAAGATCTGGTCTATCATGCCGAATACGAAGGTGATGAAGACTGTGAAGTGCCTGGAGAGTTGGCTAGACTTATACAACAGGAAGAAATGGCTATTTTACCCCACGAAGAGCTGTTGGAGACTATCAACTTGGGTACTGTCGAAGACAAAAAAGAGGTTAAAATGGGTGCCAACCTAGAGCCAAGTGTCAAGGAGCGCTTAGTTCAGCTGTTGAATGAATATGTTGAGATCTTTGCCTGGTCCTACGAAGACATGCCGGGACTCGACACAAATATTGTGGTTCATCGTCTCCCTACAAGAGAAGACTGTCCACCAATAAAACAAAAAGTCCGACGAATGAGGCCCGATATGTCTGAAAAGATCAAAGTCGAAGTGATGAAGCAATTCAATGTCGGGTTTCTTGCTGTTACTTCCTATCCACAATGGGTCGCTGACATTATGCCCGTGCCTAAGAAAGATGGCAAAGTAAGAATGTGTGTGGATTACCGAGATTTAAACAGGGCTAGCCCTAAAGATGACTTTCCACTACCGCACATTAACATTTTGGTCGACAACACAACTCAACATAAGGTATTTTCCTTCATGGATGGATTTTCAGGGTACAACCAGATCAAAATGGCCCCCGAAGACATGGAGAAGACTACTTTTGTTACACAATGAGGTACCTTCTGCTATAAAGTAATGCCATTCGGACTGAAGAATGCCGGGGCAACCTATCAACGAGCCATGGTAGCTTTGTTTCATGACATGATACATCATGAGATCGAATTCTACGTAGACGACATGATAGCCCGTTCACAAACAGAAGAAGAGCACCTCGACCATCTGCAAAAGCTGTTTGTCATGTTGAAGGAATATAAGCTCAGATTGAACCCTAGCAAGTGCACTTTCAGAGTCAGGTCTGGTAAACTCTTGGGATTCATCGTCAGCAACAAGGGCATTGAGGTTGATCCTGCTAAAGTCGAAGCTATACGAGAAATGCCTGCCCCCCGCACTGAAAAGGAGGTCAGAGGTTTCTTAGGACGCCTAAACAACATTGCAAGGTTCATTTCTCACCTAACATCTACCTGTGAACCAATCTTCAAGCTGTTGAATAAAGATTAGGTGGTTGAATGGAATGATGACTGTCAAGATGCTTTTGATAAAATCAAGGAGTATTTGCTAGAGCCTCCTATCTTGATGCCACCCGTCGAAGGAAGGCCGTTAATCATGTATCTGACTGTTTTGGATAATTCAATGGGGTGCGTACTGGGCCAACATGACGAGTCTGGTAGAAAAGAGCATGCCATTTATTACCTTAGCAAAAAGTTTACCGCATGTGAGACTCGCTATTCACTGCTCAAGAAAACTTGATGCGCTTTGGTATGGGCTGCTCGCCGGCTAAGGCAGTATATGTTGATGCATACCACTCTGCTGATTTCTAAAATGGATCTGATCAAGTATATCTTCGAAAAGCCTGCTTTACCTGGAAGAATCACTAGATGGAAAATGATCCTGACTGAGTATGATATCCAGTACACAACCCAAAAATCTATAAAGGGGAGTGTACTAGCTGACCATCTAGCTCATCAAGCTGTCGAAGATTATCAATCCATGAAATTCGACTTTCTCGACGAGGACATTATGACATTGGACAACATTGAAGGTAACGGACCGTATGAAGGACCTGAACAAGGATCCCGATGGACCCTGTACTTTGATGGTGCTTCAAATGCACTTGGCAACGGTATCGGCACGGTACTTATCTCTCCAGAAGGTTGCCATACACCTTTCACTGTAAGACTCTGCTTCAGTTGCACCAACAACATGGCCGAGTATAAAGCTTGTATCTTTGGTCTTAAGGCTGCAATTGACTTGGGAATCAAATCTTTGGTGGTATTTGGAGACTCAACTTTGGTTATCAGTCAAATCAAAGGAGAGTGGGACACTAAACACCCTAACCTCATTCCATATAAAGACCATGTCCTGACATTGCTACCTCATTTCGAGCAGATTACCTTCGAGCACTTCCCGCGAGAAGAAAATCAGCTAGCGGATGCTCTAGCCACAATGTCTTCCATGTTTAAACTTAACTGGGATAATGAGGCTCCCCAAATCACCATCGAGCGAATGGATGAACCTGCACATTGTCATGAGATTAATACCGAAGAAGTAGTGGAACAACCCTGGTTTCACGAAATCAAAAGGTATCTCGAGACTCTAGAATACCCTGAAGGAGCTTCAGTCAATGAAAAAAAGTTCTTAAGGAGATTTGCTGCCAAGTTCTTCCTGAGCAATGGCATCCTATAAAAATGCAACCATGATTGTGTTCTGCTTCATTGTGTGGACAAGGTTGAAGCTGAGCAGATCATGACTGAACTGCATAGTGGCACATTCGACACCCATTTAAGCGGACATACGATGGCTAAGAAGTTCCTAAGGGCAGGCTACTACTGGTCTACCATGGAAGCTGACTGTCATCAATACGCCCGCACTTGCCACAAATTCCAAGTCTATGCAGACAAAGTGCATATTCCTCCGGTTCCTCTCAATGTCCTAACAGCTCCTTGACCATTCGCAATGTGGGACATCGACATGATTGGAGAGATCAAGCCTACATCATCCAATGGACATCGCTTCATCCTGGTGGCTATTGATTACTTTACCAAATGGGTCGAAGCAGCTTCCTTCGCCTTCGTTACAAAGGACATGGTTGCCCGCTTCATAAAGCAGAACCTCATTTGTCGATACGGTATTCCTGACCGAATCATTACGGACAACGGTACAAACCTGAACAACACTATGATCACCGCTCTGTGCGAGCAGTTCAAGATTCAACATCACAATTCATCTCCCTATCGGCCAAAGATGAACGGTGCTGTCGAAGCTGCAAACAAAAATATCAAGAAGATCATTCAAAAGATGATAGTCACCTACAAGGACTCGCATGAGATGTTACCGTTTGCTCTACACGGGTACCGTACCACGGCGTGAACATCAACTGGGGCAACACCCTTTTCTTTGGTATACAGCATGGAAGCTGTTTTACCCATAGAGGTTCAGATTCCTTCCCTGAGAATCACGCAGGACGCTGGTTTGAGTGAAGACGATTGGATTCAGACTCGGCTTGATCAACTTAACTTGATTGACGAGAAGCGACTTACTGCTGTTTGTCATGGTCAAACGTATAAAAAACGGATGATTAAGGCCTTCAACAAGAAAGTCAAGAGACAAGTATATCAATTCGGGGATCTTGTAATCAAGCGGATTATCTTACCGCAAAGTGATCCCAGGGGCAAGTGGACTCCTACTTACGAAGGACCATTTGTGATAAAAAACATCTTTTCTGGCGGGGCAATGATTCTGACCACCATGGACGGTGATGACCTACCGCACCCTATGAACGTAGACATAGTCAAAAGATACTACGCATAAACGACCCGACAAGTTGAAAACCCGAAAGGGCGACTTGGGCAAAAATGGGCATCTCGGTGAATCGAAAACCCGAAAGGGCGGTTCGGGCAAAAATTAGGGATAAACAAAAAAAACTGTATACCCGACAAGTTGAAAACACGAAAGGGCGACTTGGGAAAAAAAGGGCTTCCTGGTGGATTGAAAACCTGAAAGGGCGATCCAGGAAAAAGTTTGGGAATTAAAGCGTATGACTATGTCTCGTCGGATCACTTTAAGGACAATCTCTTCACGAACAAGCTCCAAGCTTCTGATCTATCCAATCATCTGCGGACGAAGCAACGAATGGACAAGATACTCAGAGTTGTGAAGGCTATAGCAGAATGGGAACCCCATGGAATTGTTACACATCTCCATCTTTCTTTGTATAAATTTTTTTTCTCAACTTTATGACAACATTCTCTTACTGGGATGTCTGTCTCCTTTGTATAAATACTTACACAAAGTTAATACAAAGTTACTTCAAAGTACAGAAAATTGTCTGCCTTTTCTCTTTTTTTTTACACTTGTGTTTTATTTGAAAACGTCCAATGATTTATTAAATGAGCATATGCATTTGAATATAATCACTGCTTACAAATAAAACAAAATGAGAAAGAATAATTACTGACATAATGGAAGTGTAGGAAAGTGTCTCTAGGCTATTCCAGGAGAAATTCCCTGCAATATATCATCCAGATCCTAGGCGGAACTAAAGCTTTGAAATATATATCCCCAGCGGGGTTAAATTTCAAGGATCCCCATCAGAGTTGAGTGTTCAAATTCTCAGCCAACAGTAGAGCAGAACTTTGAACTACAAACCTTCAGTAAGAATGAAACTTTCTTCCCCAAGCAGAGTCAAACTTTCAACCTGTGAACACCAGTGAAGACCATCCAGTTTCCTCCCTTCTCTCGGAGAGTTGCTTTTAAACCAGATAATTCATCAGAAAGTTATTTTTAAACTTTTCCCCAGTGAAGTCGCCAAGCAAATCAACACGTCACTAGGACCCCCAACAGAGTGGAAACTTTGAGCTACCAATCCCCAGCGGAAACCATTCAGTTTTCCCCTGATATCCTCAACAGAACGGAGTTTCTCATTCTTGCTTCCCCAGTAGAGTGGCATACAACCTAAGCTACTGAACTTCTTCCAAACAGGAATAAGCTTTTCCCAGGGTCCTGAGCTTACTCTCCAGCAGTATGGCTATTCCACACAAAATTTCTAATCCCCTGCAGATCAAAGATTCTCATTCTTGATTCCTCGGCACAAATTCCCCTAGCAGAATGAAGATTCTCACTCTCAATTCCCCACGGAGTTTTCAGATATTCCCCAGCGGAGTTCTCCTCAAACAACAAAATAAAAATCCCTAGTAGATCGTCATACAACCCAAACTCCTGATTTCCCCAACAGTATAACTTCTCCCCGCAAAGGTTGTCAAAAAGCTTGAAGACACACATACTCTTTAACAGTGGTCCAGGATTTATTTTCCCCGACAACAGTCAAATATTTTATTATCTCCAGCTATCCAGGATTTATCTTCCTCAGCAAGACAGCCCATCAGCTTACATGCGCATACATTGCATTCATAAACATTGATATAACATATATATTGCATCATACATTTCATGCAACATAACTTTGTGTTTCAACTAATATTTTACCCTTTTCAGGATAAGATTAGCAAGCTTCGAACTTCAGAATCATGAAAACAGTTTACGGATGCTTGCCAACATAGATGTCAATCTATCGCTTGTTCAGATTCAACTTTTGAAAACAGTTTACGGATACTTCCCAACATGGATGTTAATCTATTGCCTATTCAACCTCAACTTCTGAAAACAGTTTACGGATACTTCCCAACATGGATGTCAATCTATCGCTTGTTCAGATTCAACTTTCGAAAACAGTTTACGGATACTTCCAAACATGAATGTTAATCTATTGCTTGTTCAACTCCGGAATCATGAAAACAGTTTACGGATGCTTCCCAACATGGATATTAGTCTATCGCTTGTTCAGATTCACCTTTTGAAAACAGTTTATGGATACTTCCCAACATGGATGTTAATCTATTACTTATTCAATCTCAACTTCTGAAAACAGTTTACGGATACTTCCCAACATGGATGTCAATCTATCGCTTGTTCAGATTCAACTTTTGAAAACAGTTTACGGATACTTCCAAACACGGATGTTAATCTATTGCTTGTTCAACTCCGGAATCATGAAAACAGTTTACGGATGCTTCCCAACATGGATGTTAATCTATCGCTTGTTCAGATTCAACTTTTGAAAACAGTTTACGGATACTTCCAAACACGGATGTTAATCTATTGCTTGTTCAACTCTGGAATCATGAAAACAGTTTACGGATGCTTCCCAACATGGATGTTAATCTATCGCTTGTTCAGATTCACCTTTTGAAAACAGTTTACGTATGCTTCCTAACATGGATGTCAATCTATCGCTTGTTCAGATTCAACTCATGAAAACAGTTTACGGATTCTCCAAACATGGATGCTAATCTATTGCTTATTCAGGCCCCCAACTCAGAGACGTTCCATACCTGGATACCTTTGTGATACTCATTCTTTCGCCTACAACATACAGTTCAATAAATATTTTTCGATGGCATCTTTAAGCCCATCTCCGACAAGATTCTGTCACATCTCCAAATGGTATCTTTAAGCCCATTCCATCAACTATGCTTTGACGAGTGCAAATTTATGGGCACTCTAGTGTCCAATCATCTTTTACCTTCGAGTCGCAAACGGCAAAATTGCCAATCTAACTCTTCAGGTTCAAGAAGATTGAACAGGGGCAGCTGTTGTACACCAAAATTTGCCCTCCCTTTTTCACAAGAAATCACAACCCTAGGGTTTTCTCTGATTTTTAAGATTGGCTCAGGAATTGATCAAACAGACCTTTCTTTGGAAGTAAATCAAGAATCAGGTTTTCTCTCGCATTTCTCAGAAGAAATTGAATCCACAGAAATTCAGTTTACTGTTACATTGTTTTCACACTTTTTCAAAGTTTGCTGAAAGGTCAACTGATTATTCTCAAAGCCTGATTATCTGGGATAAGAGCTGAGACTTTTATTTGGAACATTAAGGCATCTTCTTGTTAATGGAGTGAAAGGTTTGCCGGTTAATGGAATGCTTGCTTGTTTATTATACAACGCATATTGTGATTGGAATACTGATGCAAGGTTACGAGACTGCAAAGTTTTTGATTATTTGGAATTTAAGTTATCTGGATTAGAATTGTTGAAACGCAGTTTCAATTATTTTTGATTTGAGAATCTTAAATAATAAAGTGAAGATGCAAAGGAAGAATTGAAAGATATTGACAATAGAAGGATTTATTGATTTATCAATTGATCTCATAAAAGACTTTTTTATTCATTGCAAATGATTGTTACAAAAATAGTTTATTGTTTGAATATTATACGTTTTACAACTTATAGTATTTGAAGAATAAATTATTACAATGAATAAAAAATTCTAAGCCTAAACTCCATTGCCCCATGCTCAAGGTCTTCGACTTCTACTGCTTCTTCTATCGTCCAATTGGTGTTCATCTGAAAAAGGCAAAGGAAAAGAAAATTAGCACAAATAATTGAAAAGAATTTTCAAATGAAAAAAGAAAGAAAAATCATCATTAAAAATTGCCGTCCGGAATCAGAGTGCTATTTGTTCATCATATTTTTATTTTTCTCTTTGCAAATCACTAGAAGATTGCTCTTCTTGGTTCACAAAGAGAAAATTAAAAAAAAATACAAATTGAAAAATGCTAGCATACAAGGCAAACATAGGCGCCCATGGTACTGCATTGCAAACCAAGCTATCAAACTAGGCAAACTAAACATGGCAGCCAAACCAAACTGAGTTACAAAATTCAAAAAGGCCAACAAGCGTCAAAACTGCCAAAGCATAGGTCAAAATGCACAAGCCAAGAACCTGCTGTAACAAACAGCAAGAAAGTCCCAAACTGAGTTATAAAGCAATTGCCCAAACTGAGTTATAAAACAAATGGGATGCAAACTGTACAAATATGGCAAGCAGCATGAAAACAGAAAAATGCAGCAGGAAAAAGTAAACAGCAGGAAAACCAATTCACAAGCCAAAGGCTTGTCATAGTTCTTTTTCATCATTTTCCAGACAGGGAAATTTTTTCAGAATATAATAAACAAAGCAAAAATGCTTGTTTTCATGGAGAGAGAAAGAGGAAAAGATATCACCTTGGGTGAGGTTTGACAATTTGGCTAAAAAGAAGGCTGTCACAAGTCAAAGAGAAAAGAGGATATAAAACAAAACAAAACTGCATAACAAAGAAAAAAGCACAAAACACTTTGTGAAAAAACCACAAGCTTGCTCAAATCGCCCAACCTGTTAACAAATTGTAAACCCTTAAACCTGCATAACAAAAAACACAGTCCAGCAAAAAACCACAAACTAAATAAAACCCCAAACTACAAACTCAGCAAGCAAACCAACAAAGCTTCCCAACCTGCTTGCCAAGCCTACAGTTCCAAACTGCAAAACCACAAACTCATCAAGCCAACCAACAAAGCTTCCCAACATACTTCTCAACCTGCATAAGCCTAAACAAACTCAAAAAACCAACCAAAACTGCTAGCTTGCAAAACACCATAGCAAAACTGCTATCAACCCAAGCCTGCTAAAAAAAACTGTAAGCCTAACAAACCTGCAGAAAATCATACAAACTCAACAAGCCAAACCTGCATAAACTCCAAGCCTGTAAAACTACAAACTCAAAACCTGTCAAACTACAAAATCCCCAAAACTTGCCAAGCTGCCAAAACAACCTGCACAAGCTCAACCACAACCAGTAAAGCCAACCAACCTGAATAACATGCCAAACTGTTTGGCCAAACTGTGAAACCACAAAGCCCGCATAACAGGCCAGCAATTCCAAAACCAACAAAACAAACCACAAACTGTAACCAGTTTTCCAAAACAAACTGCAAAACTCCATAAACTGTAAACCCAATTTAACCATCATCACCAATATTCAAGGTAGAGGAAAAGATCACAAGCTTCAAATCATCATCATTAGCATTCCAAGAGAGAAGGAAGAGAGATTCAGAAACAAAGCAAACACAGTTTCAGAATCGTATCCATCATCAACAACCATCAACAAAATCAGTTTCATAAATAACCATCACAAATAGCAACCACAAAAGTCTGTTTCAGAGGTTATTCTCATCATCAACATCAACATTTCGATAGCCAAGAAAGAGGAAGAACATTTCAGAAGCAAACAACAGTTTTTTAGAATTTTGTCATCATCAAACATCAACATTCCAAGAGAGAAGAAAGAGAGGTTCCGAAGTAACAAAAAAACAGGGGTTCAGAATCAAGTTCATCATCAACAAAATCAAGAACAACAGCTTTCAAAAAATTTTCATCATCAAACATCAAACAAATCAAGAGAGAATACAAAGGTACCAGAAAAGCGCACAACCACCATCACATTTTCCCCCCGCCTCCGGCCACCAGGAACGCCGCCTCTAACTCCGTCTCACCTTTCCTCTCCATCTTCCCCAAGGTATGAATTTCTCAAATTCTTTACTGCATCATATTCAAAAACACCACAGATTAAAAAAAACTGAACATGCAAGCAAACTGTAAAACGCGAAAAAGACAACAAATCAAAACAAAGTGAATCGTACCATTTTAGAACCAAAGCCGTGGACCACTGTGAGAGGATGAGAGAGTGGGAGGGGGCGGCGCTCTGGTAGCTAGGTTTAGGGAGAGAATCAGAGCGTCATGGCCTGAGAAGAATGAGGATGAAGAGGATGAACGAAGCGGCGCCGCTGTTGAAACCAAACACACAAACCCAAATTCTGAAAACACAAATACTGAACCCTAACAAATGTTGTACCATTTTTTCATCTGGGCCTTCGCCCCAAACAAATGCCTTAAGCCCACATAATCTGGCCAGCGTACCCCCCCCCCCCCCCCCCCCTCTTTTCTCCTTTCTAACCTTTTTGTTCTCTGTCCATTTTCATTTGGGCCCAATTCTCAAGTTTTAAGCCCATTTTCTTTTCTTCTAATTAACAAATACTTGTTTGTTTTAATTATTTCATTTAAAATTAATCTGTTTTTCTTAATAAATACACTAATAATATTTATTTTCGTAAATTAATTTTAATATTCTTCATTAACTAATATTTGTTACACTTAATAAAAATACAAAGAATAATAGAAGTTTTAGTTAAGTAATTTTTCTTTCTTTAAAACTTTTCTTTACATAATTCCTAAAACACAAAAAAATAATAATATAATACTTAATCTTTCTTTTTTTTAGAATAGATTTTATTTATTTATTTTTTAAGTTAACAAATACATGCATTTCATAATTTATTAGTTCTCTTTATTTTTGTGTTTTGATATAACTTTATATTTGAATTGCGACGATTCGATTTGGTTGTAACACATAATATTTGGACATTATTATCCTTGTGAGATTCATCCCCATTTGTAAATAATTTGTACCCCCATCCCCAGATACTTTTGTAATAGCTTAGAATTTAATTCTCGCACTTTATGCTTTCAATTATGCCATGATTAGAGATTAGGGTTTGTATGTGAAAATCTAAAATCAATCGCTAGATGACCTAATGCAAGAACCTAAATGCATGTAAATTGACAAACACAATGCATACTCTCACCTCTAGGGTAACCTCGCTTGTTTCTTCGGAAAATGCAATCATGTCCCTCGAATATGAGACACTCTAGCAAATTCCCCTTCAATAAAAAAAGACCGTAGTCCCTCGATGACCCTCGATGTTGCCTTCGATAAAACGATCTCGTCCCTTACAAAATTGCTAGAGCTTCTCACAAGTTGCTTTCAATGATTGTATGCGATGACCCGCGCCTGTCCCGTTAAACATCCTAACACAAGGTTGTTCACCAAATGAAATGGTGAAATAACACTGTCAAAAGGGTTAAAAGCATAAGAAAGATCTTTGAGTAAAATAGGGTAGCCAACTCTTAGTTACTTGATCAAAAACTTGCAAAACATCCTTGCTACTTTCAAAAACACATCACAACACAACTTCAAAACATTTTCCAAAATCAACTTTCAAAACATTGAAATATCTTTTCAAAAAGACACACACCATTGTATATATTCAAACAAGAATCATTACAAAGGTTGCCTAGACAAGGCCTCTTTTTCAAAGCATTTTCAAAAACCACACACAAAGCACCATTTCAAACAATTGAAAAGCAAAAGCAAGTGATCTAAAACAAGTAACTAAGAGCCCATGGATAAACATGGATGAAAAGGGTGCTTGTACCTTCCCTTTTCATAATCTACCCCCCGAACCCAAGAAAACATCTCAAAGGTATTTCCTGTGCTTTTTGACCTTTCCTTTGGATAAAATAAAAAGTCGGTGGCGACTCTTGCTAAACCGCACAATTGCGAACACAAACGCAAAACCTCAAGTCGGTTCTCCCACCGTATCACAGTTATCCATGGGCTCTTAGTTACTTGTTTAGATCGCTTGCTTTTTCTTTTCAATTGTTTGAAATGGTGCTTTGTGTGTGGTTTTGAAAATGTTTTGAAAAGAGGCCATCGTTGTGGCAACCTTTGTAATGATTCTTGTTTGAATGTATAAAAAGGTGTATTGTCTTTTGAAAAGATGTTTCAATGTTTGAAAGTTTGAAAGTTTGGAAGTTTGAAAGTTTGTTTTGGGAAATGTTTTGAAATTGTATTGTGATGTGTGTTTGAAAATAGCAAGGATGTTTTGCAAGTTTGATCAAATAACTAGGAGTTGTATACCCTAACTCAAAGATCTTTACTACACATTTTTAACCCTTTAATAGTGTTGTTTTACCATTGCATTTGATAAACAACCTTGTGTTTGGATGTTAAACGGGACAGGTGCGGGTCATCGTATTGACCATGATAGCAATAGTGCTAAGTATCTTTAGCAAGTTTTTTGAGGGACTATATCATTTTGTATAGGCAACCAAGATAATGTCATCGAGGGACTATGATCTTTTGTTTTGTTTTTTTTTTCCAAGATACTCAACATGCATACCATGGCCATTTAAAAGGCAACAAGTGGATGAAACTCTAGGGGTGCATATGTGTATTGTGTTGTTAATTTACATGCTTTTGTGTCTTGTATTAGGTCTAGCTATTTGTTTGATTTTGGATTTTTGCATACAAACCCTAATCTCTATCATGGCATATTTGGAAAGCAATAAATGCGTAAAAGTAATCTAAGCTATTACAACATTGATATGGAGAGGGGGATACAATTTTGAATGGGGAGTATTTGCAAGAAAATAAAACCCTAAGATTAACTATTACATCCAAATTGAATTCTTTGTATCAAACAATAAATAAGCAAATATTTAAATAGACAATTAAATAAATATGCAATATATTATAAATATGTAAAAAATGTCTTTTTTTATTTTTATGTATGTAAAAATAAAATATTTAATGTATTAAAAAAATAAGAAAATAAAAGGTTATTTTTGTTAAGGGTAAAAACCCTAATTTTTTGGTTTAAGAATATGTATATATTATAATATTTGTTTATGTATAATAAAATAAAAATATATACAAATGTCAAAAAATAAAAATATGTTAGAAAAAATATTATTTAAGTATATAAATAATAAAAATAAAAGTATAAAATTTTTTGTAGTATTTACAAGTTTATTTAGAAAAAATAAAAGTATATTATTTAAGAAAACTATTTTTTATGTTAGAAAAAATAATAAAAAATACAAAATAAAATGTGAAAATTTATGAAAATATTTTTGGTAATTTTTTATGTTTAGAAAAATAAAAATAAAATCAGAAATGTAAATGAAATAGAAAAAATATTAAAAAAAATAATGAAATGGGCCAGGGGGGTGCAATCAGCAAGCTGGGGGGCGCCAAAAGTGAGAAATAGCCAGACCCAACACAGCTACTTCGTCTTCAACCTCTGATTCAAACAAAAACACGCGTTCTTTGTACCAATGGCTAACTCCTGCATACGTGCTCTAAAGGAAAAACTCACAATATGAAAGTTATAGCATTTTTCAACATGATTCCAACCATATAAAGAACTTAATCTAACTCTCAAAGACCAGAGAGAATTTCTCTGGCCCTAATTTCTAACCTAACTTTTTCAGAAAGTTCATCAATCAAATTCTCTCAACACAGTTAACTTAAATAAAATCTATGCATATGTACAGCTTAAGGGCAATGAGTACTATATTTTTTATTCACAAACCTAAGCCTAATGATTCCTAAATAGAGAGATAGAAAGTTGGAAAATACCTGTTTCAGTTGAACTCGAGTATGGCAATGCAGGGGTTTTCAGTGAGGCCTGAGATGTTTGTGAGCTTGCCTGAACTTCCTTTGACCTTCTCTAATGCTTTGTTTGCTTTGAGCTTGCTTGAATAAGCCTATAGAAGTCAACCTGCACAAGCTGAAATCAGAAATGGTGAGGCTTGCAAATGGAGTTACAGTCAATGGCCAATGGTTGGGATAACTTAGGTGGGTTATATGGAATGTATTGGAAGAAGTTTGGGGCAAAACGCACGAGTAGTTTGTGAGATGGAAACAAAAATGCAGAAACTGCCCTGTTTTGCAAGAAGAATGTGTTTTTGTGTTTTAGAAGGCTTAGGATGTGGATAGCTCGTGTTTCTGGCTCAAGGCAATATGCAAAACTTGTTTTGAATGGTTACCAAGCTTAGTTATAACACATACAAGAGTTGTCTAGACTTTTGCACATTGACTTGTTTTTTAAGAAAGGTGTGAAGTGACCAAGCAAAGAGCCTGTACAGGCCTCTTTCCTAGCTGCACAAAGTGGTTGTCCTTTTCCTAAGTTTATGGAACTTGTTTTCTGCAAAGATAGGGGTTCAAAGCTCAAGGGAAACAAGTTGACATAAAGTTGACTTTATGAAAATAACAATGTTCACTTTTTGCCAAAAATGGATTAAACCCTTGTGTAAACCTCTATTGATCAGAACAAAGCTTCAATCCATTGAATTTGCATTCAATTTTGAGTGTGGAAGGGTTTAGAGACCTGTATTCAAGTACAAATGAAGCTGGACAAAAATTGCAACTTGTAACATAGTGAAAAATGCCATGGATCAAAGTAACTTTTTGCCAAATTTATACCTTCGATTCTCCCGAACCACAAATGATTTTTGAGAGTTCTTGGACATTTTGGAAAGCTTGTAACATGATATACAATCCATATTTGAAATGCATTTTGAAATTCCAATTGGAACTATGTGAAAAATGGCCATGAAGATAGGTCAAAATCCTGCCTAAACTAGGGCAAAATTTCACTAAGTTAGAAAGTTTTTGGACCCTTATTCCAAAAATCATAACTTGAGAACCAAGAATCTTTTGGGAAAACTTTGTGCATAAAAGTTGTATATTTTTTGGAGGAATACAACTTTCATGTTGGGGGTTTTGTTTGAATCCAATTGCATCATGGTGAAAATGTTGGGCAAAGTTGGGAAAAAATAAGAAAATTTCATAACTTAGAAAAATTCTAAGTTATGAAAATTTTCAATCTTAAACCCTAATTTGCAAAATTAGGTTTCTTGATGAAATTTTTTCATGTTTTTACACATCTTGATGAAAAATGACCCTTGGCACTTGATTTTGACCAAAAAGTCAAAGTTTGACTTTTCAGTGTACAGTCAATTTTTAATTAGTTGACTGGAAAATTCATCTGTCAATCCAATGCATTTGAGATCTTTTGAACCTTGTGAATAGGTAAAGATGATGCTATTGAGTCCTTGAATCCATACTTGAACCCAATTTGCCATTGGCTAGGTGAAAAATCAGAAATTGCCCTTATACAGTCAAAACCCTAAAAATGACCATTTTGCCCTTTTGATGATCTCATCAAATTTCTTGAGGAGTTGTGGTCCAAACTTGATCAAATGGTTCATAAGAGTCTATAATGTTGATGTGGATAAAAAATTATGAGGTTTGAATGTAAATTGGCCACATTTGACTTTTTCCCCAATACAATTGATTTCTAGGTCAATTGTCCAATTGACTGGGCAAAAATTTGACTCAAGGCTTGAAATTTGGTGGAGGAAATATTATAAGTCAAACATGAAGTATGAAAGTCACTTTGAGCATTGGAAGTTCAAAAATCCATGTGCAAATTCAAACCCTAATTTCAGGTCAACAGTGCAAGGAGATGTCTTGAGCAGAGCAAACCCCAATTCTGTCTGGAGTCCAAAGAGTCTTGTAAGGGGAAATCTTGATAAAATAAGAGGGAAAATTTTGGGGTACAACATCTGCCCCTGTTCAATACTCTTGAACCTGAAGAGTTAGATTGGCGAGTTTGCCTTTCATGACTTGAAGGTAAAAGAGGATTGGACACTAGAGTGCCCGTAAATTTGCACACGTCAAAATGTGGTTGAGGGAGTGGGCTTAAAGATGCCATTTGGAGATGATTGAATCTTGTTGGAGATGGGCTTAAAGATGCCATCCAAGAATGTTTGTTGAAAATCAGGAGAATGAACATCAGAATGGTATCCGTATCTGGAACGTATCTGAGTTGTATCTGGAGATTGGATCTGTATGAGCGAAGGAATGGCGTCCGTGTCTGGAGCGTATCCGAGCTGTAACTGTATTCGATTCTGAATGAATAACATAATGATTGTCGTGTCTGGAGTGTATCGATATGGTATCTGAAATTTGAATAGGCGACAAAATAGCATCCGTATCTGGAACATCTCTGAGCTGGGGATAACATTTGAATAAGTGACAGAATGGCTACCGTGTCTGGAGCGTATCTGGACTGTATCTGAAGTTGAGATCTATATGAGTAGCAGAATGACTTCCGTGTCTGGAGTGTATCCGTACTGTAACTGGGATCTGGACAAGTGACAGAATGACTTCCGTGTCCAGAGTGCATCTGAACCGGAAGTTGATAGTTGAATCTGAATGAGAAATAGAATGGCTTCCGTGTCTAGAGCGTATATAGTCTGTATCTAATTGCTGAAGTCTGAATGATTAGTAGAATGACCTCCGTGTCTGGGGTGTATCCATACTGTATCTGAATGAGAGATCTGAATGAGTAGAAGAATGACTTCCGTGTCTGGAGTGTATCCGTACTGTATCTGAAATCTTTGAATAGTTGTTAAAGATAGATTTTAATCTTATCCTGAAAAGGGTAAAATGTTAGCTGAAACACAAAGTTATGTTGCATTACAGGTATGATGCAATAAGATGTGTTCTATCAATGTTTATGATACATGAATGTAATGTATACGCATGTAAGCAGATTCGCTGTCTTTTTGAGGAAAATAAGTCCTTGATAGCTGGAGATAGCAAAATCCTTGACTGCTACCGGGGAAAATAAATCTTGGACCGATGTCGGGAATTCCACAACCTTTGATTGCTAAAAATGAGAAATCCTTGGACCACTGTTAGGGATAGAAAATCTTTGGCGAGAACCCTTCACGACTTTCCTGGGGGATATAGGGATCCTTCAAGTCCTTCAAAGTTGGAATATGACAGACATTCCGTTGTAAGAATAATGCCGAGTGCTGCTTGAGAAACCTGCTTGGGGAGTCCTGAGAAACTTGATGATCGTGGCTGGGGATTGGGAATCTTCAATCTGTTGGGGAATCACTCTGTGGGGAGAAAGTTTATTTTGTTGGAGAGTTTCCAAGAGCTTGGATTGTATGCCAATCTATTGAGGAATTATCCGAAGCTGTCGTCTGGTTAGCTGTCTGGTTCTAAGATAACTTGCAGGGGAATTGGAGGAAACTAGATGGTCTTCCATCGGGGTTTAAGGGTTAAAGTTTTGTACTTCGTTGGGGAAGAAAGTTTCATCTTTGCTGAGGGTCTGTAGTTCAAAGTTTTGGCTCTGCTGGGGATTGGGAGCTTGGAAACTTAGTTCTGGTGGGGATTTTGAAATTTAACTCCGCGGGGGCATATATTTCAAGGTTTTGGCTCCACTGGGGACCTCGATGATGTACTGTAGGGGATTTCACTTGGAATAGCCTAAAGACGTTTTCCTATACTTCCAACCTATCAGTAATTATTCTTTCCCATTTTCGTTTATTTGTAAACAGTGATTATATTCAAATGCATATGCTCATTTAATAACCCATTGGACGTTTTCAAATAAAATCACAAGTGTAAAGAAAAATAAAAGGCAAATAGTTTTCTGCACTTTGAAGTATCTTTGTATTAACTTTGTGTAAGTATTTTGTACAAAGGAGACAGACATCCTAGTAAGAGAATGTTGTCGTAAAACTTGAGAAAAATTTATACAAAGAAAGATGGCTATGTGTAAAAATTCCATGGGGTTCCCATTCTGTTATAGCCTTCGTAACTCTGGATATCTTGTCCATTTGTTGCTTCGTCCGACGATGAATGAATTGATTAGAAACCTGGAGCTGATCTTTGAAGAGATTTTCCTTAAAGTGATCTGACGAGACATAGTCACACACTTTAATTCCCTAACTTTTGCCTGGACCGCCCTTTCAGGTTTTCAGTCCACCGGGAAAACCCTTTTTTGCCCAAGTCGCCCTTTCGGGTTTTCAACTTGCCGGGAGTACAATTTTTTTTATTTATCCCTAATTTTTTCCTGAACCGCCCTTTCTGGTTTTCGATTCACCAGGATGCCCATTTTTTCCCAAGTCGCCCTTTCGGGTTTTCAACTTGTCGGGTCGTTTATGCGTAGTATCTTTTGACTATGTCTGCATTCACAGGGTGCGGAAGGTCATCACCGTCCATGGTGGTTAGGATCATTGCCCCACCAGAAAAGATGTTTTTGATCACAAATGGTCCTTCATAAGTAGGAGTCCATTTTCCCCTGGGATCACTTTGCAGAAAGATGATCCGCTTGATTACAAGGTCCCCGACTTGATATACTTGTCTTCTGACTTTCTTGTTGAAGGCCTTGAGCATATGTTTCTGATACGCCTGACCATGGAAAACAGCAGTAAGTCGCTTTTCGTCAATCAAGTTAAGTTGATCAAGCCGGGTCTGAATCCAATCGTCTTCACTCAAACCAGCATCCTTCATGATTCTCAAGAAGGGAATCTGAACCTCGATAGGTAAAACAGCTTCCATGCCGTATACCAAAGAAAAGGGTGTTGCCCCAATTGATGTTCGTGCCGTGGTACGGTACCCGTGCAGAGCAAACAGTAACATCTCATGCCAGTCCTTGTAGGTGACTGTCATCTTTTGAATGATCTTCTTGATATTTTTATTTGCAACTTCGACAACACCGTTCATCTTTGGCCGATGGGGAGATGAATTGTGATGTTGAATCTGGAACTGTTCGCACAGAGCAATGATCATAGTATTGTTCAAATTTGTACCGTTGTCAGTGATAATCCTGTCGGGGATACCATACCAGCAAATGGGGTTCTGCTCGATGAAGCGGGCAACCACATTCTTTGTAACAGAGGCGAAGGAAGCTGCTTCGACCCACTTGGTAAAGTAATCAATGGCCACCAGGATGAAACGATGTCCATTGGATGGTGTAGGCTTGATCTCTCCAATCATGTCGATTCCCCACATCGCGTATGGCCAAGGAGATGTTAAGACATTGAGAGGAACTAGAGGTATATGTACCTTGTCAGCATAGACTTGGCATTTGTGACAAGTACGGGAATAGTGATGATAGTCAGCTTCCATGGTAGACCAGTAATAGCCTGCCCGTAGAATCTTCTTAGCCATCGTATGACCACTTGAGTGGGTGCCAAATGTACCATTGTGCAATTCGGCCATGATCTGCTCAGCTTCAACCTTTTCCACACAACGGAGTAGAATGCAATCATAATTGCGCTTGTATATGATACCATTGCTCAAAAATAACTTGGCTGTGAACCTCCTTAAGAACTTTTTGTCATTGACTGAAGCTCCTTCAGGGTATTCTTGTGCTTCGAGATACCTTTTGAGGTCATGAAACCAAGGTCGGTCCACTACTTCTTCGGTATTAATCTCGTGACAATGTGCAAGTTCGTCCATTCTTTCAATGGTGATATGAGGAGCCTCATTATCCCAGTTAAGTTTAAACATAGATTACATTGTAGCTAGCGCATCTGCTAGCTGATTCTCTTCTCACGAGAAGTGCTCGAAGGTAATCTGCTCGAAGGGTGGTAACAATGTCAGGACATGTTCTTTGTAAGGGATGAGGTTTGGATGTTTAGTATCCCACTCTCCTTTGATTTGACTGATAACCAAAGCTGAGTCCCCAAATACAATCAAAGATTTGAGTCCCAAGTCAATAGCAGCCTTGAGACCAAAGATACAAGCTTCATACTCAGCCATGTTGTTGGTGCAGTTGAAGCAGAGTCTGGCGCTGAAAGGTGTAGGGCAACCTTGTGGAGAGATGAGCATAGCACCGATACAGTTTCCAAGTGCGTTGGAGGCACCATCAAAGTACAGGGTCCATCGGGATCCTTGTTCAGGTCCGTCATACGGTCTGTTTTCTTCAATGTTGCTCAAAGTCATGATATCCTCGTCGAGGAAGTCGAACCTCATGGATTGGTAATCTTCAACAGCTTGATGGGCTAGATGATCGGCTAGCACACTCCCCTTTATAGCTTTTTGGGTCGTGTACTGTATATCATATTCGGTGAGGATCATCTGCCATCTAGCGATTCTTCTGGATAGAGCAGGCTTCTCGAAGTTGTACTTGATTGGATCCATCTTAGAGATCAGTAAAGTGGTATGTGTCAACATATACTGCCTTAGCCGGCGAGCAGCCCATACCAAAGCGCAGCAAGTTTTCTCGAGCAGTGAGTATCGGGTCTCACAGTCGGTAAACTTTTTGCTAAGGTAATAAATGGCATGCTCTTTTCGGCCAGACTCGTCATGTTGGCCCAGTACGCACCCCATTGAATTCTCCAAGACGGTCAAATACATGATTAATGGCCTTCCTTCGACGGGTGGCATCAAGATAGGAGGTTCTAGCAAATACTCCTTGATCTTATCGAAAGCAACTTGACAGTCATCATTCCATTTAACCACCTGATCTTTCTTCAACAGCTTGAAGATTGGTTCACAGGTAGATGTTTGGTGAGAAATGAACCTTGAAATATAGCTTAGGCGTCCCAAGAAAGCTCTGACCTCCTTCTCAGTGCGAGGGGCAGGCATTTCTTGTATAGCTTTGACTTTGGCAGGATCAACCTCAATGCCTTTGTTACTGAAGATGAATCCCAAAAGTTTACCAGACCTGACTCCGAAAGTGCACTTGTTAGGGTTCAGTCTGAGCTTGTATTCTTTCAACCTGACAAACAGCTTTTGCAGATGGTCGAGGTGTTCTTCTTCTGTTTGTGAGCGGGCTATCATGTCGTCTACGTAGACTTCTATCTCATGATGTATCATGTCATGAAACAAAGCCACCACGGAGCGCTGATAAGTTTCCCCAGCATTCTTCAGTCTGAATGGCATCACTTTATAACCGAATGTACCCCACTGTGTAACAAAAGTAGTTTTCTCCATGTCTTCAGGGGCCATTTTGATCTGGTTGTACCCTGAAAATCCATCCATGAAAGAAAATACCTTATGCCGAGCTGTATTGTCAACCAAGATGTCAATGTGCGGTAGTGGAAAGTCATCTTTAGGGCTAGCCCTGTTTAAGTCTCGATAATCCACGCACATTTTGACTTTGCCGTCTTTCTTAGGCACGGGCATAATGTTAGCAACCCATTATGGATAGGAAGTAACAGCAAGAAAGCCAGCATTGAACTGCTTCATCACTTCAGCTTTTATCTTTTCAGACATATCGGGCCTCATTCGGTGGACTTTCTGTTTGATTGGTGGATAATCTTCTCTTGTAGGGAGACGGTGAACCATAATATCTGTATCGAGTCCCGGCATGTCTTCGTAGGACCAGGCGAAGATCTCAACATATTCATTCAACAACTGAACTAAACGCTCCTTGTCATTTGGCTCTAGGTTGGCACCCACTTTAACTTCTTTTCTGTCTTCCTCTGTTCCCAAGTTGATAGTCTCTAACAACTCCTCGTGAGGTAGAATAGCCCTTTCTTCCTGTTGCAGCAGTCTAGCCAACTCTCCAGGAACTTCATAGTCTTCATCACATTCGTATTCGACATGATTTACCAGATATTCAGAGTCACTGAAGGCCATAGCATAATTGTTACCCATGGAATCCAGAGTGGATGGGTACCTGCATTTTGTGAGTGTGGATGTGTGTAAGGGATAGCCACCTTTAAACAAATAAAAATGTAAAAGAGAAAGACAATGAACACAAAAGTTTATATATGAAAACGTCCATGATTCATTAAAATGGCATATGAAGATGAAAAATCAAGCCCTTACAAATGGACCTATATGCCTCGGGTAAGGCATAAGGCAAAAAGTGTACGAATTGTTTAGGAATTATTACAAACCAACAGAAATGTTCGAAAAATTACTCATTGATGAAAGTAATGGGAACAAAATATTTTTCCTCCCAATTGCATAGTCCTCCTTCAACGGTTGGAAAGATCCAGTCTTCAAAATTGCTCTCATCTTCACCATCCTCCAAAGCATGAACTCCATGATGGGTGATCTTCAATGGTGGCCCTCCCGCCCGGGAGCGGCGCACAGCCTTTTGACTAGCAGCAGTGAAACCCAAGCTGAACTTATCTGTCTTGTAAGGAAAATCTGGAAGCTGACCCCATACTGTGCTTCCTCCTTCCTCAATCACAGCCTTCGCATCTTTAAGGGATGACATCCGGGACACAGGTTTTGTAATTATGGGCACATAAGTCATTGTCTTGGCTACCGCAACTTCAGGAGAAACCTCTTCAAAGTGCTGAAAGGGGGTCTCGATGAATTCACCATCTAATTCAACATAGCAGAATGAATTCAGATGGTTTATCATATACTCCTCCTCGCCAAGAACTGTCACAATTTTCCCCTGGACAGGGTACTTAAGCTTCTGATGCAGAGTAGACGTAACGGCTCCAGCATGATGAATCCAGGGTCTTCCTAACAAGCAAGAGTAGGAGGGACGGATGTCCATGACATAAAATGTGGAGTTGAAAGTTTCCGTTCCCACCTTAATCGGGATGTCCACCTCCCTGTGGACCATCCGCTTAGAACCATCGAAGGCTCTTACAATGATGTTGTTGGGCTTCAAAATTAGACCTTCACAATCTAGTCTATCCAATGCTTTCTTTGGTAAGACATTTAAAGACGACCCGATATCAACCAGAATGTGAGCTAAAGTAGTCCCTCTGTATTCCACCGAGACATGCAGCGCGTCATTATGCAAGACCGTTGTCAGCTGTTAGGCTAGCTACACACTCCTGGAACTGGTCCGCAGAGGTTTCCTGAGGCACGTGGTCCGTCTTCAAGAATTTGATCAAAGCTTTGGCATGAGCTTCGGAACAGAGCAATAGGGCCAGCATAGAGATTTTTGAAGGGGTTTGCCCCAGTTGTTCTACGTTATCATAGTCTCTTTTCTTAATTATTTTTAAAATCTCCTCCATTTCCTTTTGAGTCGTCTCGGGGATAACCAAAGGCTGAGCCCTCGTCCTGACGGGCGCTTCTTGGATCCCCTTACCTTTATCAGCAGCAACAATAGAGGGTACAACTACGGGAGTATCAATTTCTTTAATCACTGGAGTTTGCATGGATATGTTGACCGGCACAGGAGTAACCTTAGGAGCATTTGAGGGTCCAAAGATTGCCCTTGGAGGAGCAATCTCCGGAGAGAAAATTCTTCCGCTGCGGGAGATTTTACTCGTCCCCGCAATATTTCCTATATCAGGAGTCTCTTCATCGAAACTTTCTTCAACTGATTCAATCTGCTTAACACCGTGGTAGAAGATCTCTCCTCCATAATTCCACGGTATTGTTTTTTTGGACTTGTATGGGATAGGCCCTGGGATAGACAGATTCTAATTCTTCCTCTGAAACCGAAACTAATCCAGAAGTAGACATGGCCGAAGAACAAAGGACCCGCCCACTGAAGGAGTACGCAGCTCCATCACAATAAGAACCCCACAACAGCATTGCTGCTCCAGCAATAAATCGAAATGATTTTGAGTTGAAACCATCATTGATATCAGCTATCCAACAACGCCAATTATCTGGAGATCCTAGCAAGGATCCAAATGAACATCTTACAAAATTCGTTCAATTTTCCGACATAGTTATAGCAAATGGTGTTAGTAAAGATGCAATAAGATTACGTATTTTCCCTTTCTCGCTAAGAGATAGAGCTTGGGCTTGGTTGCAATCCTTGCCGTCAAATTCCGTCACTACGTGGGAAGGACTTAAGATTGTATTTTTAGCACGATACTTTCCCCCAAGCAAGACTGCTGCACTAAGAGCCCAAATCAATGGATTTAGGCAGAAGGATACTGAATCGCTATTTGATGCATGGGAACGCTACAAAGATATGATACAAATGTGCCCACATCACGGATTAGAAAAATGGCTGATCATCCACACGTTTTATAATGGACTCTTGTACAACACAAGACTCTCTATAGATGCCGCCGCAGGTGGTACACTGATTGACAAGCCTTACGACAAAGCTAACCAACTCATTGAAAATATGGCTCAAAACCACTATCAGTGGGGAGGAGAAAGAACATCTATGGAGAAAACTCAAACCAAAGGTGGGATGTACGAGATTAGTAGCCTAGATAAAGTTAATGCTAAGGTAGATGCTCTTACCCAAAAGATAGAAAGCTTGACCTTACCTCCTGCAGCCACCGTGGCTGCAGTTACCCCAAACTGCGAAGTTTGTGGAGTTCCTGGTCATGTTGGAACCGAATGTCAAATCTTAGCAGGAATATCAATTGATCAGGTGTATTACGCTCAAGGTAATCCTTATGCTAATACCTATAATCCTGGTTGGAAGAACCATCCTAACTTCTCGTACAAGAGCAATAACGCTTTATATGCACCTGGCCAAGCACCTGCTGTACCTCCAGGTTATCAAAAACCCGCTGTTAATATTCCTAACATTCCTAAGAAATCTAACCTTGAAATCCTAATGGAAAATTTTATCGCTAATCAAGCTCAACAAAATAAAGAATTCCTCAATCAAAATGTTCACACCGGTGAACAACTGAAGCTATTAGCAAATAAGGTAGATTCCCTAGCAACTCACAATAAAATGTTAGAAACCCAAATCTCCCAAGTAGCAGAACACTAAGCTAGTTCTACTGCACCTGCTGGTACGTTTCCTGGATAGCCATAACCCAACCCTAAAGGACACGCTAATGCTATCACATTGCAAAGTGGGACAACACTTGATGGACCGGTAGATCCTAGACTCCAAAACCCGACCATGTATCAGAAACCTGAAAAGGAAGTAGAGAAATCGAAAGATCAATCTGAGAATGTAGAGGAAGACGCGAATGAGAACAAAGAGGTTTCAGAAAAACCTTACGTACCTCCACCGCCATATAAACCACCAATTCCATACCCTCAAAGACTTGCAAAATCCAAAAACAAGGGGCAGTTCAAGAAATTTGTAGAACTTCTGAAACAATTAAACGTTACTATTCCGTTTACAGAAGCTATAACCCAAATGCCGTCATACGCTAAATTCCTAAAAGAGATATTGTCTAATAAGAAAAAAATCGTTGAAAATGAAACCGTTATGCTAACCGCCGAATGTAGCGCCATAATTCAAAATAACATGCCCCCAAAGCTAAATGATCCTGGTAGTTTCTCCATACCATGTGTAATTGGAAAATCTGTCATAGACAAAGCTCTATGCGATTTAGGAGCAAGTGTTAGTCTAATGCCCTTATCTATTTGCGAGAAGCTCAAACTAGGTGACATGAGACCTACCAAGATGTCCCTACAACTAGCCGACAAATCAGTCAAATTCCCTGTTGGTATGCTAGAAAACATTCCTGTCCGAATAGGACAATTTTACATACCAATTGACTTTATAATAATGGACATCAAGGAAGATTCAAACATTCTCATCATATTAGGAAGGCCATTTTTAGCCACTGCAGGAGCCATTATTGACGTTAAGAAAGGAAAACTTACCTTCGAGGTAGGAGAAGAAAAAGTAGAATTCATTCTTTCCCAATTCTTCAAAGCCCCTGCTATAGATGGCTCATGTTGTCTCCTAGATATTATTGATGAATGTGTCAAAAAACTAGAAAGCCAAGAAGACACCTATTCTGGGATGCTGAAAATTCCGACACCAACTATCCTCAAGGATGATGACTGGAAACAAGAACATCTAGATTCCAACCTAAGCGAATGTTTCGCCTTAACACCCGATCCTACCCCAACTGATAAGAAAACTGGTATAGAACTTAAAACGTTACCTGAAGATCTTAGGTATGAATTTTTAGATAAAGAGCTCGAACGACCAGTTATAGTTAATGCCAATTTAGGGAAGATCAAAACCGAAAAACTTCTTAATGTGTTAAGGAAGTATCCAACCACGTTAGGGTATAATATATCAGATCTAAAAGGAATAAGCCCTTCTCTCTGTATGCACCGCATTATGCTGGAGGAGGACTGCAAGACTTCTAGAGAACATCAAAGACGAATAAATCCTATTCTAAGTGAAGTCGTTAAGAAAGAAGTACAGAAACTGCTAGAGGCAGGCATCATATACCCAATATCAGATAGCAACTGGGTCAGTCCAATTCACGTAGTACCTAAGAAAGGAGGTGTTACGGTTATAACTAACACAAAAGGTGAATCGGTGGCACAACGTACCCAAACAGGATGGAGAATGTGTATTGATTATAGAAAACTAAACAAAGTTACACGCAAGGACCATTTCCCATTACCATTCATTGATCAAATGCTCGAGCGTTTATCCAAACATTCCCATTTCTGCTATCTTGACGGATAATCGGGATTCTTCCAAATTCCCATTCATCCTGATGATCAAGAGAAAACCACGTTCACATGTCCCTATGGTACCTTTGCATACCGAAGAATGCCATTTGGACTATGTAACGCACCTGCAACCTTCCAACGATGCATGATGGCGATTTTCCAGACTTTTTAGACGGAATTATGGAAGTATTCATGGATGATTTTTCTGTCTGTGGAGAAAGTTTTGACGGATGTTTATCAAACCTTGAACTAGTACTAAAACGCTGTGTCAATGTCAACCTAATGCTCAATTGGGAAAAATGTCACTTCATGGTGAGACAAGGAATTGTGTTGGGTCACATTGTATCAAACAGAGGGATTGAAGTCGATAAAGCAAAAATCGAGGTTATCAAAAACCTTCAACCACCCAAAACAGTTAGAGAAATAAGAAGTTTTCTAGGACACGTTGGTTTTTACCGACGTTTTATAAAAGATTTCTCTAAAATCACTAAGCCGCTAACTGAATTATTAATGAAAGAAGCTGAGTTTATTTTCGACGATAAATGCTTAAACGCATTTGAGACGCTTAAAGAAGCCTTAATTTCAACACCTATTATGCAACCTCCTGATTGGAACCTACCATTTGAAATAATGTGCGATGCGAGCGATTATGTTGTAGGCGCAGTCCTAGGACAACGCAAGGATAAAAAGCTTCTCGCTATCTACTACGCAAGCAGAACACTCGATCCCGCACAAATGAATTACGCCACTATGGAGAAGGAACTCTTAGCTGTTGTATTCGCATTGGATAAATTTCGTTCCTACTTAGTGGGCGCCAAAATCATTATTTACACGGATCATGCTGCGACCCAATACCTACTAAGTAAGAAAGACGCCAAACCCCGACTACTTAGATGGATCTTACTCCTACAAGAGTTTGACTTGGAAATAAAAGACAAAAGAGGGACTGAAAACATGGTAGCGGACCATTTATCAAGATTGGATGGAATCTAAACCAAGAACGTTCCCATAAATGAAGATTTCCCATACGAATGCCTTATTGCTAAACTAGAGATAGCCCCTACCGACAATTTAGATCAACACAATGAACCTTTAACAACTGCGGTAGTAAAAGCCATTTGTACCAACACCACATTACCGTGGTACGCTGATTTCGTTAACTACTTAGCCGCTGGTGTTTTACCACCCGATTTAACGTACCAACATCGGAAGAAATTCTTCCATGATCTTAAACACTACTTTTGGGATGAACCACTACTATTTAAAAGAGGCGCCGATGGTATCTACCGTCGCTGTGTTCCTAACGATGAAATAGACGACGTCATTGCCCATTGCCATTCCGCCCCTTATGGTGGACACGCTAGTACATCGAAAACTTGTGCAAAAATACTTCAAGCTGGCTTCTTTTGGCCTACTTTATGGAAAGACGTCCACGTAGCAATTATGAACTGCGATAGATGTCAGCATACAGGAAATATATCTAGATGCGACGAAATGACAATAAAGGGATTCTCGAAGTAGAAATTTTTGATGTATGGGGAATTGATTTCATGGGACCGTTCCCCGCATCCTTTGGAAATAAGTATATATTGGTAGCTGTTGACTACGTATCAAAATGGATTGAAGCCGTCACTGAACCCACAAATGATACACAAGTAGTACTTAAACTATTCAAGCATGTTATCTTCCCACGATTCGGTGTACCAAGACTAGTAATCCGTGATGGCGGTTCCCATTTTATCTCTAGAATTTTCGAAAAACTACTTTCGAAATATGGCGTTAAACATCGCATAGCCACACCATACCATCCTCAAACGAGTGGACAAGTGGAAGTGTCAAATAGGGAAATTAAACAAATCTTGAGAAAACCGTAGCCACATCCAGAAAAGATTGGTCCTCCAAGCTAAATGATGCTCTTTGGGCATATAGGACAACTTTTAAAACCCCTATCGGAACAACGCCGTTTAAGTTAGTTTATGGAAAATCATGTCATTTGCCAGTAGAATTAGAACATAAAGCTTACTGGGCCATTAAAACCCTTAACTTAAATTACAAGATTGCTGGCAAGAAACGAATATTAGATATCCATGAATTAGAAGAATTGCGTTTAGACGCTTATGAAAATGCTAGAATCTATAAAGAGAGAACAAAAAAATGGCACGATAAGCGTATCTCGCGGAAAGAATTTAAGGAAGGAGACATTGTACTCCTATTCAACTCTAGATTGAAACTTTTCCCGGGAAAATTACGTTCCAGATGGTCAGGACCATTCGGAATTAATAAAGTTTTCCCAAGCGGTGCGATAGAAATTAAAGGAAATTCTATCGAACCATTCATAGTCAATGGCCAGCGCTTAAAGCATTATTTTAATGTCAGAAATCTAAACTAATCGGCTTATCTGCAGTTAAGTGAGCCACCTACCCCGATACCTAACTGAATAGGTACTATCTGTCGAGCCATCGACATAAAACAAAGGCGCTTCATGGGAGGCAACCCATGTTTTCTTTTAATTATTTTTATTGTTTTAATATGTTTTTATTTTTCCTTTCTTTTACTTAATCTTTAAAACTTTCATGTTGCATTCCCTTACTCCTTTTTATTTTTCTTTCTCTTTTATTTTTATTTTTCTTTTAAACTTTCTTTTTATTTTTTATTTAACTTCGGCATTTTTAACCTGAAAATACTAACTTAGTTTTTCATGCATTTATTAAACATTTTCAGGGGTAATTCTTTAGCTTTAATATTTAGCTCCATGGCACGAGTAAACTACATGAACATCACCTTGAGAAGTAGGCACCAGAGAAGACGCTTTGAGGATCTAGCTGAGCGTGAGACGTGTCCTACAATTTATGCTGATGGCCATGCTATGACTTCTTTAGGCATTCATGAGAGTGTCAAGTATCTGCTACACCAAATAGGCTGGGACGTTGCTCCTATTCGGAGACGTTATTGTACCTACAGAAAGTAGACCCTTGAGTTCTTGAGCATACTGAGCTACCTACCAAATCATGGGTTAGGTTTCAACCGTGGGTTGATCACCTTCAGACTGTTTGACATGGACTACCGCTATAACCTTAGGGTGTTTGCCAACCTGTTAGGATTCCCTTATGGCCCTGATGTTATTACCATGACCCAGGAAGACCTATTGCTTGATACTGACCTTAATTTCTTCCGGGGTAGCATTGCTGGAAACAACCATCCCGAGCCATATGACCTTTACTCGGAGTCCATCCATAACCCGACTATCAAGTACTTCCATAAGATCATTGCCCACACCCTTTTTGGTAAAGAGAAAAATGTTACATCAGTTTCACGTGATGAGCTTTTCATCATGTACTTTGCTTCTCAGAGCCGTCCAGTAAACGGTGCCGCCTATATGCTTGCTAACATGGAACGTATTATACAAACACCAAATGCCCTAATCCTCTTAGGTGGTTTGGTCACTATGATCTATAATTCCATTGGACTCCGAAGGCCTATGTTAGGATCAGCACCGCACTATGGAATCAAGCCAATAAACATTGAATTTTGCTTCAACACTAGTTTTATAGGAAATCTTGGGCCAGATGAATTCAAGCTGCTAATTAACCATGAAATTGTTCACCAGTTTGTACTCTCGAACCCTATAACTAGTGTCCACAATAGATAAAACTGTATTTTTGATCTCCACTATCCTCCTACACCGCCTTCGTCTCCTTCCACTGTTGACATCTATGAAGTACCTAACACCTCTCGCGATGCTGAAGATCCTGCAACACCACCGGGATACCACCAGTTTCCCGACCCATGGGAGCAGCAAGTAGTTTCTACTGAGACCACCTTCCAGGCTCCAGAGATACCACCACTGCCTCCACCTACTATCACCCTCGACTCTTTGCATGAAGAAATTACCGGAATGCGGGGTGAGCTTACATCTCTACGTGTGGATTTCATCGCTTTTATGGATTTTGTGACAGACCAACTAGATTTCATGCACCAGCATATGTTCCCTACTCCTCGTAGCTAGAGATTGCCGTTGTTATGCTGATTTGTTCTTCTCTTGCATTTGTATACACAGTGAGGTCACTGTTTAGTTTAAGTGTGGGGGAGGAATCTAGTTTGTTTTAGTATTTTATTATTTTTATTATTATTTAAGTTATTATTTCCTAACAATTTTTACTCGTTAATGAAATTTCAATTATTCATCAAGTTTCAAATTCTATTGCCTTCCTGCCATTATTTCATTTCATACATGTTATTTCAATTTCAGTATATTTTTCATTTTTTGTTAATTTACTGTTCATATTTTCTGCAAAAATTTGGCCATATGACGTGTGTTGGAAACATTGTGCCTGCTTACTGTGCTAGAATTGTGAATTATAATATTGGAAATTAAAATGTCACGTTCCTTTCATTAATAAAATGAAATTGAACGCGTGACGCTCGTAACTCCCCCATGACGAGCGTAACACGCGTTTCACCGTGTTACGCCCGTCACACCTTCGTGACGACCGTCACGCGTGCCCCATAGCAGAGTCTGCTATTATAGAGCCGTTTCGCCTCTTCTCTCAAACCTCCATTCTTCCCAAAAGCGTAACACACCCTCTCAAACTTTTTCCTCAACTTCCAACACTCTAACACTAAAAACTCCATCAACCCACTATTCGATCCACATTCCAAACCTTTTCCATGATTCAATCCTTCTACACGCACTATGGCCAACAATCAACAAGTTCCCGCTCTCACTTTCAGATCCGAAGAACAAGGCGAAACCCAACGTGTCAAATTCCAGAAGTTCCAATGCCGCGGTCTCCAACCTACACGGTATGTTGATCTTGACTGTTTGAGGAATTTGGGACTACTAGATAGTGTCCGACAATTGTTGCAGAGTGTGAATTTATGGAACCTGTGCCGCGAACCGCAACCCATTTATGAAACAATAACCCTTGAGTTTCTGAGTTCCTTTGTATACATCACTCCCCCTGGTACCACAAACCAACTCTCAGGCCTGGCCAAATTTCGTATGTTTGGCATTGAGCACCAACTGCCCCAAACCGACATTGCTCGGCTGTTAGGTTTCTGTTCTGACGAAGGTGTCCACCTCCGGGTGCCGAATAATTTCGGTGAGGAAGCTTTTAACTTATGGCACAGTATGACGAACATCCGTGCCGGATCCTACGACCACCTCAACGCCATGCACATTAATAATCCGACCATCCGATATTTTCACCGCATCCTCAACAAAACCATCTTTGCCCGTGATAGCAACCACAAGCTCAACTCCAAGGAGCTCTTCTTCATGCATTTCACATTCACCGGGAAAAAGATCAACGCCTCCCCGTTTTTACTGGCTCATATTCACTCTATTTGTGCTAGAGACGGAAAACCCTTCTATTTCGGAGGGCTGGTCACTTCTCTTGCCATAGCTCTGAATTATGGTGCTTCTCTCGCGGACATGCCTTCTATGGCACCGACTTTGCTGACTATGGACCACTGTAAGGCCGCACATCTCATTTATTAGCGGGAGGATGGTAGATTCCACCCTGTGATCAGAAACACTGTTTATCATAACATCACTTTGCCTTGCAGGGACCGAATCGATCCACAAAACAGAGCTAACTGGTTGTTCGATCCTGCAGCTCCCGAAGGGCGTGCTCCTACTCATGAAGACCAGCCTAATGCCCCCGCAGACGAAATGCAAGAAGAGCTGGACAATGCTCCCCCCCGTCCACGACATCTCAGGACCTTCATTTGCACCACCTCCTATTACTCTTGAAGACGTTCTCCTAGCCATCCATATGCAGAATCAAATGAGCGCCGCGCTTGAAAGAAAACAATAGGAACAATATGAGTATCTATGCGCTCAAAACACTCAGATTTTGACTGGACAGCAGAGCATGAATGAGAGGTTGGACGAGGCCCTGTCGGAACTCAACGCCTTAAGGTTGGACGTCAGCACCCTTGGTTACCAGGATACTGACACAGAAGCCACTCCTACCAGGCGCTCTCGCACCAGGAGTAGAGGATGTGGTCATCAGTAGTTTTCTTTATTTTCTAAGTAGTTTACTTTTTTCTGTTTCATTTCCTTTCTGTTTGTTTTTGTAATTGTACTTCCCCGCCTATATACCGTAACATTGAGGACAATGTCAGATTTAGTGTGGGAGAGGTACCTTCCCATCTTCTATAAACAAGTAAATTTTTATGATATGTCTCAATTCAAATTATTCGCTTTATTTAGCCATACCGAAATTTTTTATCTTCGCATTAGCCCGACATACTAGCCCGACATACCTATTTTAACGAAATCCCAGTTGAGGAAGCCGAAAACGAATCAACAAGATCGATACGGTTATGACACCGTAGACTTCCTACTTACGCGATCCGTTTCAATAACCATTATACCGATATCTTGAGTTTTAGTTCTAAAGTAACCCATAGTAGTTTATACTAGCAGTCAGCACTGTCTTGACATAAACCACGTGGAGAATCGATGAATATAAGTGTTTGATGCCTGATCATTGAAATATCCTTCTTATCTCGCTGCTAAAAGAAAAGAAATTTTGTGCACCAAAATATACGGTCACATATAAGAGCTAAGCAAATAATGAAGGAATCCATTGTTGGTTGGTTCAGAGGTATCTGGTTCTGGACTTGGTAGGGCGTGCTACGGCCCGATCCCCCACAACCTCCAATTTGGATAACATATGTAGGGTTTCCACATTCGTGTACCAGACCCCGTGCTAAAAGGATCAAAGTCACTAACTGATTACTCCACTACGTGCGTGCTAAGACAAAGGGCTTAACATGATTGCGCCATAATGAAACCGGGTGAAATAGATACGAGGAACTCTGGGCAGAATTATAACGGAACTATTGGATAGTTCATTTGAAATGGAAGCCTACGACTAAGCTTATTGCTTGTATCATCAGCGTATCGTTAGTGTTTCACTCAAGTATCGGCCGAACTGACGAGGATTTCCCGAAATTGCTTTAAAAATCGAAGGTATGTCATGCATATGCGCTTGATAAAACTTGTCCGATCTTTCGAATGACTATTTGCTTGAGGACAAGCAAAGGTTTAAGTATGGGGGAATTTGATAACGAGAAATTGTATCATATAATTACTACACTTTTTATCGATTTTCATAATACATTGAGTCGTTTAACTCCCGATTGTTCCGAGTTTTTGTGTCTTTTCGCAGGTACAACATTTGTCAACTCAAATCAATGAAAAAATATCACATGAAGGAAGCTAACCAAGTATCAGAAGAAAAAGAACCAAATCTGCAAAGTCTGCAGATTTTGTAGCTGTGACGACCGTCACACCCTATGACGATCGTAATGCTCCCACAACTAGAAAGACGCTCGTCACACATCTTTGACGAGTGTAGTGCGCTATTTAAACGCATTACGACCGTCACCCCCTTGTGACGACCGTCACACGCTTAAAAGCAACGTTATGAATTAGTGGAGACGTGGGCAACATTGTGGTCAGTTTTTCTCCTCCTATATTTCCTCAACCTCAGTAACCATAAATCTGGGTGTTCCTCCACTCAAGCTTGTTCCAATATTTTCTCAACTGCAAATCTTCTTCTATATATATGTGGCAGTTCAATGGATGATGGTCGAAGAAATTTCTACAGAACAAAATTGCTGCTTTTCTATATTAAACTATATTATTTATTTTTGAACCATTTTCATTCGTACTGTAATTTTTATTTCCAGAATTAGTTTCTAGAGTGTTAATTCTTCATCTAAGAATTAACACAGTTATAGATTTCGATTAAATTTCAAGGAATTTGTAAGCATCCAAGATTACCACAACAACATTTTTTCCAGGTTTTTTATGCAATTGATATTTATTTATTCTTGTGTTATGTCATTTATTTTTATGGATTATATTTTAAGTTGCATAGTTACTAAATATATTATGTCCGGCTAAATTAATTTGTACCGGTATGTGACTCCTAAGTACTGAAAGAATTTGGTGATAACTTGGCTAAAAACATTTATAAACAATTTCTGGTTTCCAATTTCCATGTTTAATTTAACTACCCTTATCACGAGAGTGAGAGGATAATTAACACGATTTTGCCACGTGAGTGGGAAATTAATTAAGGCAAGAACCTGCATGCGAGAGCTAGGGTTCGACCCAGATAGTGGTAACGAAACATTAATTTTTAAATACATGAGAGTGTTTTAACAAATTAATTAAACTCAAATTATTTTCAAAAAGTGTTATTAAATTTAAAGTGCATCCACTAGGTTTAGTAGCATGACTTATTTCATGAATACGAGAGTGTATGTCTCAGGTTTTTAAACAATTCGTTTTTACCGAAATACTTTATATGCCAAGCGATTCACCAAATTCCCGAAGTCCGACTATCACATACCGGTATAGATATTACTATTATTTTTAATTAAACTATTTCGCCCCCCCCTAAAACCAAATATTCATCGCTTAGTTAAACAATTGTAGCATTAGATCGGATGCGATTGATCCTCAGTCTCTGTGGGTTCGATAATCATTTAAAACTAGAACGACTAAACTGTATACTTGCAATTAGTATCCCAATAGACTCATAAAGTCCCGATCAGGTACTGCTGCTCAGAGTAGTATTCCTCCTCTTCTTCTTCTTCTTCCTCAGACTCGGAGGGCACTGCAGCTCCCTTTCCCTTTCCTACCCCTTCATCAGATGTTGAGGGGAAATCCAGGACCCTTCTAGCTTGATTCTCAAATCTTCTTCCCATAGTGGCCACACCAACTCTTTTCTTTTTCTTTTTCTCCTTTTCTTTTTCCTTTTCCTTTTCCAGCAGTGCTTTAAGATCATCCTTACCCTTTGCCAAGGTCATGAGTAGTTGTTGGAACTGTGAATTCTGCGCTTGTAGGTCTTTGACCGTCTGCTCTATATCCATCTTGCTATAATAAACAACAGAGAGATAAGGAAACCCGGTGTGAAGACCTGTTCATGCATATGATGAATGATATGTATTCATGTAATGCATTCAAGGATTCAGAAATTCAAATTTGTTGCAAAGAACAAAGAACACACGTCATATTAATAATATAGAATTGTTAGTACATAAATTCCCCATGGGCAAGATAATACAAAATTCTAAGGTAAAAAGACGTTGTGCATCCTCTTCGGTGCGATGTAGGTGTTGAGAGTCTGCTCTTCATGGAGTCGACGAGTAAGTTCCAAAACCTTCTTCTCACTGGCGTAGAAGCTGGCTTCAAAAGTGTTCCGTTCTTCCTTGAGCTGTATCCAACTCTTTTGCAAATCTTCCAATGATGTTGGCATGTCAGGATGTAGGAGGGTGTATGGAACCTCTCCTTCCATAACAGGCTCTTTGATCACCGGGAGAATGTAGGGGTAAGGCATCATAAGACTCTGGGCGCGGGTTCGTACCCACTTGAGGTAAGGCTCAAGGGGGATGGAATTCTTATGTCCCAGTGTCTTACTGTCCACTTTGTTGGGCATCCTCCAAGCTCGGATAAACCTTTGTCGAAGTCCTTGAGTGTCGTTGTCAAAGTCAAAAACCAAGTCTGGAATCAGCATGTCATGAGGGCCATCCCTTCGGGCATACCCAAATATTCTCAGAGCCAAGCAGGGGTTGTAGGTAATGCCTCCCATAATGCCAAGTAATGGGACATTAGGGAATTCCCCACAACGATCAATGATGATGACATTTTCTCTGGACCGAGAACACCAATGAACATCAAAATGTGTAAGAGTCATCAACCGTTGTGACCACCTTAAGCCTTGCTCATTCTTCAAGACTGACTGGGGAAGGTGAGAAATAAACCACCTTGCTAGAAGAGGAGTACAACACATGAGAACACCTATTTTCCTCATTGTTCGTGTGTGAAATGAGTGGAGGATATCCCCAAGCAATGTAGGCACTGGATTCCGAGATATGAAAATCTTGACAGCATTCACATCTATAAGCTGATCAGGGTTTGGGAACAAGACCAACCCATAGATGAGAAGTGCTACAATCTCCTCAAAAGCTTGCAGATCTAGAGAATTCCAGCAGTCTTGTGCCTTCTCAAACAGAAATTTTGCCAAGAAACCCTTGACACCACTTCTAGTTTCCCAATGACCTTTGATATCAGATGGTTGCAAGTGTAAGGCTTGAGCAACATCTTCAGGCTTTGGTTCTCTTTCCGTATCGTTGTAGGGTAGTTGATGGAGAATAGGAGTCCTCAGGAGTTGAGAAAATTCCTCCAAAGTAGGCACTAACTGGTAATCAGGAAATGTGAAGCAGTGGTGTAGGGGGTCAAAGAACTGGAAGAGAACTTTCACCATGTCTTCTTCAATGTTGGAGTTGACCAAGTTGAGAAGTATACCATGTCTTTCAGTGAAGGGAGAATTCTATGGAATCTTGGAAGTAAGCTCCTTGAGTAGAGGAGGAATTCTCACAGGGTTGACCTGGATTGTTTTCCTGCGGAGTGATTCCATAACCTACAAAACAGGAACAAAGATGAAAATCCAAACCCTTGAAATGGTTAGTGGATGCATATGATGCTTTATGATGTTCATGATGTATGCACAAGTATATGTACAAGAAAATCACACAAGATCCTAGTTTCAGGCTTGCATGGGGGTTCATAGGTAAGTACCCTCTTGAAGTTGTTTGGCTCAACCTGTCCTATAAATAGTAACCGGGTTCTAAGGAGCTCAATATCACTAGAATATTTTCTGTGTTCATTGTTTCAGTTTAGCCACTTTACTGGAGACCCAAATATTCCAAGAAAATAAACCTCAATGAGTGTAGTATCGAGTATCTACCAACTTCGAACTGCACCAAAACCAGTCATCTCACTACCCCTAAAAAGGCCAAGATGGTCAAGTAAAGGTTCTAAAAGTCCATTAGTGCTTCATGACATCACTCAGCGGCCCCGTATTCTCTTTGATTGACTCAAAGGCTACCGATACCCAGAAATATGTCGCACTAATATAGCTATTACTTCAACATTATCGGTATACCCCTCACAGTTTCCACAACGTATTTCTATTTACCTATGAATGTTTCCCAAATTAGGGTAGAGGATTTCAAACCCAAACAATAGAACCAAATGTAAAGCAATCAAAGCAAACAAGGTAAGCATGTAAAGGTGATCTAAACCCTAAGGTAACCCCACTTTTATATTTTCCCCAGCAGAGTCGCCAGTTCTGTGATACGGTGGGAGAACTGACTTGAGGTTTTGCGTTTGTGTTTGTAAATGTTTCGGTTTAGCAAGAGTCGCCACCGACTTTTTATTTAATCCAAAGGAAAGGTCAAAAAGCACAGGAAAGACCTTTGAGATGTTTTCTTGGGTTCGGGGGGTAGATTATGAAAAGGGAAGGTGCAAGCACCCTTTTCATCCATGGTTATCCATGGGCTCTTAGTTACTTGTTTAGATCACTTGCTTTTTCTTTTCAATTGTTTGAAATGGTGCTTTGTGTATGGTTTTGAAAATGTTTTGAAAAGAGGCCATCGTTGTGGAAACCTTTGTAATGATTCTTGTTTGAATGTATACAAAGGTGTATTGTCTTTTGAAAAGATATTTCAATGTTTGAAAGTTTGAAAGTTTGGAAGTTTGAAAGTTTGTTTTGGGAAATGTTTTGAAATTGTGTTGTGATGTGTGTTTGAAAATAGCAAGGATGTTTTGCAAGTTTGATCAAATAATTAGGAGTTGTCTACCTTAACTCAAAGATCTTTCCTACATATTTTTAACCCTTTAACAGTGTTGTTTTACCATTGCATTTGGTAAACAACCTTCTGTTTAGATGTTAAACGGGACAGGCGCGGGTCATCGTATTGACCATGATAGTAATAGTGCTAAGTATCTTTAGCAAGTTTTTTGAGGGACTAGATCATTTTGTATAGGCAACCAAGATAGCGTCATCGAGGGACTATGATCTTTTGTTTTGTTTTTGTTTTGCCAAGATACTCAACATGCATACCATGGCCATTTAAAAGGAAACAAGTGGATGAAACCCTAGGGGTGCATGTGTGTATTGTGTTGTCAATTTACATGCTTTTGTGTCTTGTATTAGGTCTAGCTATTTGTTTGATTTTGGATTTTTGCATACAAACCCTAATCTCTATCATGGCATATTTGGAAAGAAATAAATGCGTAAAAGTAATTTAAGCTATTAAAACATTGATATGGGGAGGGGGATACAATTTTGAATGGGGAGTATTTGCAAGAAAATAAAACCCTAAGATTAACTATTACATCCAAATTGAATTCTTTGTATCAAACAATAAATAAGAAAATATTTAAATAGACAATTAAATAAATATGCAATATATTATAAATATGTAAAAAATGTCTTTGTTTATTTTTATGTATGTAAAAATAAAATATTTAATGTATTAAAAAAATAAGAAAATAAAAGGTTATTTTTGTTAAGGGTAAAAACCCTAATTTTTTGGTTTAAGAATATGTATATATTATAATATTTGTTTTTGTATAATAAAATAAAAATATATACAAATGTCAAAAAATAAAAATATGTTAGAAAAATATTATTTAAGTATATAAATAATAAAAATAAAAGTATAAATTTTTTTGTAGTATTTACAAGTTTATTTAGAAAAAATAAAAGTATATTATTTAAGAAAACTATTTTTTATGTTAGAAAAAATAATAAAAAATACAAAATAAAATGTGAAAATTTATGAAAATGTTTTTGGTAATTTTTTATGTTTAGAAAAATAAAAATAAAAATAAAATCAGAAATGTAAATGAAATAGAAAAAATATTTAAAAAATAATGAAATCGGCCAGGGGGGTGCAATCAGCAAGCTGGGGGGCGCCAAAAGTGAGAAATAGCCAGGCCCAGCACAACTACTTCGTCTTCAACCTCTGATTCAAACAAAAACGCGCGTTCTTTGTACAAATGGCTAACTCCTGCATACGTGCTCTAAAGCAAAAACTCACAACATGAAAGTTATAGTATTTTTTAACACGATTCCAACCATATAAAGAACTTAATCTAACTCTCAAAGACCAGAGAGAATTTCTCTGGCCCTAATTTCTAACCTAACTTTTTCAGAAAGTTCATCAATCAAATTCTCTCAACACAATTAACTTAAATGAAATATATGCATATGTACAGCTTAAGGGCAATGAGTACTACATTTTTTATTCACAAACCTAAGCCTAATGATTCCTAAATAGAGAGATAGAAAGTTGGAAAATACCTGTTTCAGTTGAACTCGAGTATGGCAATGTAGGGGTTTTCAGTGAGGCCTGAGATGTTTGTGAGCTTGCCTGAACTTCCTCTGACCTTCCCTAATGCTTTGTTTGCTTTGAGCTTACTTGAATAAGCCTGTAGAAGTCAACCTGCACAAGCTGAAATCAGAAATGGTGAAGCTTGCAAATGGGGTTACAGTCAATGGCCAATGGTTGGGATAGCTTAGGTGGGTTATATGGAATGTATTGGAAGAGGTTTGGGGCAAAACGCACGAGTAGTTTGTGAGATGGAAACAAAAATGCAGAAACTGCCCTGTTTTTCAAGAAGAATGTGTTTTTGTGTTTTGGAAGGCTTAGGATGTGGATAGCTCGTGTTTCTGGCTCAAGGCAATATGAAAAACTTATTTTGAATGGTTACCAAGCTTGGTTATAACAGATACAAGAGTTGTCTAGACTTTTGCACATTGACTTGTTTTTTAAGAAAGGTGTGAAGTGACCAAGCAAAGAGCCGGTACACGCCTCTTTCCTATCTGCACAAAGTGGTTGTACTTTGCCTAAGTTTATGGAACTTGTTTGCTGCAAAGAGAGGGGTTCAAGGCTCAAGGGAAACAAGTTGACATAAAGTTGACTTTATGAAAATAACAATGTTCACTTTTTGCCAAAAATGGATTAAACCCTTGTGTAAACCTCTATTGATCAGAACAAAGCTTCAACCCATTGAATTTGCATTCAATTTTGAATGTGGAAGGGTTTAGAGACCTGTATTCAAGTACAAATGAAGCTGGACAGAAATTGCAACTTGTAACCTAGTGAAAAATGCCATGGATCAAAGTGACTTTTTTCCAAATTCAAACCTTCGATTCTCCCTAACCACAAATGATTTTGGAGAGTTCTTGGACATTTTGAAAATCTTGTAACATGCTATACAATCCATATTTGAAATGAATTTTGAAATTACAATTGGAACTATGTGAAAAATGGCCATGAAGATAGGTTAAAATCCTGCCTAAACTAGGGCAAAATTTCACTAAGTTAGAAAGTTTTTGGACCCTTATTCCAAAAATCATAACTTGAGATCCAAGCATATTTTGGGAAAACTTTGTGAATCAAAGTTGTTGATTTTGTGGAGGACTACAACTTTCATGTTGGGACTTTTGTTTGAATCCAATTGCATCATGGTGAAAATGTTGGGCAAAGTTGGGAAAAAATAAGAAAATTTCATAACTTAGAAAAATTCTAAGTTATGAAATTTTTCAATCTTAAACCCTAATTTGCAAAATTAGGTTTCTTGATGAACAAGTTTCATGTTTTGACACATCTTGATGAAAAATGACCCTTGGCACTTGATTTTGACCAAAAAGTCAAAGTTTAACTTTTCAGTGTACAATCAATTTTTGATCAGTTGTTTGGAAAATTCATCTGTCAATCCAATGCATTTGAGATCTTTTGAACCTTGTGAATAAGTAAGATGATGCTATTGAGTCCTTGAATCCATACTTGAACCCAATTTGCCATTGGCTAGGTGAAAAATCAGAAATTGCTCTTATACAGTCAAAACCCTAAAAATGACCATTTTGCCCTTTTGATGATCTGATCAAATTTCTTGAGGAGTTATGGTCCAAACTTGATCAAATGGTTCATATGAGTCTATAATGTTGATGTGGATAAAAAATTATGAGGTTTGACTGTAAATTGGCCACAGTTGACGTTTTCCCCAATACAGCTGATTTCTAGGTCAATTGTCCAATTGACTGGGCAAAAATTTGACTTAAGCCTTGAAACTTGGTGGAGGAAATCTTATAAGTCCAACATGAAGTATAAAAGTCACTTTGAGCATTGGAAGTTAAAAAATCCCTGTGCAAATTCAAACCCTAATTTCAGGTCAACAATGCAAGGAGATGTCTTGAGCAGAGTAAACCCCAATTCTGTCTGGAGTCCAAAGAGTCTTGTGAGGGGAAATCTTGATAAAATAAGAGGGAAAATTTTGGGGTACAACACTAACTTTCTTATGACCTTATCTTTTGATGTTTTAATTTTGGCTTGAAGTAGTAAGCTTGGAAGATATTTATTTCTGATTGTTGTCCCTTTTGTCTTTACTAGATTGATACTGATATGATGATGAAGAATGATCCATAATATGCTTAATTGTTGTAGAGTCAGAGTCTTTCAGATATTTGAATATTGTCTTCAGATATATAAGCAATAACTTATCTGATGAACAATGTCTTTTCTCTGAGCGAAAGATTTTCTGATCTATATGTGTTGAATTGATCCTTGATTCTTGCGACAACTTTTTTGAGCTACATATCTGATGTCTGATTTCTGAAGCAAAAGCTTATATCAGTATATTTGATTTTGACATTGAATTCTTTATTTTTAATATCTTGATTTCTGATCTTTGAATTGAGATGGAAGCAACAACTTATTTCAGCTACATCTTGGTTTTTGATCATGAATTCTTTCTCTCTGAAAGCGTATGTAATTTCTGATTTGAGAGTGGAGCTTTTATGTGAACACACTTAATTCCCTTTCAAATTAACATTTAGAATTCCTTAGAACTGCTAATATTTATTTAGAAACAATCACAATAGTTCTTCTGATTAATATTACTTATGTTGAGTAGATTGACTTGAGAAGATACCATCATTTGATATTGTCTTCTATTAGACTATATGATGTTGATTAGAAATGAGTCAAGAAGATCTTTATTTCTTTGTGTAAGAACAAGATTTTGTTATGCAATATTATCTCTAAGTTTTGATGATAAAAAATGAGTATGTTTGTATGAACAATTTTGATACTCTAATGTTTGTTATTATTGAGTACTTAACAAACATATTTTGTTTCTCATGGATGGCATGGCCTAGACATTAGAAGAAAATTAATTCCGCTTCTATGCTACACAAGTTATGTTGAACAGTAGCAAGATACTCCAGAAGGCCCTGGAACATAAGCTCTAGTGTTTGTCTAAAGAAACATGTCAGAACATCTGAAGACAAAAGTTTCTACTTACGTCTTGATGCTAAAGACTCAAGCTTCTAAAGAAAATGTATTCCAAAGAAACAAAGTTAGAAGATCTAAAGACAAAGTTTCTACTTAAGTCCAGATTCTGAAGACTCAAGTTTCTGAATACAATGTGATTCAAAGAAACAAAGCTAGAATATCTGAAGACAAAGTTTCTACTAAAGTCTAGATGTTGAAGACTTAGTTTCTAAAATACAACTTATTTCAAAGAAGACAAAGTTAGAAGATCTGAAGACAATGTTTCTACTGAAGTTCAGATGTTGAAGACTTTACGATTGTAAAGACGGATGGTCTGAAGATTCCAAATACTTGAAGTTCTAAAGACCCAAGGTTCTCACAACCAAGTGCTGAAGACTCTAAAGACGCATTTCTGAAGACTCTGAAGACTTGAAGTTTTGAAGATCTCATGTTATGTTCCCGCTTCTAAACTCATGCTTGTAGAAGCCTTTGAAGTACAAAAGGAAAGAATATAACAGTAATATGGTACAATAGTACACAATACAAAAAATCCTTATTCCACTACCTCTCCTCTAGCTTGGTTTATGGAAGAGAAAAGGACGTAGCAGTACTATTTGTAACGAATTTTTGTTCAAAGAGCCAACAACTCTATTTTGCTTGGCTATATAAGAAAATAATCACATGTTTAAAATGTTGGTCGAAGAAAAATTACAAAATGAATGTTGTTGGCGTTCAATGCTAAAACAAAAGCTGTCATTATTGGAACACAACCAAAAAGTTATCAACCACTATAACAAGAACTGCTATCAAAATGATCCTCCAATAATGTTTATAATGATTACAATGAAATCATTTATTCACAATGTTCTTAATTTCATATGTTGCATGAAGCTTGCTAAGCCGCAGAAGATAATGAAGATGATCATGAAAGCTCCATTTACAAATCCACAACATAAATGTTGTGCTCTAAAGTGATCATAGAAGAAAATAGAACAAGGGCTGATGTCCAGAATGTTCTAAGGTAAATCAAGATGAAGAAGTTCTTCTCCTTACTACATCAAGATCAACAAAGCTTCCAGAAGCTTATGAAGAAGAAGACTTCAGCGTTTCAAGTGCTTTGGGTCGTTGTCCGATAAAGAAGCTACTTGAAGAAACTAAGACCACACATTAAAGCTAAAATACAATGTAATATATTTTAGTGTGTATTAGGTTCATCTGATGTACTTAATTCGTTTACATCCAGCTTGTGTTGAAGTATTTTATTGTAAAAAATATAAATTAAATAGTTGTTTGATGATACCTTGAGAGACTCGGTTGAGTCAGGATTCTCAAGAAGACGTTGGCTGCAGTCATCGTAGATGAAATCCTGGTAGTGGATTCTACTGGGTCAATGGTAGTCATATCTCAAAGGGTACTGAGTGAAGGTCAGCCTTATGAGATCACTGATAAATATCATTGGAAGGAAATCCTGATGGGAGATTCTAGAGAATCAATTTCTATTAGGTCAATGAACGTTATATCCAGATTGGATCCCTGAACGCGTCACTGGATGTTAGTCACTGGAGGTTTCCCATGCGATTGTAATCAGATTGGTTATAGTGGATTAACTCCTTGAGTTCAAGGCAACATCACCTTGGTAGGGTGCACTGGACTAGCTTGGGGGTTCCTCAAGTGAACTAGGATATATCGCGTGTTCTTTAATTTTGCTTATGCTTTAAAGTTTATGTTTTCTTAACTTAATTAGAAGCATTACTTAGAAGTAGCACTCAGAATCATTGTTCAACCAATAATGCTTAGAACCGAAAGTTATTCAAGAAAGGAAAACCCAATTCAAACCCCCATTTCTTGCACTTTCTTCACACCTTCTAATGGAAATCACACACCTAACAATGTCAGATAAAGATCCAGATGTTGTGTGAAGAAATACTCTAAAGTGATAACTTTTCAATCTTCAACTATTGTCTAAAATCAGAAAATTGAAGAACAAGCTAACAAGAAAAAATTCATCAAATAAGAAGTTATATTTGTTGAATGCTTTTAATTAAGTTCCTTTAGAGTATGAGATGTTTTCAAGAAACAAATTAGTTCACCCTTGACTTTCTCATAAGATCTGATTAGGAATTTTTTCAAAAGAAGAAAGACTGTTATTTTATGATACATAAGAACTTCATGATAAAGTTGTCCATTTAAGCATGCAGAAGATCTAAACATTGGCTCTGTCAAAGAAGGCTTTGTAGGAAACCAGACATTACTGAGGAAAGAACGCTCATTGACCCATCAGAAGTATGATCAAATACTAACTCTAAATAAGTTATCTCAACATTACAAGAATAAGATTGTCAATCTAAATCGTCAAAGTTTGATGGTATTTGTGTTAGAACCGATTTTGCAATTTGTTCAAGGAATAAAAAAAATTCAAAAGACAATGGATATGATTGTTAAATCTATCTAGCACATAGTTTCTCAAAGTTCATGGAATATTAACCTTCTAAAAAGTAACGTTTTGTTCAAAGGAAACATGATAAACAAATGGGTGATTCTGATAATAAAAGATCAGAATATCTATAGAAGTCAGACATGTGATTCTAAACAGAAGAATAAAGAGATCATATGAAGAGAAAACTGATTCTAGCTCTCAAATTAGAGATTAAAGTTCAGAAGAAGGATGTTCTTCTAAAATCAGAAAACTGTGAATACTCAAAGAAATAAAAGGAATCAATATAAAGATAACTCAGAACCTCTGAAAGACTGCTCTGAAGAAAGCATAAGAAGAAAAAAGTTGATCAGAAGTTGTATATAAGAGAGAGATAAAATTAAATACACATGGAAGATCTTCAAAGACATGACAAGCTGATCATAAGCTCTACCAAAGATAAGATAAAATCAAAACCAGAATGTAGAGCACTCAGAAAAAAGAATCACATGAAGATTTCAGAATCTCAAAGGTATGTTTTCTTTTATCTATAATTTATTAGAACTTTTGATAAAATACCTCTACAAGTTTGAAGATGTTTTCAACAGAAGCATTCCAAATGTTAGTGCAACTCCAAGTTGTGAATTTTCTGGTTAAGTGAAAATCTCGTGATCTGGAACATTCCCTCTTCCAAGAGAAAAAATTGTTTAATCAATTCTCTGGACAATGTCGACTTGTAAGTTCTCTTGAGGATGAGCCAGATATTTTAGGTATGATGTATCTGATGATAGATTCTCATTTAAGAAACTATGTTCAATATTTTGCTATATCAGTTTTCCGTCTGTCACCTCTAAATGCTAATTCACTCAAAGTCCTTATTTAGAACCTGTATGGTACTCTATATTTATAAATATTGATTCACTCCATTCCTCTTCTTTGAAATTCTTGTCTTGTGTCCGTGATCTATGTCATTCTTATAGATTAGTACAATTTGTTTCACCCACTTGAATATATATATATATATATATATATATATATATATATATATATATATATATATATATATATATATATATATATATATATATATATATATATATATATATATATATATATATATATATATATATATATATATATATATATATATATATCAACAATGATTTATCATATTTATCTTTTCCTCTCATAAACTAATTCCTATCAATATTCTTCTTCTCATCTGTTCATCATGCCTCAACCAACCTTTTTTTGGAAATGAAGATCTTCTTGAAATCACCATCGAAAAACAACTTGAAATTTCTTCTCTTGAAAATAACTTTTGTTCCAGCATCTCAGATGTGTTCTATTCTCAACAATGGACAAGATACTTCACTATGCTGAAGAAACCTATTTACGTGAATCTTGTTAAAGACTTATAGAAGCATGCTTATCTTGATTATGAGAATGGTTCTATTAATTCCTATATCTTTGAAATTCCCTCACCATTACTCCCTTCTCAATCACTCTTGCCACTGGATGTGAAAATGTAGGTGTCACAGTTGACTATGTTAAGTCTAGGTTTGTGATGTCAGATAAATTTGATTCTCTTCATGACACATCATCAGGATATGGACCTATCAACCCTGAAAATATCCTACCTATTCCCAAATCCTGGTTCAACTTTCTTCCCAGATGGGATAATAAAGACCTTCTGAGGTACGATGACCAAGCATTCATCTATCTTCTAATGAATGGTACTCGTATAAGGTTGCCACAGTCTATCTACATATGTCTTTGGAAATCTATTTATGAGTCCAGGAATCACATAAAGTCTTAAATTCCTTATAGACGAGTTTTGTCTGAAATTATTTTCCAAGAGGGAATATTGGATATGTTCAAAGAAATTTTAGCAGAATTTGGTCCATAAAACTGTCCTGAAAATTGCTTGTCAAAATCTAAGTGCAAGATTTTCATTAACTAGGAAAATATTACTTGTCTTTGCAAAAGTATGATTGTTTTTATTGCCTGATCTTTTCATCTGATTAGTTCTTCATTTTTAAACTTGTATCTATTGAAATGTCTTAACTAATGAAGTTTTTATTTTAGGATAAATTATTGTTTGTTAATTATGCACTATCATGAAATGACAAGTATTTAGGCATTATAAATTCATTAAAGTCTAAAATAAAACATTCACGCATGCGTCTCTAGAGCATAGATTAGGTCTTAGACCTTTGATGTTTTTTAGTTACTTAATTCACGTGTTAGAAGATAGCCTTTTAAAGTTATGAACAATTTAATATGCCATTATAAATGAAATTAATTATTCTTTTCACCTTTCCCATACATCTATGTGTCCTAGTCTACTCGATATACTCACAACCTGATTCAAAGATATCAATTGTCACTCATTTCTCTCTCTTATCGAATCTTAGGAGTTATTGTTGCCCTCCTGATCTTCCTCAATCATTTATTATTGAGTCTCCCAAGATTAATTACCTTATGTAAGGAAAATCATTTCTCTTGTTAAGTCACATCTTCTCGTTTCTTTTTATACACCATGCCCGTCCTCTAGCTCTCCTAACAAGTAATCTCTAACAATTGATATCAATTGCCTTCTCACTCTCTCTCTCTCTCTCTCTCTCTCTCTCTCTCTCTCTCTCTCTCTCTCTCTCTCTCTCTCTCTCTCTCTCTCTCTCTCTCTCTCTCTCTCTTTCATCATGACTTTAACAACTTCTCATGAAAATGATGATCGCTTGGAAGTTATCATTGAAAGACATCCAAGACTTTTCGGTGCGAGTCCAGAATTCCATCTCAACATCCTCTTTTAAAACTGGAATCACTATCTTTTCTTACTAAGGGGACCCGTTTATCCAAATCTTGTAAATAATTTTTGGAAAAATGCCTCTGTAAATTTTGGTGGTACCTCAATCTCCTCAAACATCTATGGCTGGGATATTTTCTTCACTGCCGAATGCATTTCTGAGATGATAAATTATCCACGCATAAGTATCGCGAATGGTCATGTCTCTCTCGATAGCATCCCTAGTGGTAACATCATTTCCATATTTGAAGCATCTTCTGAGTTCGACTCTACTAACCCTGAGATTCTTAAGCCCATTGCTAAAGACTAGTTTCTCTTTATTCTGAAAACCTTTGTCCGCGCGAAACTAACAAAAATATCTTAACCAATGATGATAAGACTCTAATTTTATATCTGATCAAACGAGTTCCGATTAATCTTCCTCAAGTCATCCTCAATCATCTCAAAAGGTCCATTACTTTCTCTAGAAATTTTAACAAAACCTGCATTCCCTATGGAAGAATTATGTCAAAAGTGTGTGTTCAAAATGAGTTTGTAAGAATCCTTTGAAGGATTCCTGATGGTCCTAGTGATGCTTTGCATCAAGATGAGTGTGAGACGTTTGATGATCAGTGGTCCCCATAGGATTTTACTTTGTAATTTGTTTAATTCTATCATCAATACATCTATTTCCGATTAACACTTATTGTTACTTCTGTTAACTTTTAATGTTTTTCATAAATAATTATCTTTTTGATGATGTCAAAAAGGGGGAGAAGTATAATGATTTTGATGAATCTAAAGAAATGCAAAAACTCATCATAATAATAAAATGATACAAAATATGCATTTACCATTCACGTGTGTTTTTCTATTTGATGATTAACCAAGGAACTTTGAACAAGTTCACTAGGAATTCTAATACAGGTAAAAGAACTTTGTCAAAGTTCTTAAGAACTGATTGTTCATATAATCAAACATGTATACTCCATGAACATATTTTAGAAAATCAGATAGACCCAATACTGTTTAGAAGTTGAGAACTTTCTGAAAGTTAAAGTTATCTTGATTTTGATATCATAATGTTCAGAAAATGTAAAATATCTGAGAATATGATATTTAGAACATAAGAATCAAAAGCAGAAGCATATGCTCTCCAGAAGACCTGAGAAATTCAGAAGTTGAAGACTGTCTAAAAAATCTGGATAGAAAATTCAATAAGAAGAAGGTCTGATGAATTCAAGATTTCATGTGACTCCATTGGTATCAAGAGTCAAGACTCTAAAGATCTCTATATTTGATCTATTGAAACTAGGGGGAGTATTACTCAAATGTTTCAGAGTCAGGATATTGGATCTTCATCAAGTCATTCAATCAGGGGGAGTATCATAAAAAGTATAAGTATTCCTTACCTTTCTATTTTTACTTTTTCTGATTATAAGAGAAAAATTGTGTCATCAAAATACATAGTTTTGTAATCATCAAAAAGGGGGAGATTGTAAGAACAAGATTTGGTTCTACAATATCATCTGAGTTTTGATGATAACAAACAAGTATGTTTGTATGAAAAATTTTGATACTCTAATGTTTGTTATTGTTGAGTACTTAAAAAACAAGTCCTACTTCTAATGGATGGCGTGGCCAAGACATTAGAAGAGAATTAATTTCGCTTCAACACTACACAAATTTTGTTGAACAATAGCAAGATACTCATGAAGTCCCTGAAGTATAAGCTCTAGTGTTTGTCTAAAGAAACCTGTCAGAAGATCTGAATACAGAAGTTTCTACTTACGTCTAGATGCTAAAGACTCAAGCTTCTAAAGACAACGTGTTCCAAAGAAACAAAGTTAGAAGATCTGAATACAAAGTTTCTACTTAAGTCCAGATGCTGAAGACATAAGTTTCTAAAGACAACGTGTTCCAAAAACACAAAGTTAGAAGATATGAAGACAAAGTTTCTACTAAAGTCCAGATACTGAAAACTTAGTTTCTAAAAGATAACTTGTTTCAAAGAAGACAAAGTTAGAAGATATGAAGACAATGTTTCTACTGAAGTTCATATGCTAAAGACTTTGTGTTTCTAAAGATGGAAGGTCTGAAGATTCCAAAGACTTGAAGTTCTAAAGACCCAAGGTTCCCACAACCAAGTGCTGAAGACTCTAAAGACGCAGTTCTGAAGACGATGAAGACTTAAAGTTATGAAGACCTCATGTTATGTTGCTGCTTCTACACTCATGCCCTCAGAAGCCTTTAAAGTACATTAGGAAAGAATATAACAGTAACATGGTATAATAGTACACAGTAGGAAAAAGCCTTATTCAACCACCTCTCCACTAGCTTGGTTTGTGGAAGAGAAAATGACGTAGCAGTACTATTTGTAACGACTCTTTTTCAAATAGCCAACGACTCTATTTTTCTTGGCTATATAAGAAAAGAATCACATGTTTAAAATGTTGGTCGAAGAAAAATTACAAGATGAATTTTGTTGGTGTTCAATGCTAAAAAAACTATCATTATTGGAACACAACCAAAAAGTTATCAACCACTATAAAAATAAATGTTATTAAAATGATCCTCCAATCATGTTGATAATGATTACAATGAAATCATTGATTCACGATGTGCTTAATTTCATATGCTGCACAAAGCTTTCTAATCTTCAGAAGATAATGAAGATGATCCTAAAAGCTCAAATTACAAATCCACAACATATATTTTGTGCTCTAAAGTGATCATAAAAGAAAATAGAATAAGGGTTGCTGTCCATAATTTTCTAAGGTAAATTAAGATAAAGAAGTTCATCTCCTTACTACATAAAGATCAACAAAGCTTCCAGAAGCTTATGACGTAGAAGACTTCAGCGTTTCAAGTGCTTTGGGATGTTGTCCGTAAAGAAGCTACTTGAACAAAAGAAGACCACACATTAAAGCTACAATACAATGTAATATATTTTAGTGTGTATTAGGTTCTTCTGAACATTAGTTTTATTTCTTCTAACTATGATTCTGTTGGAGAGCTTCTGATATGTTCTAAAGATTTTAAGATTCCAAGTTATCTTGCCCAAGTTCTAATGATTCTAAAGACAAGGTTCTGTTGAATGAGTTCTAAAGATTCCGAAAGACCCATGGTTCTCAAGACCAACTTCTGAAGATTCTAAAGACAAGGTTATGTTGAAGAAGTTCTAAAGACCCTGAAAAAAATTTATGAAGACTCTGAAGACCAAGTGCTGAAGACTCTAAAGACAAGGTTCAGGTTAAACAAGTTCTGAAGACTCTGATGAAAGGGTTCTGGAGACTTAGCTTTGATCCTTCTACACATGCTTCAACCATTATACATCCAGAAGCCTCTGAAGATTAGAAGAGAAGATCAAAATGTTTCACGTGAGTGATAGTAAAAGGTATAACAACACTTTTCCTCCACTACACTGGTTTTATAGTATAAGGACAATACTTGTGTACTAGGTTATCTACCACTCTCTCATTGAACGTTGCAAGAAGATAATTGGAATTTTGGTATTCCTATTTGTGATATGGTGGCAGAACCGACTTCTTAATACTGGTTTGCATTTTGCGTTTTGTGTTTTCAAAATGTCGCGGTAAGCAAGAGTCGCCACCGACTTTTAATTCATCCAACCAGAAAGGAAAAAAGTACAGAAAAAAAATCCTTTTTCGAGATATTCTGAGTACGGGGGGTAGATTATAGAAAGGGAAGGTGTTAGCACCCTTTCTATCAATGGTTTTCCATGGGCTCTTAGGTACTTGCTCATTTTTTTCAAATTGCATGTGTGTGCTTGTCTTGAAAATGTTTTTACTTCGTGATAACCCTTGTATCAGTCTTCAAGGATGTGACGAAGTTTGTTTTGAAAATTTGTTTGAAAAGTGTAAATGTGAAAAGTTTGATTTGAGCAAGTACCTACTAGCATCTACCTACTCGAAAAAAGATCGTTTCTATTCTTGTTTCCTTTAGACAGCGCTATCCTACTATTGAGAAATAGGTAGCACTGTCGTTGGAGTTTGTAAGGGTCAATTCGAAAGGGATTTACGATCACTAAAGCAATATTAGGATACCAGAGTAGTAACCCTATAGTCTTAAGATCTTTCGAGGCAACATTTCCGAGGAAACATTTCTGAGTTGAATTGTGATCAATCCTTGAGGAATCATGACCAAAACTTGATCAAATGATGAATAATACTTCAAAATGAGGATGTTAACCAAAAATCTTGAAGTTTGACTATATATGGGCCACATTTGACTTTTGACCTAGTATTGTTGATTTTCCGGCATTTGAGCAATTGACTGAGCAAACTTCTTCTGCAAGGCTTGAAACTTGAAATGGATGATCTTGGGAACATATTAGGACAATGGTGAGCATTTGAGTCCTTTGTAGTTCACACATCTTGATGAAAATAGAAACCCTAATTTGGGATATACTGCCTTAGGAGAGAGTTTGTTTGGTCAACTCTTGAACTCCCTTGGGCAATTTAAGGACCTCACTTGACATGTGTTGAGAAATATGAGAGGGAAAATTTTGGGGTACAACAGCTGCCCCTGTTCAATCTTCTTAAACCTTAAGATGTAGATTGGATCGTCTGCCTTTCGTGATCTGAAGGTGGAAGGTGATTGAACACTGGAGTGCCCAGAAATTTGCACTCGCATGAAGTGGTACTTGATTTGTGATGTCGGAAATAGGCTTACATATGCCATTAAGAGGTCGATGATTGAATATTGTCGAGGATGGGCTTAAAGATGCCATCCGAAGAGGTGGCGATCGCATAAGAGATTCCTTTACGAGAACCCGTATACCTGTTGTTGAGGAGGACCTCGTTGGGGAATGTTGGTCTCTTGGGAGAAGCAGAAGTGAACTGCGTATCTGGTCGGGGTATATGCTGCACCGCGGCTTATTGGAGAGATGTGAAACCAATCGTGTTTGATCGGGTCCTGGTCTTACAGTGTTATGGACTACTGTCTAGGGATAAGAGAGGAAGAACCAAGATAGTAAGGTTATGAGAAGGAACCTGTATAGTAGGGTTACTTTGATATGAAAGCCTGGATAGTAGGGCTGTGAGATGGAACCTGGATAGTAGGGCTACTTTGATATGAAAGCCTGGATAGTAGGGCTGTGAGAAGGAACCTGGATAGTAGGGTTACTTTGATATGAAAGCCGGGATAGTAGGGCTGTGAGAAGAAACCTAGATAGTAGGGTTACTTCGATATGAAAGCCGGGATAGTAGGGATGTGAGAAGGCATCTGGATAGTAGGGTTACTTCGATATGAGAGTCTGGATAGTATGCCTGTGAGAAGGAACCTGGATAGTAGGGTTACTTCGATATGAAAGCGGGGATAGTAGGGCTGTGAGAAGGAACCTGGATAGTAGGGTTACTTTGATATGAAAGCCTGGATAGTAGGGCTTGAGAAGGAACCTGGGTAGTAGGGTTACTTCGATATGAGAGCCTGGATAGTAGGGCTTGAGAAGGAACCTAGGTAGTAGGGTTACTTCGATATAAGAGCCTGGATAGTAGGGCTGTGAGAAGGAACTTGGATGGTAAGGTTGCTTGGTGATAAGTTCGTGTAAAACTTCATAATGGAACCTGGGTAAGGTCACTTCGGTCGCATCAATGATTACTCTGTTTAGCTTCGAGTGTTGATCATGGACCTGTAGCAAATTGTTGATAATAACTGTCTTTCCTGAAAGAAATACAAGGTTAGTTATGCGCGATGCATGAGATACATTGTGATGAGGTTCTCAAAATATCTGAGATTATGTTATATGTAATGTATGCATATGTCATGATGTATGAACATGAAATGCTGACGTAATAATCTGAGTCCGGGAAAATAAATCCCTGGCTGCTGTTTGGAGAGTATGAGAGATGGTATTCTTGATTACTGTAAAAACCATAGTTCCTTTACTTCCGTTGGGGATGGTGAACAAGGATGACTATGCTGGGGATTTTCCCCTCGTTTACGGACATTCTGCCGAAGAGATACTCTAGTTGAGAACAACTTTGCGGGAGAATAACTTTGTTGGAGAGGAGATACTTTGTCGATAGATCTGCTGATTTGGAGAAATAAACTCCACCGAGGATGAATTTACGTTGCTGATGATAATGAATTCAGTTGGAGATTGAATTTCTACTTGTGAGAGAAATAAACTCTGCTTGGGGAAAAATTTACTGACTCACTCGCGATTGTGAACCTCAGCCGGGGAGAGTTAAGTCCTGTTCGGGAAATCTAACATCAATGTCTTTGGATACTTTTTACTCTGTGGGAAGTGTATATACCACTACTCATGCTCTCCAGCTGGCTCTATCCCGATACCTGATGGGCAGAGTAACTGTAAGGTTTGGGAACTTCTTGTTTTCCCTGTTTCTAGCATTATGGGTAATTGTCTTTTGTTTCTCATGTAAATATTTATGAGCAGTAATTATTTTCAAATGCATATATAAAAAATGAATCATTGGACGTTCTTGTAAAACAAAATAGAAAAAGAAAAACAATTTGAAATTTCTTGTGAAAATGCATTTTATTGATTTTGAAGTTGGTCTGCAATAGGCGTTTTGTACAAGGAGGCTGACGTCCCAGTAAGAGAACGCCGCCGAAAGACATAAATTATACAATTTGTGTAAAAGAAAGAAAAACAGCTATGTGAGACAATCCCATTCGGTTCCAACTCTGCTATTGCCTTTATATCTTCAAGCGTCTCATCACTTTGCTGCTTGGCCGAAGGCAGATCAGATTGATTGGCGCCGTATGAGCTTGATAGTCGATACCGAAGTCTGGTTGTAAGATGATCCAATGAGACATAGTGTTACGCTTTGATCCCTAATTTTTTCCTGGACTACCCTTTCGGATTTTCAGTCCCCTGGGATACCCTTTTTTGCCCAAGTCTCCTTTTCAGGTTTTCAACTTGCCGGATGTACAGTTTTTTTATTTTCATCCCTTACTTTTTCCCGAACCCTTTTGGTTCGCCGGGAAGCCCTTATTTTTGCCTAGGCCAGTCAACCTAGCGGGTCTTTGATTATGCGTAGTATTTTTTCACTATGTCTGCATTGACGGGGTGAGGAAGGTCATTACCATCCATGGTGGTTAGAATCATAGCTCCTCCCAAGAAAATGTTCTTAACCACAAATGGCCCTTCGTATGTGGGGGTCCATTTTCCCCTGGGATCACCTTGCGGTAGTATGATGCGTTTGATCACTAGATCCCCTACTTGATATTCTTGACGTCTGACTTTCTTGTTAAAAGCCTTGATCATTCGCTTTTGATACGTCTGACCATGACAGATAACAGTAAGTATCTTTTCATCGATTAGATTAAGCTGATTGAGTCGGGTTTGGATCCAGTCGTCTTTTCTCAAACCCGCATCCTTCATAATCCTGAGAGAGGGTATCTGGACTTCGATGGGTAGGAATGCCTCCATGCCATACACCAAAGAGTAGGGTGTTGCCCCTGTCGATGCCCGTGCTGAGGTACGGTACCCATGAAGAGCGAATGGTAACATCTCGTGCCAATCTTTGCATGTCACCGTCATCTTCTGCACAATCTTTTTGATGTTCTTGTTAGCTGCTTCAACAACCTCATTCATCTTCGGCCGGTAGGGAGAAGAGTTATGATGCTGAATCTTGAACTGTTTGCAGAGCTCAGTGATCATTGTGTTATTGATATTTGTACCATTGTCAGTAATAATCCTCTCTAGCACACCATATCGACAGATCAGATTATGTCGGATGAACTGCGCCACTACGTTCTTGGTTACTGTAGCAAAGGAAACTGCCTCAACCCACTTCGTAAAGTAATCAATGGCTACTAAGATGAAACGATTTCCATTGGAAGCGGTGGGTCTAATATCCCCGATCATGTCGATGCCCCACATTGAAAAGGGCCAGGGAGCCATCAAAACATTCAGGGGAACCAGAGGTACATGCACCTTGTCAGCATAGACTTAGCACTTATGACAGGTTCGAGAGTGCTGATAACAATCGGCTCCCATAATGGACCAGTAATATCCTGCCCATAGGATTTTCTTCGCCATGGTATATCCACTGGAAAGAGTTCCAAAGGAACCTTCGTGTAACTCTGCCATGATCCTTTCTGCCTCGCTCCTATCTACACACCGCAGTAAGGTTGAATCATGGTTACGCTTATAGAGGATTCCATTACCAATGAAGAAATTTGCAGCGAACCTTCTACGAAACTTCTTATCATTGACAGATGCCCCTCAGGGTATTCTTGAGCTTCAAGATACCTCTTTACCTCGTGAAACCATGGTTTATCTGCTACCTCTTTAGTCTCAATGTCACAACAATGTGCAGGCTCATCCAACCTCTCAATGTTAATCTGGGGAGCTTCATTGTCCCACCTGACTTTGAACATAGAAGACATGGTAGCTAGCGCGTCCACCAACTGGTTCTCTTCTCGTGGGAAATGTTCAAAGGTTATCTCCTCAAAGTGTGGGAGAAATGTCAACACATACTCTTTGTAAGGAATAAGATTCGAGTGTTTCGTATCCCACTCACCTTTGATCTGACTTATTACCAGAGCGGAATCTCCGAATACACTCAAGAACTTAATCCTCAGGTCAATAGAAGCTCGAAGACCCATGATACACGCTTCATACTCTGCCATATTGTTGGTGCAGTTAAAACATAATCGGGCGGTGAACGGAGTATGACATCCCTCAAGAGATATAATTACAACGCCAATGCCATTACCCAATGCATTCGAGGCTCCATCAAAATACATAGACCATTGGAATCCCTTCTCTGGTCCATCATCCGGCCCAGGTTCTTCGCAGTCGGTTACCAACATGATATTCTCATTTAGGAATTTAAAATTCATGGATTGGTAGTCATCCACGGTCTGATGCGCCAAATGATCCGCCAATACACTCCCCTTGATTGCTTTTTGGGTTGTGTATTGGATGTGGTACTCGGTTAAGATCATCTGCCATCTTGCTATTCTTCCAGATAAGGCGGGCTTCTCGAAAATATACTTGATCGGATCCATCTTTGATATCAACAAGGTGGTGTGAGTCAACATATACTGTCTCAGTCGGCGAGCAGCCCATGCCAAAGCGCAGCAAGTTTTCTCGAGCAATGAGTATCAGGTCTCACAGTCGGTAAACTTTTTGCTAAGGTAATAAATGGCATGCTCTTTTTGACCAGACTCGTCATGCTGCCCCAACACACACCCCATTGAATTGTCTAGCACTGTCAAGTATAATATCAAAGGTCTTCCTTCAACAGGAGGCATCAGAATTGGTGGTTCTTGAAGGTATTCCTTGATTCTTTTGAAAGCGGTCTGGCATTCATCATTCCACTTTACCACTTGATCTTTCTTCAGCAGCTTAAAGATTGGCTCACAAGTAGCAGTCAAATGTGAAATGAAACTGACGATGTAATTCAGACATCCCAAGAAACCTCTAACTTCCTTCTCTGTGCGGAGGACCGACATCTCTTGTATGGCTCTTACTTTTGCCGGGTCCACCTGAATACCCTTATCACTGATAACAAAACCCAAAAGCTTACCAGATCTTACCCCGAAGGTGCACTTATTTGGATTCAACCTCAGCTTGTACGTCTTCAACTTGTCAAACAATTTCTGGTGATGATCAAGGTGCTCTTCCTCAGTCTGGGACCTAGCTATCATGTCATTAACATAAACCTCGATCTCGTGGTGAATCATATCGTGGAACAAAGCGACCATGGCGCGCTGATAAGTTACCCCAGCATTCTTCAACCCAAAAGGAATTACCTTGTAACAGAAGGTGCCCCACTGTGTAACGAAGGTTGTCTTCTCCATGTCCTCAGGAGCCATCTTGATCTGGTTGTAGCCAGAAAAACCATCCATGAAGGAGAAGATCTTGTGCTGCATGGTGTTGTCAACTAGAACATCAATGTGAGGAAGTGGGAAGTTATATTTGGGGCTTGCCCTGTTTAGATCTCTATAGTCCACACACATCAGTACCTTACCGTCCTTCTTAGGTACCGGAACAACGTTGGTAATCCACTGCGGATAAGAAGTGACAACTAAGAATCCTGCGTCGAACTGTTTCAAGACCTCTGCCTTGATTTTCTATGACATTTCAGGGCGCATACGGCGGACCTTCTGCTTTACCGGCGGGCAGTCTTCTTTAGTCGGCAGGCGATGTACCACAATATCAGTGTCCAAACCAGGCATGTCTTCATAGGACCAGGAGAAGATCTCAACATATTCGTGTAGCATCTGTATTAACCATTGTTTGACACTAGGCTCCAGATTCACACCTATTTTAACCTCTTTCCTGTCTTCCTCTGTACCCAAATTCACTAACTCAACTGGCTCTTCATGAGGCTGTATGACCCTTTCTTCCTGCTGTAATAGTCTAGCAAGTTCTTCAGGCACCTCATAATCATCCTCACCTTCGTCCTCGGCTTGGTTGATCGGATTTTCGAAGTCATAACTGGCAGTAGCAGAGTTGTTATCAATGGGATCCAGAGTGGATATGGATCTGCAGTTTTATACATGAGTGTGTGTAAGAGAATAGTTTTTTTGATAAAGTGAGAAACATAAAAGAAAAACAAGGAGCACAAATTTTTTATGCAAGAAACGCCCATTGCTTTATTAATGATATATGAAATGATAAATAATAGCCCTCATAAGCAAAGCCAAGGTGCCTCGGGAAAAGCACTGGGCCATAAAGTTTCAAAATGTTTAGTACAAATCTTAAAACAAATGAGTCAATTATTGCAAAATAATAGAAACAGGTATGAAGTCCCTCGCTGTCCAGTTATTTGGTCCACCGTTGGTCATTGGGTAGATCCAACTGTCGATGTCTGAATCCTCTTCACTGTCTTCAATTGCATTAATTCCCCGATTACTGATAAGTAGCGGAGGTCTTCCAGCCCGAGCACGCCTAAAAGCCCTTTGAGCCCCTGTAGTAAAGCCCAAACCAAATTTGTCAGTTTTGTGAGTGAAATCAGGGAGCTGACCCCAATTGGAACACCCACCTTCTTCAACTACAGCCCTGACGTCCTTGAGAGAAGCCATCTTCAACGGAGGTTTTCCGGTAGTAACTTCAGTTAATGCCAAGGTCTGAGGGACTTCTTCGAAATTCTGACTAGGAGTTTCTATGAATTCCCCGTCCATTTCTATGTAGCGGAAGGAATTGAGGTGACTCACCATACATTCTTCTTCACCTCGCACTGTGATAATCTTTCCCTTCACCGGGTACTTCAGCATTTGATGGAGCGTGGAAGTAACTGCCCCAACCTCATGGATCCAAGGACGAACCAGCAACCAAGAATACGACGGCTTGATATCCATTACGTAGAAGATGGACCCAAAAGTTTGAGAACCCACTTTGAAAGGGATGTCCACCTCCCCGTGCACCATTCTCTTCGATCCGTCAAAAGCCTTACCGCAATGTTACTAGGCTTTAGATTCAAACCTTCACAATCTGAACGGTCCAAAGCTTTCTTCGGCAGAACATTCAGTGAAGACCCGGTATCTACCAGCACATGGGCCATAGTGGTGCCCCTGCACTCAATCGAGACATGCAGAGCATCATTATGATTCCTTCCTTTCAGTGTCAGATCCGCATCTGAGAAACCTAGCCCATTGTCAGCAGTCAGGCTGGCCACACAATCTTTGAACTGATCTGCTGAAGTTTCCTGCGGCACGTGCACAGTCTTGAGAAATGCAATCAAAGCCTTCGCATGGGGTTCAGAACACAACAGCAGAGACAACATGGATATCTTCGATGGGGTCTGCCCCAACTGCTCGATCACATTGTAGTCGCTCTTCTTAATGATTTTCAGTATTTCCTATATTTCTTATTTAGAGGCTTCCACGACGATTTTCTTAGGTGCCTCCGTCCGGGCAGGCTCACCTATAATTTCCTTGCCCCGAGTCTCGGATGGCTCAGCAGCAGGGGTAATAACTGGAGTAGGAACATGAGAAATGTCATGAGTGCTGGTTGGAGCAGCAATTGGAATAACAGTAAGCTTGATGGTCTTCAAAGCGATCTCAGGAGAAAGAAACCCTTCCACTTCGGGTAACCTTACTAGTCCCGACAATATTACTGACATCAGTATCAGCTTCTTCGTTCTTCAGATCTTGCTTAATGCCATGATAATACACATCAGCACCATAATTCCATGGGACAGTCTTGTCTGAGGTGTACGGGATGGGACCAGGAACAATGATTATCAACGGAGAAATCCTTTGAACAGGTGTAATCCTAACAGGTCTTCTCGAGGAAACCTTGGAAGGATTGGCGGAAATGGTTATAATAGCGATGTCTTCATTTGGAACAACAAGAATCGTAGTCTTCTCGAACAAAATCTCTTTATTATCTATCAGGCGCTAAATACTTGACTTCAACAAACGGCAACCAGAAGGTAGAATCGAACACATGTGGCAACCTTCACCATAACCCGGAAATAAACCGGCCAATAGCAAATTCTTCTTAACAGTCATAAGGGGAGTAGAAATTTCTTCAACCGTGGTCACAAACAAATCAATGTCAACAACATTAACTCCACAACCATGTTTGGGCATGGGAGAAGTTATAACATTCGTCTTTTCGGGAGCATCGAACTCTATCTCCTTGGCTTCAAGCAAATCTTGTACTTTGTTTCTTAGAGCCCAGCAATCATTTGTATCGTGTCCAGGACTCTCAGAATGGTAAGCGCACCGCGTATTGGGATTGTATCTGGGAGATGTAGTGTTTGGATTCTTGGGATCCTCTCTCAAGGTCGCCAAGTTAGATTTTAACAGATGAGGCAGAACTTCAGCCAAAGTCATGCTGATGCGGGTAAACTTCCACTGTGGTCTTTCCACCCTTTGTTGATTGTTGCATTGTGGAGCAACTGCGGGTCTTGGTATCACTACAGCATTTACCGTTTGACGGTGTTTAGATCTGATTTGGCCCCTCGGGCTATAGACCGCACTGGCTTCCTTCTTGCCAGCGAAAGGCTTCTTTGTTGAACTCGAGGAGGCATCCTTCTGTATTTTACCACTCTGAATTCCGACTTCTACTCTTTCTCCAGTTAAAATCAGCTCGGTGAAACCAGATAACGAGCTGCCGATTAAGTGGTTGAAAAATGGACCAGATAGCGTCTCGAGAAACATGTCAACCAATTCCCTATCAGACAGAGGGGGTTGGACTCTCCCAGCCAAGTCTCTCCATTTTTTAGCATAATCTTTAAAACCTTCTCCTGCACCAATGGACATACTCTGGATTTGAGTACGAGTGGGAGCAAGGTCGGTATTATACTGATACTGCTTGTAGAAATCAGCAGCAAGATCTTCCTAGTTTCTGACACTGGCTCCCTCCAACTGGTAGAACCATTCAAGTTGAGTCCCTGACAAACTATCTTGAAAGAAATGCACCCACAAATTTGTATCAACGGTGTGGGGTTGAATCTTCCTGACATACGAGCAGAGATGGAGTTTTGGGCATGACACTCCATCATACTTGGCAAAAACCGGAGCTTTGAACTTATGAGGGATGACCACTCCCGGTACCAGTCCCAATTCTCCGAAATTCATACCAGGTATCTTATGAACTTCCATAGCACTCAAGCGGTCTTCTAGTTGTTTGTATCTATCCTCAGCAGGAGGATATTGCTCATCATTGTAATCAGTATCTTCATCAGAAACTGCAGGACTAGAGTCCTTTTCCCCTTCTTGGTTCTCTCCTTCCTTGGATGAAGAGGTCAGATCAGTTTGATGCTTCAACCTTTCTCCAAACCTTCTGCCCATATTCAGAATACCAGTCTTCTTCTTCTTCTCCTCTTTCAGAATGAGGGCTTTCAGATCCTCCTGCCCTTTAGCCAGACTTATGAACATCTATTGGAACTAGGCGTTCTGTGCCTGAAGATCTTTGATGGCTTGATCGGAAGACATTTCTGCTGAAATAAATAGCGAAGAAGATGAGAAACCTATAGTGGTACCTGTAATGATGTATATGATAATGGGATGCATATGTAATGGTTTCAAAGACCTCAGGAAATTTAAATTTGCAAACCAAAATAAACAAAAACTTTATTAGCTTAAATTTGAAGGTTCAACATGCCTTTAAGGCATTACAAAATAGTAAATAAAACAAATCTAAAACTAGAAAAGAAAAATCAAAAGTCCCACGGACGCTTTCTCTTGTGCTGATATAATCATTGAGTACTCTTTCTTCCTAGAGCTGCCTGGTGAGCTTTAAAACCTTCCTCTTTTGATCATGGAACTGTTCCCTGTAAGTATCCCGATCATTCTTTAGCTGAATCCATGACCTCTATAAATCCCCAAGATCGGTGGGCATGTGAGGATAGAGAATCGTGAAAGGAATGCCTTCTTCAGTAGTGGGCTCCACAATCACTGGTAATACGACCACATAAGGCATCATAAGCTTCTGGGCATGAGCTCGTACCCATTGGAGGTAAGGCTGCATAGGAATAGAAGTCTTTGGTCCCAAATCTTTGGGGTCAGATCCGTTCACCATGCCCCAAGCTCGTATGAACCTCTGGCGATACTCATTAACATCATCCTCATAGTTGAATACAATGCTCTCAATAAGTAACTCATGGGGACTACCCCTTCGAGCATGACCAAATTGTTGCAAGGCTAGACAAGGATTGTAAGTTATACCCCCTCTGATACCAAGTAATGGGACATTAGGGTACTCCCCACAGCGGTCAATAATAGCAATGTCTTCCATAGCCCTGGAATACCAAATAATATCCGTATGAGTGAGTGACATTATCCTGTGCGACCAACCCAAACCTTCTTCGTTCTTCAGTACTGACCTAGGAAGGTGAGAAATAAACCACCTCGACAACAACGACATGCAACACATAAGAGTCCCTCTTCTCTTCATGGTACGAGTATGGAGAGCGTGCAAAATATCTCCAAGAAAGGTAGGCACAGGGTTGCGAGAAAGGAAAATCTTGATAGCATTCACATCTACGAAGGAGTCCGGATTAGGGAAGATAACTATACCATAGATAAGAAGATCTAAGACCTCCTCAAAGGCCTGAAAATCCAAATCATCCTAAAATAACTGAGCCTGGTCTATCAGAAATTTGGCTAGAAAACCCTCGACTCCGCTTCGAGTTTCCCAATTGGATACCACGTCGACCTGTTTTAAATGCAAAGCTGAGGCAATGACTTCTGGCTTAGGAACCTCTTCCATACCTGTGAAGGGTACCTGTTCAAGAATGGATATGCCCAATAACTGAGAGAATTCTTCCAAGGTGGGTACCAACTGATAATCTGGAAAGGTGAAGCAGTGATGCTTGGGATCGAAGAACTAAAAAAGTACGCTCATCATCTGTTCATCAAGGTTTGAAGTAACCAGGCTGAGAAGTTGACCATGTCTCTTAATGAAAGTAGAAGTGTCAGAAACTCTTGATGCTAGCTCTTTAAGTTGGGAAGGTATCTGCACAAAGCTGATTCAAATGGTAATTCTATGCACGGAAGCCATGATCTGTAAAACAGAACAAAGATAAATTCCCTTGGTCTTTGAAATGGTTAGTGTAATGAAGCATGGATGCCATATTATGATGCATGATTTCATGATAACTCACAGGTATAGCAAACATAGGTATAGAAAAACATAGTCAAATCACACAAAGCCCTTGGGTTTAAGGCTTGCATGAGGTCAAAGGTAATACCCTCTTGAAGTTAAGTTGGTTTCAAACCTATCCTAGAAAAGTAACTGGGTTCTAGAGGATCTCAATATCACTGACCATCCTTCATCGGTCATGGTTTCAGCTCACGCAATCTTTTCTTACGGCCAAAATATTCCAAAAGTATGATCTCAATGAGTGTAGCATCGAGTATCAACCAGTTCTCAGCTCTACACCGAGGCCGGCTATCTCTCTACTTTCTAATGGCCAAGTTGGGCAATTTAAGGTTCTAAGGTCAGTTGATGCTTTACGACACCATGCAGCGGCCCCATATTCTCCTCGTTTCACCACAAGGGATACCGATACCAACCAAAGTGCCACACCAATATAGATATTGCTTCAACCGTATCAGTCTATGCTATACAGTTCCCTCACAGTCTATTGCTACTTACCTAAAAGGTATTCCCCAGATCCGGGTGTAGGATCTATGGTAACCCCAAACCAAACCCTTAAAAATAAAGCAAACAAAGAAATCAAGAGAAGCAATTTTAAATGACCTAGATCCTAAGGTATACCCCACTTATTTATGTCCCCAACAGAGTCGCCAGTTCTGTGATACGGTTGCAGAACCGACTGTTTAATACTGGTTTGCATTTTGTGTTTTGTGTTTACAAAATGTCGCGGTAAGCAAGAGTCGCCACCGACTTTTATTTCATCCAACCAGAAAGGAAAAAAGTACATGAAAAAAAATCCTTTTTCGAGATATTCTGAGTACGGGGGGTAGATTATAGAAAGGGAAGGTGTTAGCACCCTTTCTATCCATGGTTTTCCATGGGCTCTTAGGTACTTGCTCATTTTTTCAAATTGCTTGTGTGTGCTTGTCTTGAAAATGTTTTTACTTCGTGATAACCCTTGTATCAGTCCTCAAGGATGTGACGAAGTTTGTTTTGAAAATTTGTTTGAAAAGTGTAAATGTGAAAAGTTTGATTTGAGAAAGTACCTACTAGCATCTACCTACTCGAAAAAAGATCGTTTCTATTCTTGTTTCCTTTAGACAGCGCTATCCTACTATTGAGAAATAGGTAGCACCGTCGTTGGAGTTTTTAAGAGTCAATTCGAAAGGGACGTATGATCACTAAAGAAATATTAGGATACCTTAGTAGTAACCGTAGAGTCTTAAGATCTTTCAAGGCAACATTTCGGAGGCAACATTTCGGAGGCAACATTCGAAATGGACATTTGATCTTTTTTATACAGGAGGGAAACCACTAAGACACCCTATGCTTAATGATCGTTTACCGAAGGCAACCGAAGTGAGAGTATACCCTAAGAGTGATATGTGCGAGTGATTTGTTTCAGTTTATTATCTTTGCACATTAGGGTTTTCTAATCGTTTTAATTTTGTTATGCATTCTTGCCATACAATCCTATTAGCATACATCTAGACAGTTAAATATTTGCTGGAATTAAAAATGCGAGAAAATAAACCTACGCTATTACAAGGCTTCAGGGAGGGGGATTAATTACATAACCAAAAATTGGTGATTTAAACAGTAAAATAAAAACCCTAAATTAACTATTACAAACCATGAACAGTTACAAAATATTGGCAAAATAATTAACAAGCGCGCGGCGAATTAAATGCGAGGACGATTAGGGTTTTGACCCTTGACTAAACCTAATTGCAATTGATTAAAGAAAAATCTTTTTTTTCGTGTTTTGTTATTTGAGAAAATAATTAATAATTGAATAATAAAAAAAACCTAATTACTAATTAATTTTTCTTTTTGAAAATAAATTAAATAACCTATTTTTTGTATTTTTATTTTATTTACAAAAGGGAAACAATTAAATCAAGAACTAAACCTAATTTTTCTAGTTGATTTTAATTGTGAAAAACAAATTAAAGTTAACCTAAATTAAATTAATTAAATTAAATTTGATGAAAAACCTAATTCTAATTTTTGTGAATTCTTGATTTTATGATTTTATAAAAAAAATTTGATTTTAAAATAAAACAAATAAAGAATTAAGAATAAAGTAAAAATAAAATAAAAAGAAAGAATGAGGAATGGGCCTGATAGTGTTAGCAAATGCAGGGGGTGCACATCTGCTTTTCTTGGCCCAAATAAGCATTAAGCCTTGTCAATGCTGGATCTGGCATGGGCGTTGACTTGAGGAATATGGTGGACCTTCAATGCTGGCACGTTGGATCTGGTTTGTTGATGAATCTGATGGTTGGATGTTGATGGAGCATGGTGAGCCTTATGATGAAAGATGCACTAGATCTATTATCTGAAAATAATACAAATGAAAACGTTGGGACCTGGGGATCGAACCCAGGTCCTTATGCTCGCTTCCACTAATACCTTGCCAGCTGTGCTACACGTTCTATTTGTTCATATAATAAAAACAAAAATAATGTAAAAAAATCAAATAATATATTCAAAAAATGCGCGAAAATTCAAACGGGCTAGCCATATGCTGCCACGCCATCATCTCCTTCACCGACCTGTCGTTTTAGGTAGAACACTTTTACCTACGGACATTTGTGTGTAACTACAGACCTGTAACATTCCAAAATCCTGTACAAGCAATATAAATGAAAGGTAACGGTACCAATCAACTCGTCTCATCCTCACGAGCATCATGGTATCAGAATTAAAGCCTAATTTTTCCTATACTGAAAACCCCTAAAACGAGCAAAGAAACCCTAACAATGGCATATTGTGATTCCTGCACTACAAATGCAATTAAGTGGTACCAATAGATTGCAAACACAATGATGAACAACAATATATAATAAAAAAACATGCTTATGACAAGTAAATCAGTGAAATAAAAATCAAGTTTTTAGGTAAACCGTGGTGCCTGTAGGGTGCGATTTTGGGCGTTTCAAGACCTGGGAGTGATTGGAATAGCTTCCTGGGATGTCTAGCAAGCGATTGGAACCTTCAGCACACCTTGAATTGGCCTATGGAAGAAGATTCGTCTCACACTTTTCTTGGGAATTTTCAAGTTTTGTTCTGGTTTTACACGACATCCAACCCTTGTTTTTTGATTTGGAAAGCTTCATTATATAAACTAGAATGAATTAGGTTAACAAACTTGGATCCAATCTTGAGAATTCATGAATGGAATATTTGATTTTTAAGCCATATGATATCTTTCTATTTTCATGCCAATCTCTTTTTGTACCAATTATGCATGATTCGATTTGATCATGTAAGCTCAACATATCTTGGTTGCTAAACTGTAAAAAAAATAAATCAAATCATATCTTTATTAATTTTCATCATTTATTTGATTTAATTCACTTTTTAATCAATGAAAAATCAAAATAAATTGAAAAATGAAGAACATAATGGGTGAGTGAACATTTGAGTCATGGACCATATTATAATTGAAGTGCAAACATAAAAAGTTGGGCCCATTTAGCAAAAAATGCAAATTTGAGCATATTTGACTTTTGGTAATTTTGTAAAAATGGTAAACTTGGCCAATGCATAAATCTCTCAATTTTGACCCTAGAGAGGTGTTCTTGGGCTTTTTAGAAAGCTTAGGATGTCCTATAAGCAACCCTTTTTGTCTCATTTCAATTGGGTCTTCCATGTTTATGTAAGAAGCTTTGACCCAAAAGGTGTTTTTGTTGACTTTTCAAAAGGACCTATAATGTCAAAATTCATATCTTTTTGTGCGTGCATATTCTGAACTTAAGAACTGAAGATGAATTGTAGGGAATTGCATCCTCTTCAAAATGAGCTTTGGATGGGTCATTTCTGATAAATTATGAGAAAGTTATACTTGGTCAAAGTTGAGTTGACTTTTCCTGTAAAACCCTAATTTAGCAACTTTTGGTTTTTAATAAATTGTGAGCAATACTTGAGGAATCATGATCAACCCTTTATCAAATGATGAATAATACTTAAAAATGAGGATGTTGACCAAAAATATTGAAGTTTGACTGTATACGGGCCACAATTGACTTTTGACCTAGTACAGTTGATTTTCAGGCATTTGAGCAATTGACTGAGCAAACTTCTTCTGCAAGGCTTGAAACTTGACATGGATGATATTGGGAACATATTAGGACAATCATGAGCATTTGAGTCCTTTGTACTTCATACATCTTGATGAAAATAGAAACCCTAATTTGGGATATACTGCCTTAGGAGAGAGTTTGTTTGGTAAACTCTTGAACTCCCTTGAGCAATTTGAGGACCTCACTTGACATGTGTTGAGAAATATGGGAGGGAAAATTTTGGGGTACAACACTATTCTACCCTCCAACATATTTCTTTTCAAATATAAAAGGAAGGCTTGGAAGAATTGGAAATATGGAAGAACTTTGAAGAATCCCATACTTATTCAATTTGCTGAAACGCTTCCAAAATAACTTTGTAATTTTTTTAAAGCAAGAAGTTGTTTCTCATTAACTTGCTAGCAAGGAACTTTTATTTGTTAACTGGCTTAACACTTCTGTATTATTATTTGTACTTCAATCTTCTGTAATCGGCTTGTAAGAAGTAATCTCGTAAACACAATTTTTTTATTCAAATGCAAGTTGATTATTCCTTGAGTGACTGAGTGAAGGTTTGTATACTCAAGAAGTCCCGGACAGTTTGTCTTTGAGGTTGTTTCCTTGAGTGACTGAGTAAAGGACCATATACTCAAGAAGACAAAGACAATTGGTCTTTATGGTTTGCAACAATGATGGGTAGTCTTGTTGCGATTCTGTAATATGTTTGGTTATAGTGGATTAAGTCCTTATTGAGAAGGCGAAGTCACCTTGGCGCTTCGTCAATAATGAACCAGGATAAAAATAATTGTGTTCATTTATTTTTATTCTTCTGTTAAGAGTTGGTGTTTGAATTTCGAGAAATTTTATTTTGATAAACCCAATTAAAATCCCTTTTCTTGTGTTTCTTTCACCTTCACAAGAATTTCTATGAAGAGAATGGAATTGAACATGAGGTGTATGCTTGATACACTCCATAACACAATGGCCTTACTAAAAGAATAAATAGAACTTTTCTTGTTATGACAAGGAGCATGCTCAAAGAAAAGAATTTGTCTCACACATTCTAGGGTGAAGCTATTGCCACATCATCATATATGCTCAACAGATGTCCAACAAAGAAGTTAAAAGAAGTATTTCCTATTGAGAAGTGGAGCAAGAACAAGAAAAGTGTGAGTCATATGAAATTGTTTAGGTATGTTTGTTACAAATATGTCCCAAATGCTAAAATAAGGAAGTTGGATGACAGAAGTAAAGTTATGTTTCTTGTAAGTTACCACAATACATGTGCTTATAATCTCTATTGCCCAGTCACTAACAAAATTGAAGTAACTAGAGATGTCATTGTGAGAGATTCAGAGACATGGGATTGGAACAAGCCTCAATCCAACTCTAATCCAACTTTAACAACCTGATTTACATTCTAAAGGAGATTTCGACTTTGAAGGAGAATATGCCTCTAAAGGAGATTCTTCGTCTGAAGATGATTTTGAGTCTAAAATTGAGTCTGATTCTAAAGGCGAGTCGGAAAGTGACTCTAACTCTGAAGGTGAAACTAACTCTTAAGGTGACTCTAATGGTGATTCATACTCTAGTGAAAATCTATACTCTTAAGGTAATCCAACCTCTGATGGTGTTCCTTCTTCTAAAGGTGATCTAGCATTTGAAGGTGAACTAGCACAGTCTCAGTGACAATAGATAATTTGTTAGATTTCAAGACTTGCAGACTTTGAGTTGCTACATGATACTGAGATTGAATCTAAAGGGGAAGCTATTCAGTGCGCCATGACGGTGTACTTCGAACCTATCAATATCAATTAAGCTCTTAAGAAGGAAGTGTTGATGTAGTCCATGAAGGAAGAACTTGAGGCAATTGAAAGAAACAAGACGTGGGAGTTAACCATGTTGCCCAAGTAAAAGAAAGCTATCAGTGTGAGATGGGTTTTCAAGATAAATATGAATTCATATGGGTCAATTGCAAAGTAAAAAGTGAGGTTATTTGATAGAGGATTTTTGCTGAAATCTGGTTTAGACTACTTTGAATAGTTTGCTCTTGTAGCTAGACATGAAATAATCAGACTGGTAATTATTATAACTACAAATAGGAATTGGCCTCTAATGCATTTATATGAGAAATTAGATTTTCTTAATGGTTCTTTGCAAAAGAAAGTCTTTGTGTCACAACCTCCTAGGTTAGTGAAAAAAGAATCAAAAAGGGATGGTGTATAAGATGCATAAAACGTTTTATGGGCTTAAACATGCTTCAAGAACTTGGAATCAAAAAATTGATTCATTTTTCAAGATTCAAGGATTTAAAAAATGTGAGATGGAGTATGGTGTGTATGTTCAACATATCTCTGATGAAAATAAATTCTGGTGTGTCTTTATGTTGATGACATATTGCTGACTGTAGCGGTAGAAATATTGAGACTAAGCCATTGGATTGAATTAACTCACAAATATCAAATAAAAATCACAATCGCGCTTTATTGTTTCCAAAGGAAATGGGAAAAGAGCGAATAAACCCAAAAAAGAGGGGGAGAGAGTCTAGGTACGAGGGTTGGTTATGCAAAGGGAAAGTATTAGCACCCTAAACATCTATGGTACTCCACAGGAACCTCTTTGAAAATCTATGTATTTTGGCTATAAAAGGTGTATACAAAATAAGATGGCAGAAATGAGAAAACAAGTATTTTTTTTTACAATTTTGCACCCAACGCGGTTGCGAACCTTTAGTGACTACGTACCACCATCCGTGCAATAGGGGATCAAGGTACTCGTAGTTCACCTCAAAAATTTTAAAACACGGGCGTGTTGGTTTATTTTAAGAGAAGATATGTTATCGTCATATCCGAGTGGAAAACATACTTACTACCCACGATTATGAAAAAGGAGAGTTTGAATCATCTTAAAGTGGATGATCTAGCTTTGATTTTAAAATCAACAAAACCTCACTCAACACCCAAGTAGAAAATATCTCACTTTACTACATATTGCAAAAGTATATTAGCTCACATCACTACAAGAATCGAGAAGAGTCTAATCTTTTTGAGAAAAAAAAGTTTTAAAGTAAAATGCCAAGGCGGAAAAAATAGTTTGAGTGAGGTTAATTGACTTTTAGTCTTTCAAAAGATGTCAAAGTATGGTTAAGTTGATTAAAGTTTGATTAATACAAGATTTTGAAAATTCATGGACCTAAGTCCAAGTTTATTATGAAAGCGGTTCAAGTTAGAAAATAAGAAGAGTTTTAAAATGGAGGGAGAAGATTTTTGAAATTAAAGAAGATGTCAGGACATGAATGGACTATCCTAAAGCATAAGGTAAAAGCTAAGGAAAAGAACGATCTAACCAACAAGAAGCCAACACTTGACATATGAAGTCAATGTAGAATTCCCATCCTTTGAATTGAAACCAAGCAAGCAAAGATACTAAACCTCTAAGAAATACCAAGTTTCTGATGAATTAAGTCTTCACAAAAATTGGGTAGAGTAACGGCTGTATACATATGAAATCTTAATCATAGACAAAGCATATAATTAGAATAAACTACACACCAAGAAAATCAACCCAATGCCTTGGAGTAAACCCCAAGAACTTCAGACAAAGTAACAATAGAGCAACAAGGTCCCCAAGTATCAAGGCTTCTAATCCTAAGTTCGAGAGATCCACAACTCCACAATGCCAAGGATAGTAACCAGATAGTCCAAGTAACCTTAAAATTTTTTAATATTCAAGATGATTATTAAGTGTTTTTAAAAGAAAAGAAAGCTCAAGTGAGCAAAGATAAAATTACATAAAGATGAGTAAAGATAAAATGACATAAAGATAAATGCTCCAGTGAGAAAAGGTAAAAATGGCATGGAATGTAAATGCTAAGGTAAAAAAATAAAGGCACAAAATAAAGGCATAAAGTAAAGTTAATTGTTAGTGAATTAGAAGTTAGAGGTTAGTTGAATGACCATCTTGAAACTTTCATTTGAAAACTCATTAGAGGATTTATAAAATAAAATCTTTTCAACAACAAGTCTCATTTACTTTTTTTCAAGTATATCATTCATTTTAAGTACTCAAAGCACACCGCATATGATAAACAATGTTCAAATGATTCACTTAGACCAAAGTTCATTAGGTTTATTAGAGGATTGATAGAATCAAAGCCTCCTAACAATGAACTTCAAATTTATTGGATCCAAGGTTTCAAATTAAACATACTCGGGCTTGCAAACATAGGTTTTGGCTACGAATGATCATTTTGCGAATCAGGACAAATTTAGCGCCATGTTAAGCAATCGTAAGTGGACTTATGTAGAAGTCACACCTATTTTGAGATCGGTAAATAGCAATATATGTACCAACATGTTAGAGAAATGATATGTAGATCATTCTCCAAAAATATGTAGCACAAGTAAAAACAAGAAAGGGATAACATGAAGAGGGAGGGGGATGTATCAGATGAAACTAGGGTTTCAAATATCATCAGCATCATTCATCCATTTTGGTGGATTTGGTTTTTCAACCTATCAACATACAACATCCAATGAAGTTGAGGTACTTGTCCCAAAATAACAACTCAAGGGTTTCCAAGTTAGGACCAATAAAAAAAATATTTAATATAAAACAAAATTTAGATGATTTAAAAAAGGAAATAATCGGTAAAATACACAACATATATTAAAACACCAAATAAAAATCCTTAAAAAATATCAGAAGTCAAACATGAGTCAATAAGTGTTGACAACTTTTTTTTAGAATTTTTTATAGTAAGAAATTATTTTTAGAATTTAAAGAAATAAGAAAAATAAACCAAAGTTTGTGAAAAATAGTAAAATAAAAAATAAAAAATAAAATGAGGTCACCAATATTTGTCAAGAGGTCATTGGATCCTTCCATAATGAACCTATGAATCTTCTTGATGAATGCCACGACCAATTTTGAGGAAAGTTTAACTTAAATAAAGTGAGAGAAATATTTGAACTACAACTCTTTGATATCATAGACATGGCCTTGAAACTTAATCTCTTGCAATCCATTGAAGAACCACTTGACTAAGGACCAACCATCAAACCCTAGGTTAGATGGTGAGATGAATGCAATTGTGTCATCACCTACAATATGAACATTCAAAGAGACATATACACATATTTTGATGTTAGCTAAAAGTTAATCCGTTTAAAAACACATGTACGAGATACACAAATCAAGGTGTTTGGTGATCCCTCAAGAGCAAACTTAAAGATGGTATGAAGTAGAAAGAGAGAACTAACCCTAGTGTATGATCTTGATGTATTGATAAAATGAGATGATGAGAGATCTTAGAGGCAAAAATCGGGGTATAACAGCTGCCCTTATTTAAGTGTCTTCTATCCGGAGATACGAAGGTTAAAATATTCATCTCGACGCGATTGAAGATACTAAAATACAAAATAAACCCTATTTTTGGCCCTAAGATGCTATGCAATGCTTATGATTATGAATAAAAACGACCAACTTCATAGGTGATATGGAACACCATTGGGGAAGCAGAAAATGAAACCAATGGGCCAAAAAGAAAGTTCGACCAGGAAAACAAATCACTGGGGAACAACACGACTCTGGGGATGGCTATAAATAGGTAAAGCCAAAACCATGATCAAAGAAACCAAATGCATAGTAAGATTTCAAACAACGGAAAATCTTAACAATGTAAGCTACAAACTATCAAGGAGGTAACCATTAAGAAAGGATTACCGACTCGACTGGAGGAAAGAAAGTCAACTCCAATGGAGGAAAATCAACTCCGTTGGGGAAAAGAAGACTCAACTCTATTGGGGTAAAGCCTAAAGAGGAGACTGTAGCGGTAAAATCAATGAAGTCGCCACAGAGTATTTATTTATCCCATACAAAGGGAAAGGAAAATCATTGAAGAAAAACCTAAAGGGGAAATCAAGGTCTCGCAACCGAGAGATTGGGTAAGGGAGTAGATTACACGAGGGGGAGATATTAGCACCCCTTACGTATGAAGTACTCTATGGGATCCACTCTTGTTGTTCTAATCAAAGGGTGTGTTCAATCTAATGCTTAAGAGCTATAAAGGGAATGCTTACAAAGAAAAAATAAAATAATGTAGGGAAAATAAGAGTTATGCTCATTCGGGCCCTACCCCAATTCCTACGTATCCCTTTTAAGGAATCAGAGCGCCGTAGTTCGGCTCACATATTTTGTTTGTTTGTATTTTTTAAATGAACGCCATTGACTTTAATCATTCCACTGCTGCTCGACCTTTGGATACTTACGACCTGTAGTGGAAAGTAACCAACAATGCTCTTAGAAGAGAAAAGCCGAATGGCAAAAATAAGTGGTTTGGTTGGTATTTTTTTACCATGAAAATAAATTTTATATGCTTAGCATTTTTTATACATTTGCCAAGAAAAAGGAGTTTTAGTTTTAAATACAATTATGCAAAAATGGGAAAGAAAAGTATAAAGGGAGACCAACCTATCTCTAACCTCATGTTATCATATACTAATTGGTCATAAAGTTGAGTTTAAATGGAAATCTCTACCCTAAGTTGACATGTTTGGATACAGTCCTAATGTCTACCTAAACTCATCATCTATGGATGAATCAAGAAGTCTTAAAGGAACATAGCAAGGGTCTATCATTTTAAAATATGCAAAGATGAAATCAAGCAAACAGGCCAATAAGCTTAAGAGATTACACCTAGAGAAATCCCACCTAAGTTAGCATGCCAAAGAAACTCTAACAAACTATCCTATAGGGAACATACAATGAGAGCGAAGTCGTGATCTCAATTTCTAAATTGAGTGACTCATCAATCAATAAGAAATAAAGGAAAGCGATAAAATCTTATGGGGAGCATGCACTGAGAGCGAAGTCGTGATCTCAATTTTTAAGGAAACAAACACAAACACGACACATATAACAAATGACGTGCGGAATGCCTGCTACAGGTCTTTAAATAGTGACTTCGAGCGCACACTCTTTATTTCCTACTTATCATGATATCTAGAAAGCAATAAAATGAAAAAATAAATAAATTGGAAGCAATATAATACCAAACGAACAATAATGTCCACAAAAGCGCAACAAAAGCGAAGAAATCCATAATACTTCACGCGAGATGGAACCAACAAACAAACAGTCATAGATCGAATGCCCAGAGTAATTGTCGAGACATCATTGATGTGAAAATAAATCACAATCGAAAACTCAATCACGTCCGCATATCACGCAAGAAACCTGCATAAGACTCAACACATTTTTCTGTAATCTTCTTGTTATATAGCAGCCCCCATTCTGTTATGAATCTTTCCCCCCTCTCTCTATTGGATTCTGTTATTGTTGTTAGAAATTAGTTAAGAAACGATTAGAGTTAGTTATGAATGTTGATGAGCTGGAAAATTTCTGTTATAACTCGGTTAATCAGTTGGGTGCAAGTTGGAAACCTGTTGGTTCTTTGATGCAGGCTGTTAAACTATTTTTCTGATTAAACTTATGGACTGTTGAACTGAACTGTTTATTTTGTTTATGAATATGGCAGGGCTGAAGATGATTGTGGACTGGAAAGTCAGTTTTAACAAATTAGATTCAGCTAGGAATCTATTGGAAATCATTGGTTATGAATCCTCTGCTAATATCAAGAACTGATATGCTGTTATAAGTTATGCTTGGTGACTACATCTTTTTTGAAACATTTTTTTAGTTTTGGTAGCCTGAACTATTTTGAAGCATTTTCTATTTTTTGTAGAGAAACTGATATGGTTTTACGCATATACGCAGGGTAGTGTGAATCTGGGCAGGAGCAAGTTTGCTTCCATCTTGATGTAGGATTTGCAATTTGGACATGCCGTGAAGCTTTGGACCCAAGTAAACCTTAGAGTTAAACAACTTGGAAACTAGAATTAGGTTTTGTAGTATTTTTCCTTTACATTTTCCCTTCCTGTAATATTTCCTGACGTAATAAACTGTATTTTGAAGCTTGAAGTGATATTTGGAAAGAATTTGTAATAACAATGAAATCAACCCTTTTGTACTTTCTTGAATTCAATTGATGAAACTCCATAATATTAAAACTTCTTCTTTCACCATGAGCTTTAAATCTCAACCTTCTTTGATTTGATATCCATGTAAGAACTATTAATATCTTTTGCTTTTGTGTATTGAAATGATTTTTTGGCCTTGTAAGAGAAACCTTGTCTTGCAATTCTTTCTCTCTTTTCATTTTGAGTATGTCCACTTGTAATGATTTGAGGATACTAATGAACAAATCTTCCTCTAATTTGCATTTAAAAATTTGAAATATTTTCTTTGATTTTGCAATATAGAATGAACCATGAAGTTTGGCATCTCGAATAATGGACGATGAAGGGCTTGGATCCGTACAAGTATGATGTTTGGATTAAGTCTTGAACAAGTCTTCCATCTTTAAAATATAAATCCATTTGAGAAATTGTGCCAAAATATTCACTTGAAAGGGATTTGAAGGAAATCAGAATGAATGAGAAATGTCTTAAATTTCAAGTAATTCTCCTTTAAAGAAATTCTCATAAAACGGGCTTGAATTTGCATTGACTTTGAATGATATTTAAATCACCCACTTTGAATTCCATACAAACCATTATATGAATTTTCTTGAATTAATCTGGGCTTAAAGGCATTTCTTGAACGAATCTTTAAATCACCTCCAACGGAAACTCAATCCAAATCTTTTATTTAATTAAAGCACAAGAAGCAAATCTACCTCGATTTACAGCTTAAGCACCAAGAATTATCTTGATGAAATCTTCAGTCAATCCTTAACCATTTAAAAAATAGCATCACAAGAAATAATTCCTTGATTCAATCCTCTAGAATTTTTAAAAATAATGTCTAGTGAAGAAAGCACTTAGAAGAAACCCTAATTGTTGCTCTTTGAAAAACCTTGATGAAGATTACTTTGTATCTTGAGGAGTTTTTTCAGGGAAGACGTCTATGATGCTGGAAATTCAAAACCCTAATCTCGTACCAAGAATGATAAGAGCACTAGTTGAATCAACTTTGAGTAAGATAGCAAACTCAATTCGTAGGGAAAAACCCCAATGCCAATATCTCTTTGTTTCATCTCGTAACCATGGTATCAATGGTATGCATGAGATATACATGATATAAGTAGGGATCTTAGGGGGAAAATTGGGGTATAACAGCTGCCCTTTTTAAAGTGTCTTCTTTTCAGAGATACGAAGGTAAAAATCTTCATCTCGACGCGATTGAAGATACTTAAATACAAAATAAGCCCTATATTTAGCCCTAAGATGCCATGCGATGCTCGCGATTATGAATGTAAAATATAGACTTCATGCGGATGGGCAAGACACACTGGAGAAGAAAAAGTGAAGTCAACAAATTAAAAAAAGAATTCAACCAGGAAAATAAATCTTTGGGGAATAACACAACTCTGGGGATAGCATTCTGCATCCATTGGAGACAATTTGAATCCGCTGGGAAAAAGAACACTCAACTTCACTATGGTAAGGTCTAGAGAAGAGAACAAGTAACATCAACTCAACAAAATGATGATAACAATGATTAACCGATAACTATGAACTATCCACTCATAGAGGAGATAACAAAAAGAGAGTAACATCAACACAGAGGATCGACAACTGCTAAACAGAAGGGCGCAAACAGAAACGGTAAAGATAATACCGGCTCAGAGATGACGATAGACATCAACACCTAGACTAGTAAGTGAATGATTGGTACCAATACTTATACCTGGTAAACAAAGATTTGGCGTCAGTACCTATGGTTGGAAATAAATCAACTCACTCGGAGTAAGGTCCAATGAGGAGAAAGAGATAAATCTTGCCTAAGCATGGTAATGAAGTACCTACTCAAGGATGAAGGTAGAAAAAACATAGGACAATACTGACTTTGATTGAAGGTACCAAAATAAAAGATACATTGACGTTTACTGAAGGTGAGTTATCGACTTTTATTGAAGGTAACAAGCAAAAGATACACCCACTTTTACTGAAGGTGAAGGAGAAAAGAGAATACACCAACTTTTACTGAAGGTGGGGTCCCAAAGAACAATAACAAGTTTCCCAAAATTATGGCATCCTACCTAGAACGGGTTTCAACTCCTTTTACCGAGATATTTCATCTAGAAAGGGTAAAAATTCAAGATATCTCTAATAAAGAGACTATCACTTGCAATGATTTCACAACAAACTTCTCTTGCGAAACTTCCTCGAAGAGATACCATTTGATGGAGAATCAGATAAATTTCCCCTCGATCCTGATCATAAGCAACGAAATGGTCTCATTTTCTTCTTTAACCAAGGTATTCCACCTGGAAAGGGTAAAAATACTAGCTATATCAAATAAAGAGACTACCACTTGTAGTGATTTCGCAACAAACTTCTCTTATGAAACTTCCTCGAAGAAATACCATTTGATGGAGAATCATACAAGCTTTGCCTCGATCCCGACCATAAGCCACGAACTGGTCGGAGTTTCTTATTTAACCAAGATGTTTCACCTGGAAAGGGTAATATACAAGCTATCTCAAATGAAGAGAATAACACTTGCAATGCTTTCACAACACCCTTCTCTTGCGAAACTTCCTTGAAGAGATACCATTTGATGGAGAATCAGATAAACTTCCACTCGATCCTGACCATAAGCCACAAACTGGTCTCAGTTTCTTCTTTAACCATGATGTTTCACATGGAAAGGGTAAAAATACAAGATATCTCAAATAAAGAGATTACCACTTGTAAAGATTTCACAACAAACTTCTGTTGCGAAACTTCCTCGAAGAGATACCATTTGATGGAGAATCAAATAAACTTCCCCTCGATCCTGACCATAAGCCATGAATTGGTCTCAGTTTCTTCTTTAACCAAGGTATTCCACCTAGAAAGGGTAAAAATACAAGCTATCTCAAATAAAGATACTACCACTTGTAAAGATTTCACAACAAACTTCTCTTGCAAAACTTCCTCAAAGAGATACCATTATATGGAGAATCATATAAACATCCCCTCGATCCTGACCATAAGCCACAAACTGGTCTCAATTTCTTCTTTAACCAAGATGTTTCAACTGGAAAACGGTAACATACAATCTATCTCAATTAAAGAGACTACCACTTGTAAAGATTTCACAACAAACTTCTATTTCCAAACTTCCTCGAAGAGATACCATTTGATGGATAATCAGATAAACTTACCCTCGCTCCTGACCATTTGCCACGAACTGGTCTCATTTTCTTCTATAACCAAGGTATTCCACCCGGAAAGGGTAACATACAAGCTATCTCAAATAAAGAGACTACCAATTATAATGATTTCACAACAAAATTCTCTTGTGAAACTTCTTCGAAGAGATACCATTTAATGGATAATATGATATACTTCCCCTCGATCCTGACCATAAGCCACGAACTGGTCTCAATTTCTTCTTTAACCAAGATGTTTCACCTGGAAAGGGTAAAAATACAAGATATCTCAAATAAAGAGACTACCACTTGTAAATATTTCACAACAAACTTATCTTGTGAAACTTTCTCGAAGAGATACCATTAGATGAAGAATCAGATAAACATCCCCTCGATCCTGACTATAAGCCACGAACAGGTCTCAGTTTCTTATTTAACCAAAATGTTTCACATGGAAAGGGTGAAAATACAAGATATCTCAAATAAAGAAACTACCACTTGTAAAGATTTCAAAACAAACTTCTCTTGCGAAACTTCCTAAAACAGATACCATTTTATGGAGAATTAGATAAACTTCCCCTCAATCCTGACCATAAGCCATGAACTGTTCTCAGTTTCTTCTTTAACCAAGGTATTCCACCTGGATAGGGTAAAAATACAAGCTATCTCAAATAAACATACTACCACTTGTAAATATTTCACAACAAACTTCTCTTTCGAAACTTCCTCAAAGAGATACCATTAGATGGAGAATCATATAAACTTCCCCTCGATCTTAACCATAAGCCTCAAACTAGTCTCAGCTTCTTCTTTAACCAAGATGTTTCAACTGGAAAATGGTAACATACAAACTATCTCAAATAAAGAGACTACCACTTGTAAAGATTTCACAACAAACTTCTATTTCTAAACTTCCTCGAAGAGATACCATTTGATGGAGAATCAGATAAACTTCCCCTCGCTCCTGACCATTTGCCACGAACTGGTCTCAGTTTCTTTTTTAACCAAGGTATTCCTCCTGGAAAGGGTAACATACAAGGTATCTCAAATAAAGGGACAACCACTTATAATGATTTCACAATAAAATTTTCTTACAAAACTTCCTCGAACAGATACCATTTGATGGAGAATCAGATAAACATCCCCTCAATCCAAACTATAATCCACGAACTGGTCTCAATTTCTTCTTTAACCAATATATTTCACCTAGAAAGGGTAATATAAAAGCTATTTCAAATAAAGATACTACCTTTTGCAATGATTTCTCAACAAACTTCTCTTGCGAAAATTCCTGGAAGACATACCATTTGATAGAGAATAAGACAAACTTCCCCTTGATCCTAATCATAAGCCACAGAGTGGTCTCAGTTTCTTCTTTAACCAAGATGTTTCACATGGAAAGGGTAAAAATACAAGCTATCTCAAATAAAAAAGACTACCACTTGTAAAGATTTCACAACAAACATCTCTTGCGAAACTTCCTCGAAGAGATACCATTTGATGGAGAATCAAATAAACTTACCCTCGATCCTGACAATAATTCCTGAACTGATCTCAATTTCTTCTTTAACCAAGGTATTCCACCTAGAAAGGGTAAAAATACAAGCTATATCAAATAAAGAGACTACCACTTGTAAATATTTAACAACAAACTTCTCTTGCGAAACCTCTTCGAAGAGATACCATTTAATGGAGAGTCATATAAACTTCCCCTTGATCCTGACCATAAGCTACGACCAAGTCTCAGTTTATTTTTTAACCGAGGTATTCCACTTTGAAAGGGTAAAAATATAAGCTATCTCAAATAAAGATACTACCACTTGTAAATATTTCACAACAAACTTCTCTTGTGAAACTTCTTCGAAGAGATACCATTTATGGAGAATATGATAAACTTCCCCTTGATCCTGACCATAAGCAACGAACTGGTCTCAATTTCTTCTTTAACCAAGATGTTTCACCTGGAAAGGGTAAAAATACAAGTTATTTCAAATAAAGAGACTACCACTTGTAAATATTTCACATCAAACTTATCTTGTGAAACTTTCTCGATGAGACACCATTTTATGCAGAATCAGATAAACTTCCCCTCGATCGTGACCATAAGTCACGAACTGGTCTCAGTTTCTTCTTTAACCAAGATGTTTCACATGGAAAGGGTAAAAATACAAGCTATCTCAAATAAAGAGACTACTAGTTATAAATATTTCACAACAAACTTCTCTTGCGAAACTTCCTCGAAGAGATATCATTTGATTTGGAGAATCAAATAAACTTCTCCTCGATCCTGACCATAAGCCACGATATGGTCTCAATTTCTTCTTTAACCAAGGTATTCCTCCTGGAATGGGTAAAAATACAAGCTATGTCAAATAAAGAGACTACCACTTGTAAATAATACATAACAAACTTCTCTTGCGAAACTTCCTCGAAGAGATATAATTTGATGGAGAATCATATAAAATTCCCCTCGATCCTGACGATAAGCTACAAACTGGTCTTAGTTTTTTCTTTAACCAAGATGTGTTACCTGGAAGGGTAACATACAAGCTATCTCAAATAAAGAGACTAGCACTTGTAAAGATTTCACAACAAACTTTTCTTACGAAAAATCCTCGATGAGATACCATTTGATGGAGAATTAGATAAACATCCCCTCGATCTAAATTATAAGCCACGAACTGGTCTCAATTTCTTCTTTAACCAAGATATTTCACCTGGAAAGAGTAATATAAAAGCTATTTCATATAAAGAGACTACCACTTGCAATGATTTCTTAACAAACTTCTCTTGCGAAACTTCCTTGAAGAGAAAACATTTGATGGAGAATCAGATAAACTTCCCCTCGATCATGACCATAAGCCACGAACTGGTCTCAATTTTCTTCTTTAACCAAGATGTTTCACCTGGAAAGGGTAAAAATACAAGATATCTTAAATAAATATACTACCATTTGTAATGATTTCACAACATACTTCTCTTGTGAAACTTTCTCGAAGAGATACCATTTGATGGAGAATCAGATAAACTTCCCCTCGATCCTGATCATAAGTCATGAACTAGTCTCAGTTTCTTCTTTAACTAAGATGTTTCACCTGGAAAGGCTAACATACAAGCTATCTCAAATAAAGAAGACTACCACTTGCAATGACTTCACAACAAACTTCTCTTGCGAAACTTCCTCGAAGAGATACCATTTGATCGAGAATCAAATAAACTTCCCCTTGATCCTGACCATAATTCTCGAACTGTTCTCAATTTCTTCTTTAACCAAAGTATTCCTCCTAGGAAGGGTAAAAATACAAGCTATATCAAATAAAGAGACTACCACTTGTAAATATTTCACAACAAACTTCTCTTGTGAAACTTCTTCGAAGAGATACCATTTGATGAAGAATATGATAAACTTCCCCTCGATCCTGACCATAAGCCACGAATTGGTCTCAATTTCTTCTTTAATCAAGATATTTAAATTGGAAAGGGTAAATATACAAGTTATCTCAAATAAAGAGACAAACACTTGTAAATATTTCACAACAAACATATCTTGTGAAAATTTATCAAAGAGATACCATTTGATGCAGAATTAGATAAACTTCCCCACGATCCTAACTATAAGTCACAAACTGGTCTCAGTTTCTTCTTTAACCAAGATGTTTCACATGGAAAGGGTAAAAATACAAGCTATCTCAAATAAAGAGACTACCAGTTGTAAAGATTTCACAACAAACTTCTCTTGTGAAACTTCCTCGAAGAGATACCATTTGATGGAGAATCAAATGAACTTCTCCTCGATCCTGACCATAAGCCATGAAATGGTCTCAATTTCTTCTTTAACCAAGGTATTCCTCCTGGAATAGGTAAAAATACAAGCTATCTCAAATAAAGAGACAACCACTTATGAATAATTCACAACAAACTTCTCTTGTGAAACTTCCTCGAAGAGAAACAATTTAATGGAGAATCATATAAACTTACCCTCGATCCTGACGATAAGCTACAAACTGGTCTTAGTTTTTTCTTTAACCAAGATGTGTTACCTGGAAAGGGTAACATACAAGCTATCTCAAATAAAGAGACTAGCACTTGTAAAGATTTCACAACAAACTTTTCTTACGAAACTTACTCGATGAGATACCATTTGATGGAGAATTAGATAAACATCCCCTCAATCTAAACTCTAAGCCACAAACTGGTCTCAATTTCTTCTTCAACCAAGATATTTCACCTGGAAAGGGTACTATAAAAGCTATTTCAAATAAAGAGACTACCACTTGCAATGATTTCTTAACAAACTTCTCTTATGAAACTTCCTCAAAGAGAAACCATTTGATGGAGAATCAGATAAAGTTCCCCTCGATCGTGACCATAAGCCACGAACTGGTCTCAATTTCTTCTTTAACCAATATATTTCACCTGGAAAGGGTAATGTAAAAGCTATTTCAAATAAAGATACTACCACTTGCAATGATTTCGCAACAAACTTATCTTGCGAAACTTCCTCGAAGAGATACCATTTAATGGAGAATCTGATAAACTTCCCCTCGATCCTGACCGTAAGTCACAGACTGGTCTCAATTTTCTTCTTTAACCAAGATGTTTCACCTGGAAAGGCTAACATACAAGCTATCTCAAATAAAGAAGACTACCACTTGCAATGATTTCACAACAAACTTCTCTTGCAAAAATTCCTCGAAGAGATACCATTTGATAGAGAATAAGACAAACTTCCCCTTGATCCTAATCATAAGCCACAAACTGGTCTTAGTTTCTTCTTTAACCAAGATGTTTCACATGGAAAGCGTAAAAATACAAGCTATCTCAAATAAAAAGACTACCACTTGTAATGATTTCACAACAAACATCTCTTGCGAAACTTCCTCGAAGAGATACCATTTGATGGAGAATCAAATAAACTTACCCTCGATCCTGATATTATTTCTTGAACTGGTCTCAATTTCTTATTTAACCAAAGTATTCTACCTAGAAAGGGTAAAAATACAAGCTATATCAAATAAAGAGACTAACACTTGTAAATATTACACAACAAACTTCTCTTGCGAAACCTCTTCGAAGAGATACCATTTGATGGAGAATCACATAAACTTCCCCTCGATCCTCACCATAAGCTACGAACTAGTCTCAGTTTATTTTTTAACCGAGGTATTCCACTTGGAAAGGGTAAAAATATAAGCTATCTCAAATAAAGATACTACCACTAGTAAATATTTCACAACAAACTTCTCTTGCGAAACTTCTTCGAAGATATACCATTTATGGTGAATATGATAAACTTCCCCTTAATCCTGACCATAAGCAATGAACTGGTCTCAATTTATTCTTTAACCAAGATGTTTCACCTTGAAAGGGTAAAAATAAAAGTTATTTCAAATAAAGAGACTAACCACTTGTAAATATTTCACAACAAACTTATCTTGTGAAACTTTCTCGATGAGATACCATTTTATGCAGAATCAGATAAACTTCCCCTTGATCGTGACCATAAGTCACGAACTGGTCTCAGTTTCTTCTTTAACCAAGATGTTTCACATGGAAAGGGTAAAAATATAAGCTATCTCAAATAAAGAGACTACCAATTGTAAAGATTTCACAACAAACTTCTCTTACGAAACTTCCTCGAAGAGATACCATTTGATGGAGAATCAAATAAACTTCTCCTCGATCCTGACCATAAGCCACGAAATGGTCTCAATTTCTTCTTTAACTAACGTATTCTTCTGGGAAAGGCTTAAAATACAAGCTATCTCAAATAAAGAGACTACCACTTGTAAATAATTCACAACAAACTTCTCTTGTGAAACTTCCTCAAAGAGATACAATTTGATGGAGAATCATATAAACTTCCCCTCGATCCTGACGATAAGCTACAAACTGGTCTTAGTTTTTTCTTTAACCAAGATGTGTTACCTGGAAAGGGTAACATACAAGCTATCTCAAATAAAGAGACTAGCACTTGTAAATATTTCACAACAAAATTTTCTTACGAAACTTCCTCGATGAGATACCATTTGATGGAGAATTAGATAAACATCCCCTCGATCTAAACTTTAAGCCACAAACTGGTCTCAATTTCTTCTTCAACCAAGATATTTCACCTGGAAAGGGTAATATAAAAGCTATTTCAAATAAAGATACTACCACTTGCAATGATTTCTTAACAAACTTCTCTTACGAAACTTCCTCAAAGAGAAACCATTTGATGGAGAATCAGATAAAGTTCCCCTCGATCGTGACCATAAGCCACGAACTGGTCTCAATTTCTTCTTTAACCAATATATTTCACCTGGAAAGGGTAATGTAAAAGCTATTTCAAATAAAGTTACTACCACTTGCAATGATTTCGCAACAAACTTATCTTGCGAAACTTCCTCGAAGAGATACCATTTGATAGAGAATCATCTAAACTTACCCTAGATCCTAATCATAAACCACGAACTTGTCTCAGTTTCTTTTTTAACAGAGGTATACCACTTGGAAAGGGTAAAATATAAGTTATCTCAAATAAAGATACTACCACTTGTAAAAATTTCAAAACAAACTTTTGTTGCGAAACTTCTTCGAAGATATACCATTTGATGAAGAATCAGATAAACTTCCCGTCGATCCTGACCATAAGCCACGAACTGGTCTCAATTTTCTTCTTTAACCAAGATGTTTCACCTGGAAAGGGTAAAAATACAAGATATCTTAAATAAAGAGACTACCACTTGTAATGATTTCACAACAAACTTCTCTTGTGAAACTTTCTCGAAGAGATACCATTTGATGGAGAATCAGATAAACTTTCCCTCGATCCTGATCATAAGTCACGAACTGGTCTCAGTTTCTTCTTTAACCAAGATGTTTCACCTGAAAAGGCTAACATACAAGCTATCTCAAATAAAGAAGACTACCACTTGCAATGATTTCACAATAAACTTCTCTTGTGAAACTACCTCGAAGAGATACCATTAGATAGAGAATCAGATAAACATCCCCTCGATCCTAATCATACACCACGAACTGGTCTCAATTTCTTCTTTAACCAAGATGTTTCACATGGAAAGGGTAAAAATACAAGCTATCTCAAATAAAGAGACTACCACTTGTAAAGATTGCACAACAAACATCTCTTGCGAAACTTCCCCGAAGAGATACCATTTGATGGAGAATCAAATAAACTTGCTTTCGATCCTGACGATAATTCTCGAACTGGTCTCAGTTTCTTCTTTAACTAAGACATTTCACCTGGAAAGGATAATATAAAAACTATCTCAAATAAAGAGACTACCAGTTTCAATTATTTCTCAACAAACTTCTCTCACGAAACATCCTTGAAGTGATACCATTTGATGGAGAATCAAATAACTTCCCCTCGATCCTGACCATAAGCCATGAACTGGTCTGAGTTTCTTTTTTAATCAAGGTATACCACTTGGAAAGGGTAAAAATATAAGCTATCTCAAATAAAGATACTACCACTTGTAAAGATTTCACAACAAACTTCTCTTGCGAAAATTCTTCGAAGAGATACCATTTGATGGAGAATCAGATAAACTTCCCCTCGATCCTGATCATAAGTCACGAACTGGTCTCAGTTTCTTCTTTAACCAAGATGTTTCACCTGGAAAGGCTAACATACAAGCTATCTAAAATAAAGAAGACTACCACTTGAAATGATTTAACAACAAACTTCTCTTGCGAAACTTCCACGAAGAGATACCATTTGATAGAGAATCAGATAAACTTCCCCTCGATCATTATCATAAACCATGAACTGGTCTCAGTTTCTTCTTTAACCAAGATGTTTCACATGGAAAGGGTAAAAATACAAGCTATCTCAAATAAAGAGACTACCACTTGTAAATAATTCACAACAAACATCTCTTGCGAAACTTCCCCGAAGAGATACCATTTCATGGAGAATCAAATAAACTTGCCCTCGATCCTGACCATAATTCTCGAACTGGTCTCAGTTTCTTCTTTAACTAAGACATTTCACCTGGAAAGGGTAATATAAAATCTATCTCAAATAAATAGACTAACACTTGCAATTATTTCTCACAAAACTTCTCTCGTGAAACTTCCTTGAAGAGATACCATTTGATGGAGAGTCAGATAAACTTCCCCTCGATCCTGACCATAAGCCATTAACTGGTCTCAGTTTCTTTTTTAACCGAGGTATAACACTTGGAAAGGGTAAAAATATAAGCTATCTCAAATAAAGATACTACCACTTCTAAAGATTTCACAACAAACTTCTCTTGCGAAACTTCTTCGAAGAGATACCATTTGATGGAGAATCAGATAAACTTCCCCTCGATCCTGATCATAAGTCACGAATTGGTCTCAGTTTCTTCTTTAACCAAAATGTTTCACCTGGAAAGGCTAACATACAAGCTATCTAAAATAAAGAAGACTACCACTTGCAATGATTTCACAACAAACTTCTCTTGCGAAACTTTCTCGAAGAGATACCATTTGACACAGAATCAGATAAATTTCCCCTCGATCCTTATCATAAACCATGAACTGGTCTCAGTTTCTTCTTTAACCAAGATGTTTCACATGGAAAGGGTAAAAATACAAGCTATCTCAAATAAAGATACTACCACTTGTAAAGAATTCACAACAAACATCTCTTGCGAAACTTCCCCGAAGAGATACCATTTCATGGAGAATCAAATAAACTTGCCCTCGATCCTGACCATAATTCTCGAACTGGTCTCAGTTTCTTCTTTAACTAAGACATTTCACGTGGAAATGGTAATATAAAATCTATCTCAAATAAAGAGACTAACACTTGCAATTATTTCTCAACAAACTTCTCTCGCGAAACTTCCTTGAAGAGATACCATTTGATGTAGAATCAGATAAACTTCCCCTCGGTCCTGACCATAAGCCATTAACTTGTCACAGTTTCTTTTTTAACCGAGGTATACCAATTGGAAAGGGTAAAAATATAAGCTATCTCAAATAAAGATACTACCACTTGTAAAGATTTCACAACAAACTTCTCTTGTGAAACATCTTCGAAGAGATACCATTTGATGGAGAATCAGATAAACTTCCCCTCGATCCTGACCATAAGCCATGAACTGGTCTCAATTTTCTTCTTTAATCAAGATGTTTCACCTGGAAAGGGTAAACATAAAATATATCTTAAATAAATAGACTACCAATTGTAATTATTTCACAACAAACTGCTCTTGTGAAACTTTCTGGAAGAGATACCATTTGATGGAGAATCAGATAAACTTCCCCTCGATCCTGATCATAAGCCACCAACTGGTCTCAATTTCTTCTTTAACCAAGATGTTTCACCTGGAAATGTTAAAAATACAAGTTATCTCAAATAAAGAGACTACCACTTGTAAATATTTCACAACAAACATATCTTGTGAAATTTCTCGAAGTGATACAATTTGATGGAGAATCAAATAAACTGCCCCTCGATCCTGATCATAAGTCACAACCTAGTATCAGTTTCTTCTTTAACCAAGATGTTTCACATGGTAAGGGTAAAAATACAAGCTATCTCAAATAAAGAGACTACCAGTGGTAAAGATTTCACAACAAACTTCTCTTGCCAAACATCCTCGAAGAGATACCATTTGATGGAGAATCAAATAATATTCTACTCGATCCTGATCATAAGCCACAAAATGGTCTCAATTTATTCTTTAACCAAGGTATTCCTTATGGTAAGGGTAAAAATACAAGCTATCTCAAATAAAGAGACTACCACTTTTAAATATTTCAAAACAAACTTCTCTTGCGAAACTTCCTCGAAGAGATACCATTTAATGGAGAATCATATAAACTTCCCCTCGATCCTGACGATAAGCCATAAACTGGTCTCAGTTTTTTCTATAACCAAGATGTTTTACCTGGAAAGGGTAACATACAAGCTATCTCAAATAAAGAGACTGCCACTTGTAAAGATTTCACAACAAACTTTTCTTGTGAAACATCCTCGAAGAGATACCATTTGACGGAGAATCAGATAAACATCCCCTTGATCCAAATTATAAGCCACAAACTGGTCTAAATTTCTTCTTTAACCAAGTTATTTCACCTGGAAAGGGTAATATAAAAGCTATTTCAAATAAAGAGACTACCACTTGCAATGATTTCTCAACAAACTTCTCTTGTGAAACTTCCTCGAAGAGATACCTTTTGATGGAGAATCAGATAAACTTCCCCTCGATCCTGACCAAAAGCCACGAACTGGTCTCAATTTTCTTCTTTAACCAAGATGTTTCACCTGGAAAGGGTAAAAACTAAAAATACAAGATATCTTAAATAAAGAGACTACCACTTGTAATGTTTTTACAACAAACTTCTGTTGTGAAAATTTCTCGAAGAGATACCATTTGATGGAGAATTAGATAAACTTCCCCATGATCCTGATCATAAGTCACGAACTGGTCTCTGTTTCTTCTTTAACCAAGATGTTTCACCTAGAAAGGCCAACATACAAGCTATCTCAGATAAAGAAGACTACCACTTGCAATGATTTCGCCACAAACTACTCTTGCGAAACTTCCTCGAAGAGATACCATTTGATAGAGAATCAGATAAATTTCCCCTCGATCCTTATCATAAGCCACGAACTGGTCTCAGTTTCTTCTTTAACCAAGATGTTTCACATGGAAAGGGTAAAAATACAAGTTATATCAAATAAAGAGACTACCACTTGTAAATATTTCACAACAAAAATCTCTTGCGAAAATTCCTCGAAGAGATACCATTTGATGGAGAATCAAATAAACTTCCCCTTGATCCTGACCATAATTCTAGAACTGGTCTCAATTTCATCTTTAACCAAGGTATTCCACCTAGGAAGGGTAAAAATACAAGCTATATCAAATAATGAGACTACCACTTGTAAATATTTCAAAACAAACTTCTCTTGTGAAACTTCCTCGAAGAGATACCATTTGATGGAGAATCATATAAACTTCCCCTCGATCCTGACCATAAGCCACAAACTGGTCTCAGTTTCTTTTTTAACAGAGGTATTCCACTTGGAAAGGGTAAAAATATAATCTATCTAAAATAAAGATACTACCACTTGTAATGATTTCACAACAAACTTCTCTTGTGAAACTTCTTCGAAGAGATACCATTTGATGGAGAATATGATAAACTTCCCCTCGATCCTAACCATAAGCCATGAACTGGTCTCTATTTCTTCTTTAACCAAGATGTTTCACCTGGAAAGGGTAAAAATACAAGTTATCTCAAATTAAGAGACTACCACTTGTAAATATTTCACAACAAACATATCTTGTGAAACTTTCTCGAAGTGATACCATTTGAAGGAGAATCAGATAAACTTCCTCACGATCCTGACCATAAGTCAAGAACTGGTCTCAGTTTCTTCTTTAACCAAGAGTTTCACATGGAAAGGGTAAAAATACAAGCTATCTCAAATAATGAGACTACCAATTGTAAAGATTTCACAACAAACTTTTCTTGCGAAACTTCCTCGAAGAGATACCATTTGATGGAGAATCAAATAATATTCTCCTCGATCCTGACCATAAGACAAGAAATGGTCTCAATTTATTCTTTAACCAAGGTATTCCTTATGGAAAGGGTAAAAATACAAGCTATCTCAAATAAAGCGACTACCACTTGTAAATAATTCAAAACAAACTTCTCTTGCGAAACTTCCTCGAAGAGATACCATTTGATGGAGAATCATATAAACTCCCCCTCGATCCTGACGATAAGCCATAAACTGGTCTCAATTTTTTCTATAACCAATATGTTTTACCTGGAAAGGGTAACATACAAGCTATCTCAAATAAAGAGACTGCCACTTGTAAAGATTTCACAAAAAACTTTTCTTACGAAACTTCCTCGAAGAGATACCATTTGATGGAGAATCAGATAAACATCCCCTCGATCCAAACTATTAGCCACGAACTGGTCTCAATTTCTTCTTTAACAAAGATATTTCACCTGGAAAGGGTAATATAAAAGCTATTTCAAATAAAGAGACTAGCACTTGCAATGATTTCTCAACAAACTTCTCTTGTGAAACTTCCTCGAAGAGATACCATTTTGAAGGAGAATCAGATAAACTTCTCCACGATCTTGATCATAAGTCACGAACTGGTCTCAGTTTCTTCTTTAACCAAGATGTTTCACCTGGAAAGGCTAACATACAAACTATCTCAAATAATGAAGACTACCACTTGCAATGATTTCACAACAAACTTATCTTGCGAAACTTCCTCGAAAAGATACCATTTGATAGAGAATCAGATAAACTTCCCCTTGATCCTAATCATAAACCATAAACTGGTCTCAGTTTCTTCTTTAACCAAGATGTTTCACATGGAAAGGGTAAAAATACAAGCTATCTCAAATAAAGATACTACCACTTGTAAAGATTTCACAACAAACATGTCTTGCCAAACTTCCCTGAAGAGATACCATTTAATGGAGAATCAAATAAACTTCCCCGCGATCCTGACCATAATTCTCGAACTGGTCTCAGTTTCTTATTTAACTAAGACATTTCACCTGGAACGGGTAATATAAAATCTATCTCAAATAAAGATACTAACACTTGCAATTATTTCTCAACAAACTTCTCTCACGAAACTTCCTTGAAGAGATACCATTTGATGGAGAATCAGATAAACTTCCCCTCGATCCTGACCATAAGCCATGAACTGGTCTCAGTTTCTTTTTTAATTGAGGTATACCACTTAGAAAGGTTAAAAATATAAGCTATCTCAAATAAAGATACTACTACTTGTAAAGATTTCACAACAAACTTCTCTTGCGAAAATTCTTCGAAGAGATACCATTTGATGGAGAATCAGATAAACTTCCCCTTCGATCCTGGACATAAGCCACGAACTGGTCTCAATTTTCTTCTTTAACCAAGATGTTTCACTTGGAAATGGTAAAAATACAAGATATCTTAAATAAAGAGACTACCACTTGTAATGATTTCACAACAAACTTCTCTTGTGAAACTTTCTCGAAGAGATGCCATTTGATGGAGAATCATATAAACTTCCCCTCGATCCTGAAGATAAGCCACAAACCGGTCTCAGGTTTCTCTATAACCAAGTTGTTTTATTTGGAAAGGGTAACATACAAGCTATCTCAAATAAAGAGACTGCCACTTGTAAAGATTTCACAACAAACTTTTCTTATGAAACTTCCTCGAAGAGATACCATTTGATGGAGAATCAGATAAACATCCCCTCGATCAAAACTATAAGCCACGAACTAGTTTCAATTTCTTCTTTAACCAAGATATTTCACCTGGAAAGGGTAATATAAAAGCTATTTCAAATAAAGAGACTACCACTTGCAATGATTTCTCAACAAACTTCTCTTGTGAAACTTCCTCGAAGAGATACCATTTGATGGAGAATCAGATAAACTTCCCCTAGATCTTGAGCATAAGCCACGAACTGGTCTCAATTTTCTTCTTTAACCAAGATGTTTCACCTGGAAAGGTTAAAAATTAAAAATACAAGATACCTTAAATAAAGAGACTACCACTTGTAATGATTTTACAACAAACTTGTGTTGTGAAACTTTCTCGAAGAGATACCATTTGATGGAGAATCAGATAAACTTCCCCACGATCGTGATCATAAGTCATGAACTGGTCTCAGTTTCTTTTTTAACCATGGTATACCACTTAGAAAGGTTAAAAATATAAGTTATCTCAAATAAATAAGATTACCACTTGCGATAATTTCACAACAAACTTATCTTGCAAAACTTCCTCGAAGAGATACCATTTGATAGAGAATCAGATAAATTTCCCTCGATCTTATTCATAAGCCACGAACTGGTCTCAGTTTCTTCTTTAACCAAGATGTTTCACATGGAAAGGGTAAATATATAAGCTATCTCAAATAAAGAGACTACCACTTGTAAATATTTCACAACAAACATCTCTTATGAAACTTTCTCGAAGAGATACCATTTGATGGAGAATCAAATAAACTTCCCCTCGATCCTGACCATAATTCTAGAACTGGTCTCAATTTCATCTTTAACCAAGGTATTCAACCTAGAAAGGGTAAAAATAAAAGCTATATCAAATAAAGAGACTACCACTTGTAAATAATTCACAACAAACTTCTCTTGCAAAACTACCTCAAAGAGATACCATTTGATGGAGAATTATATAAACTTCCCCTCGATCCTGATGATAAGCCACAAACTGGTCTCAGTTTTTTCCATAACCAAGATGTTTTTCCAGGAAAGGGTAACATACAAGTTATCTCAAATAAAGAGACTGCCACTTGTAAATATTTAACAACAAACTTTTCTTACGAAACTTCCTAAAAGAGATACCATTTGACGGAGAATCAGATAAACATCCCTTCGATCCAAACTATAAGCCACGAATTGGTCTCAATTTCTTCTTTAACCAAGATATTTCACGTGGAAAGGGTAATATAAAATCTATTTCAAATAAAGAGACTACCACTTGCAATGATTTCTCAACAAAATTCTCTTGTGAAACTTTCTCGAAGAGATACCATTTGATGGAGAATCATATAAACTTCCCCACAATCCTCATCATAAGTCACAAACTGGTCTCAGTTTCTTCTTTAACCAAGATGTTTCACCTGGAAAGGCTAACATTCAAGCTATCTCAAATAAAGAAGACTACCACTTGTAATGATTTCACAACAAACTTCTCTTGCGAAACTTCCTCAAAGAGATACCATTTGATAGAGAATCTGATAAATTTCCCCTCTATCTTAATCATGAGCCACAAATTGGTCAAAATTTCTTCTTTAACCAAGATGTTTCACATGGAAAGGGTAAAAATACAAGCTATCTCAAATAAAGAGACTACCACGTAAATATTTCACAACAAACATCTCTTGCGAAACTTCCTCGAAGAGATACCATTTGATGGATAATCAAATAAACTTCCCCTCGATCCTGACCATAATTCTAGAACTGGTCTCAATTTCATCTTTAACCAAGGTATTCTACCTAGAAAGGGTAAAAATACATGCTATATCAAATAAAGATACTACCACTTGTACATATTTCACAACAAACTTCTCTTGCGAAACTTCTTCGAAGAGATACCATTTGATGGAGAATCATATAAACTTCCCCTCGATCCTGACCATAAGCCACGAACTGGTCTCAATTTGTTTTTTAACCGAGGTATTCCACTTGGAAAGGGTAAAAATATAAGCTATCTAAAATAAAGATACTACCACTTGTAATGATTTCACAACAAACTTCTCTTGCCAAACTTCTTCGAAGAGATACCATTTGATGGAGAATATGATAAACTTCCCCTTGATCCTAACCATAAGCCATGAACTGGTCTCTATTTCTTTTTTAACCAAGATGTTTCACCTGGAAAGGGTAAAAATACAAGTTATCTCAAATAAAGAGACTACCACTTGTAAATATTTCACAACAAACATATCTTGTGACAATTTCTCGAAGTGATACCATTTGATGGAGAATCAGATAAACTTCCCCTCGATCCTGACCATAAGTCACGAACTGGTCTCAATTTCTTCTTTAACCAACATTTTTGACATGGAAAGGATAAAAATACAAGCTATCTCAAATAATGAGACTACCAGTTGTAAAGATTTCATAACAAACTTCTCTTGCGAAACTTCCTCGAAGTGATACCATTTGATGGAGAATCATATAAACTTCCCCTCGATCCTGACGATAAGCCACAAAATGGTCTCAGTTTTTTCTTTAACCAAGATGTTTTACCTAGAAAGGGTAACATACAAGCTATCTCAAATAAAGAGACTGCCACTTGTAAAGATTTCACAACAAACTTTTCTTAGGAAACTTCTTCGAAGAGATACCATTTGATGGAGAATATGATAAACTTCCCCTCGATCCTAACCATAAGCCACAAACTGGTCTCAATTTCTTCTTTAACCAAGATGTTTCACCTGGAAAGGGTAAAATTACCAGTTATCTCAAATAAAGATACTACCACTTGTAAATATTTCACAACAAACATAACTTGTGAAACTTTCTAGAAGTGATACCATTTGATGGAGAATCAGATAAACTAACCCTCGATCCTGACCATAAGTCACGAACTGGTCTAAATTTCTTCTTTAACCAAGATTTTATTACATGGAAAGGGTAAAAATACAAGATATCTAAAATAAAGAGACTATCAGTTATAAAGATTTCAGAACAAACTTCTCTTGAGAAACTTCCTCGAAGAGATATCATTTGATGGAGAATCAAATAAACTTCTCCTCGATCCGGACCATAAGCCATGAAATGGTCTCAATTTCTTTTTTAACCAAGGTATTCCTCCTGGAAAGGGTAAAAATACAAGTTATCTCAAATAAAGAGACTACCAATTGTAAAGAATTTACAACAAACTTCTCTTGCGAAACTTCCTCGAAGAGATACCATTTGATGGAGAATTATATAAACTTCCCCTTGATCCTGACCATATGCCTCGAACTTGTCTAAGTTTCTTCTTTAACCAAGATGTTTTACCTGAAAAGGGTAACATACAAGCTATCTCAAATAAAGAGACTGCCACTTGTAAAGATTTAACAACAAACTTTTCTTACGAAACTTCCTCGAAGAGATACCATTTGATGGAGAATCAGATAAACTTCCCCTCGATCCAAACTATAAGCCACGAACTGGTCTCAATTTCTTCTTTAACCAAGATATTTCACCTGGAAAGGGTAATATAAAATCTATTTCAAATAAAGAGACTACCACTTGCAATGATTTCTCAATAAACTTCTCTTGTGAAACTTCCTCGAAGAGATACCATTTGATGGAGAATCAGTTAAACTTCCCCTCAATCCTGACCATAAGCCACAAACTGGTCTCAATTTTCTTCTTTAATAAAGATGTTTCACCTGGAAAGGGTAAAAATTAAAAATACAAGATATCTTAAATAAATAGACTACCACTTATAAGGATTTTAAAACAAACTTTTGTAGTGAAACTTTCTCGAAGAGATACCTTTTAATGGAGAATCAGATAAACTTCTCCACGATCCTGATCATAAGTCACGAACTGGTCTCAGTTTCTTCTTTAACCAAGATGTTTCACCTTGAAAGGATAACATACAAGCTATCCTAAATAAAGAAGACTACCACTTGCAATGATTTCACAACAAACTTCTCCTGCGAAACTTCCTTGAAGAGATACCATTTGATAGAGAATCAGATAAACTTCCCCTTGATCCTAATCATAAACCACAAATTGGTCTCAGTTTCTTCTTTAACAAAGATGTTTCACATGGAAAGGGTAAAAATACAAGCTATCTCAAATAAAGAGACTACCACTTGTAAAGATTTCACAACAAACATCTCTTGCAAAACTTCCTCGAAGAGATTCCATTTGATGGAGAATCAAATAAACTTCCCTGCGAACCTGACCATAATTCTAGAACTAGTCTCAGTTTCTTATTTAACTAAGACATTTCACTTAGAACAGGTAATATATAATCTATCTCAAATAAAGATACTAACACTTGCAATTATTTCTCAACAAACTTCTCTCGCAAAACATCCTCGAAGAGATACCATTTGATGGAGAATCAGATAAACTTCCCCTCGATCCTGACCATAAGCCATGAACTGGTCTCAGTTTCTTTTTTAACTGAGGTATCCACTTAGAAAGGTTTAAAATATAAGCTATCTCAAATAAAGATACTACCACTTGTAAAGATTTCACAATAAACTTATCTTCCGAAACTTCTTCGAAAAGATACCATTTGATGGAGAATCAGATAAACTTCCCCTCGATCCTGACTAAAAGCCATAAACTGGTCTCAATTATTTTCTTTAACCAAGATCTTTCACCTAGAAAGGGTAAAAATACAAGATATCGTAAATAAAGAGACTACCACTTGTAATGACTTCATAACAAACTTCTCTTGTGAGACTTTCTCGAAGAGATACCATTTGATGGAGAATCAGATAAACTTCCCCTCGATCCTGATCATAAGTCACGAACTGGTCTCAGTTTCTTCTTTAATCAAGATGTTTCACATGGAAAGGGTAAAAATACAAGCTATCTCAAATAAAGAGACTACCACTTGTAAAGATTTCACAACAAACATCTCTTGCGAAACTTCCCCGAAGAGATACCATTTGATGGAGAATCAAATAAACTTCCCCGCGATCCTGACCATAATTCTCGAACTGGTCTCAGTTTCTTATTTAAATAAGACATTTCACCTGGAACGGGTAATATAAAATCTATCTCAAATAAAGATACTAACACTTGCAATTATTTCTCAACAAACTTCTCTCGCGAAACTTCCTCGAAGATATTCCATTTGATGGAGAATCAGATAAACTTCCCCTCGATCCAGACCATAAGCCATGAACTGGTCTCAGTTTCTTTTTTAACCGAGGTATGCCACTTAGAAAGGTTAAAAATATAAGCTATCTCAAATAAAGATACTACCACTTGTAAATATTTCACAACAAACTTATCTTGCGAAACTTCTTCGAAGAGATACCATTTGATGGAGAATCAGCTAAACTTCCCCTCGATCCTGACCATAAGCCACGAACTGGTCTAAATTTTCTTCTCTAACCAAGATATTTCACCTATAAAGGGTAAAAATACAAGATATCTCAAATAAAGAGACTACCACTTGTAATGATTTCACAATAAACTTCTCTTGTGAAACTTTCTCGAAGAGATACCATTTGATGGAGAATATGATAAACTTCCCCTCAATCCTGATCATAAGTCACGAACTGGTCTCAGACTCTTCTTTAACCAAGATGTTTCACCTGGAAAGGCTAACATACAAGCTATCTCAAATAAAGAAAACTACCACTTGCATTGATTTCACAATAAACTTCTCTTGCAAAACTTCCTCGAAGAGATACCATTTGATAGAGAATCAAATAAATTTCCCCTCGATCCTGACCATAAGTCACAAACTGGTCTCAGTTTCTTCTTTAACCAAGATGTTTCACATGGAAAGGGTAAAAATACAAGCTATCTCAAATAAAGAAACTACCACTTGTAAATATTTCACAACAAACATCTCTTGCAAAACTTCCTCGAAGAGATACCATTTGACGGAGAATCAAATAAACTTCCCCTCGATCCTGACCATAATTCTCTAACTGGTCTCACTTTCTTCTTTAACCAAGGTATTCCACCTAGAAAGGGTGAAAATACAAGCTATATCAAATAATGAGACTACCACTTGTAAATATTTCACAACAAACTTCTCTTGCGAAACTTCTTCGAAGAGATACCATTTGATGGAGAATTATATAAACTTCTCCTCGATCCTGACCATATGCCTCGAACTGGTCTCAGTTTATTTTTTAACCGAGGTATTCCACTTGGAAAGGTTAAAAATATAAGCTATCTCAAATAAAGATACTACCACTTTTAAAGATTTCACAACAAACTTCTCTTGCGAAACTTCTTCGAAGAGATACCATTTGATGGAGAATATGATAAACTTCCCCTTAATCCTAACCATAAGCCACAAACTGGTGTCAATTTCTTTATTAACCAAGGTATTCCTCCTGGAAAGGGTAAAAATACAAGATACCTCAAATAAAGAGACTACCAATTGTAAATATTTCACAACAAACTTCTCTTGCAAAACTTCTTCGAAGAGATACCATTTGATGGAGAATTATATAAACTTCTCCTCGATCCTGACCATATGCCTTGAACTGGTCTAAGTTTCTTTTTTAACCGAGGTATTCCACTTGGAAAGGTTAAAAATATAAGCTATCTCAAATAAAGATACTAACACTTTTAATGATTTCAAAACAAACTTCTCTTGTGAAACTTCTTCGAAGAGATACCATTTGATGGAGAATATGATAAACTTCCCCTCGATCCTAACCATAAGCCACGAACTGGTCTCAATTTCTTCTTTAACCAAGATGTTTCACCTGGAAAGGGTAAAATTACCAGTTATCTCAAATAAAGATACTACCACTTGTAAATATTTCATAACAAACATAACTTGTGAAACTTTCTAGAAGTGATACCATTTGATGAGAATCAGATAAACTACCCCTCGATCCTGACCATAAGTCACGAACTGGTCTCAGTTTCTTCTTTAACTAAGATGTTTCACATGGAAAGGGTAAAAATACAAGATATATAAAATAAAAAGACTACCAGTTGTAAAGATTTCACAACAAACTTCTCTTGAGAAACTTCCTCGAAGAGATATCATTTGATGGAGAATCAAATAAACTTCTCCTTGATCCTGACCATAAGCCATGAAATGGTCTCAATTTCTTCTTTAACCAAGGTATTCCTCATGGAAAGGGTAAAAATACAAGCTATCTCAAATATAGAGACTACCAATTGTAAAGAATTCACAAAAAACTTCTCTTGCGAAACTTCTTCCAAGAGATACCATTTGATGGAGAATCATATAAACTTCGCCTCGATCCTGACAATAAGCCACGAACTGGTCTCCGTCTCTTTTTTAACCGAGGTATTCCACTTGGAAAGGGTAAAAATATAAGCTATCTAAAATAAAGATACTACCACTTGTAATGATTTCACAACAAACTTCTCTTGCGAAACTTCTTCCAAGAGATACCATTTGATGGAAAATATGATAAACTTCCCCTCGATCCTAACCATAAGCCATGAACTGGTCTCTATTTCTTCTTTAACCAAGATGTTTCAACTGGAAATGGTAAAAATAGAAGTTATCTCAAATAAAGATACTACCACTTGTAAATATTTGACAACAAACATATCTTGTGAAACTTTCTCGAAGTGATACCATTTGATGGAGAATCAGATAAACATCCCCTCGATCCTGAACATAAGTCACTAACTGGTCTCAGTTTCTTCTTTAACCAAGATGTTTCACATGGAAAGGGTAAAAATACAAGCTATCTCAAATAATGAGACTACCAGTTGTAAAGATTTCACAACAAACTTCTCTTGTGAAACTTCCTCGAAGAGATACCATTTGATGGAGAATCAAATAACAATCTCCTCGATCCGGACCATAAGCCACGAAATGGTTTCAATTTCTTCTTTAACCAAGGTATTCCTCATGGAAAGGGTAAAAATACAAGCTATCTCAAATAAAGAGACTACCACTTGTAAAGAATTCACAACAAACTTCTCTTGCTAAACTTCCTCGAAGAGATACCATTTGATGGAGAATCATATAAACTTCCCCTCGATCCTGACGATAAGCCACAAACTGGTCTCAGTTTTTTCTTTAACCAAGATGTTTTACCTAGAAAGGGTAACATAGAAGCTATCTCAAATAAAGAGACTGCCACTTGTAAAGATTTCACAACAAACTTTTCTTACGAAACTTCCTCGAAGAGATACCATTTGATGAAGAATCAGATAAACTTCCCCTCGATCCAAACTATAAGCCACGAACTGGTCTCAATTTCTTCTTTAACCAAGATATTTCACCTGGAAAGGGTAATATAAAATCTATTTCAAATAAAGAGACTACCACTTGCAATGATTTCTCAACAAACTTCTCTTGTGAAACTTCCTCGAAGAGATACGATTTGATGGAGAATCAGTTAAACTTCCCCTCAATCCTGACCATAAGCCACGAACTGGTCTCAATTTTCTTCTTTAACCAAGATGTTTCACCTGGAAAGGGTAAAAATTAAAAATACAAGATATCTTAAATAAATTGACTACCACTTATAATGATTTTACAACAAACTTCTGTTGTGAAACTTTCTCAAAGAGATACCTTTTAATGGAGAATCAGATAAACTTCTCCATGATCCTGATCATAAGTCACGAACTGGTCTCAGGTTTTTCTTTAACCAAGATGTTTCACCTGGAAAGGATAACATACAAGCTATCTCAAATAAAGAAGACTACCACTTGCAATGATTTCACAACAAACTTCTCCTTTGAAACTTCCTTGAAGAGATACCATTTGATAGAGAATCAGATAAACTTCCCCTTGATCCTAATCATAAACCACAAATTGGTCTCAGTTTCTTCTTTAACCAAGATGTTTCACATGGAAAGGGTAAAAATACAAGCTATCTCAAATAAAGAGACTACCACTTGTAAAGATTTCACAACAAACATCTCTTGCGAAACTTCCTCGAAGAGATTCCATTTCATGGAGAATCAAATAAACTTCCCCGCGATCCTGACCATAATTCTAGAACTAGTCTCAGTTTCTTATTTAACTAAGACATTTCACCTGGAACGGGTAATATAAAATCTATCTCAAATAAAGATACTAACACTTGCAATTATTTCTCAACAAACTTATCTCGCGAAACTTCCTCGAAGAGATGCCATTTGATGGAGAATCAGATAAACATCCCCTCGATCCTGACCATAAGTCATGAATTGGTCTCAGTTTCTTCTTTAACCAATATGTTTCACATGGAAAGGGTAAAAATACAAGCTATCTCAAATAATGAGACTACCAGTTGTAAATATTTCACAACAAACTTCTCTTGCGAAACTTCCTCGAAGAGATACCATTTGATGGAGAATCAAATAACATTCTCCTCGATCCTGACCATAAGCCACGAAATGGTTTCAATTTCTTCTTTAACCAAGGTATTCCTCATTGAAAGGGTAAAAATACAAGCTATCTCAAATAAAGAGACTACCACTTGTAAAGAATTCACAACAAACTTCTCTTACGAAACTTCCTCTAAGAGATACCATATGATGGAGAATCATATAAACTTCCCCTCGATCCCGACGATAAGCCACAAACTGGTCTCAGTTTTTTCTTTAACCAAGATGTTTTACCTAGAAAGGGTAACATATAAGCTATCTCAAATAAAGAGACTACCACTTGTAAAGATTTCACAACAAACTTTTCTTACGAAACTTCCTCGAAGAGATACCATTTGATGGAGAATCAGATAAACTTCACCTCGATCCAAACTATAAGCCACAAACTGGTCTCAATTTCTTCTTTAACCAAGATATTTCACCTGGAAAGGGTAATATAAAATCTATTTCAAATAAAGAGACTACCACTTGCAATGATTTCTCAACAAACATCTCTTGTGATACTTCCTCGAAGAGATACCATTTGATGGAGAATCAGTTAAACTTCCCGTCGATCCTGACCATAAGCCACAAACTGGTCTCAATTTTCTTCTTTAACCAAGATGTTTCACCTGGAAAGGGTAAAAATTAAAAATATAAGATATCTTAAATAAATTGACTACCACTTATAATGATATTACAACAAACTTTTTTTGTGAAACTTTCTCGAAGAGATACCTTTTAATGGAGACTCCGATAAACTTCTCCACGATCCTAATCATAAGTCACGAACTGGTCTCAGTTTCTTCTTTAACCAAGATGTTTCACTTGCAAAGGATAACATACAAGATATCTCAAATAAAGAAGACTACCACTTGTGATGATTTCACAACAATCTTCTCCTTCGAAACTTCCTTGAAGAGATACCATTTGATAGAAAATCAGATAAACTTCCCATTGATCCTAATCATAAACCACAAACTGGTCTCAGTTTCTTCTTTAACCAAGATGTTTCACATGGAAATGGTAAAAATACAAGATATCTCAAATAAAGAGACTACCACTTTTAAAGATTTCACAACAAACATCTCTTGCGAAACTTCCCCGAAGAGATACCATTTAATGGAGAATCAAATAAACTTCCCCGCGATTCTGACCATAATTCTAGAACTAGTCTCAGTTTCTTATTTAACTAAGACATTTCACCTGGAACGGGTAATATAAAATCTATCTCAAATAAAGACACTAACACTTGCAATTATTTCTCAACAAACTTCTCTCGCGAAACTTCCTCGAAGTGATACCATTTGATGGAGAATCAGATAAACTTCCCCTGGATCCTGACCATAAGCCATGAACTGGTCTCAGTTTATTTTTTAACCGAGGTATACCACTTAGAAAGGTTAAAAATTTAAGCTATCTCAAATAAAGATACTACCACTTGTAAAGATTTCACAACTAACTTATCTTCCAAAACTTCTTCTACAAATTGATCTCAATTTTATTCTTTAACCACGATTTTCACCTGGAAAGGGTAAAAATACAAGATATCGTAAATAAAAAGACTACCACTTGTAATGATTTCACAACAAACTTCTCTTGTGAAACTTTCTCGAAGAGATACCATTTGATGGAGAATCAGATAAATTTCCCCTCGATCCTGATTATAAGTCACGAACTGGTCTCAGTTTCTTATTTAATCAAGATGTTTCACATGGAAAAGGTAAAAATACAAGCTATCTCAAATAAAGAGACTACCACTTGCAATGATTTCACAACAAACTTCTCTTGCGGAACTTCCTCGAAGAGATACCATTTGACGGAGAATCAAATAAACTTCCCCTCGATCCTGCCCATAATTCTTGAACTGGTCTCAATTTCTTCTTTAACCAAGGTAGTCCACCTAGAAAGGGAAAAAATACAAGCTATATCAAATAAAGAGACTACCACTTGTAAATATTTCACAACAAACTTCTCTTGCGAAACTTCTTCGAAGAGATACCATTTGATGGAGAATCATATAAACTTCTCCTCGATCCTGACCATAAGCCACAAACTGGTCTCAGTTTCTTTTTTAACTGAGGTATTCCACTTGGAAAGGGTAAAAATATAAGCTATCTTAAATAAGGATACTACCACTTTAAATGATTTCACAACAAACTTCTCTTGTGAAACTTCTTCAAAGAGATACCGTTTGATGGTGAATATGATAAACTTCCCCTCAATCCTAACCATAAGCCACGAACTGGTCTCAATTTCTTCTTTAACCAAGATGTTTCACCTGGAAAGGGTAAACTTACCAGTTATCTCAAATAAAGAGACTACCGCTTGTAAATATTTCACAACAAACATATCTTGTGAAACTTTCTAGAAGTGATACCATTTGATGGAGAATCAGATAAACTTCCCCTCGATCCTCACCATAAGTCACAAACTGGTCTCAGTTTCTTCTTTAACCAAGATGTTTCACATGGAAAGGGTAAAAATACAAATTATCTCAAATAAAGAGACTACCAGTTGTAAAGATTTCAAAACGAAATTCTCTTGCGAAACTTCTTCGAAGATATACCATTTGATGGAGAATCAAATAAACTTTTCCTCGATCCTGACAATAAGCCACGAAATGGTCTCAATTTTCTTCTTTAACCAATATGTTTCACCTGGAAAGGGTAAAAATACAAGATATCTTAAATAAAGAGACTACCACTTGTAATGATTTTACAACAAACTTCTGTTGTGAAACTTTCTCGAAGAGATACCTTTTGATGGAGAATCAGATAAACTACCCCTCGATCCTGATCATAAGTTACGAACTGGTCTCAGTTTCTTCTTTAACCAAGATGTTTCACATGGAAAGGGTAAAAATACAAGCTATCTCAAATAAAGAGACTACCACTTGTAAAGATTTCACAACAAACATCTCTTGCGAAACTTCCCCGAAGAGATACCATTTGATGGAGAATCAAATAAACTTCCCCGCGATCGAGACCATAATTCTAGAATTGGTCTCAGTTTCTTCTTTAACTAAGAAATTTCACCTGGAAAGAGTAATATAAAATCTATCTCAAATAAAGATACTAACACTTGCAATTATTTCTCAATAAACTTCTCTCACGAAACTTCCTTGAAGAGATACCATTTGATGGAGAATCAGATAAACTTCCCCTCGATCCTGACCATAAGCCATGACAGTCTCAGTTTCTTTTTTAACCGAGGTATACCACTTGGAAAGGGTAAAAATACAAGCTATCTCAAATAAAGAGACTACCACTTGTAAAGATTTCAAAACAAACATCTCTTACGAAACTTCCTCGAAGAGATACCATTTGACGGAGAATCAAATAAACTTCCCATCGATCCTGACCATAATTCTCGAACTGGTCTCAATTTCTTCTTTAACCAAGGTATTCCACCTAGAAAGGGTAAAAATACAAGCTATATCAAATAAATAGACTACCACTTGTAAATATTTCACAACAAACTTCTCTTGCGAAACTTCTTCGAAGAGATACCATTTGATGGAGAATTATATAAACTTCTCCTTGATCTTGACCATAAGCCACGAACTGGTCTCAATTTCTTTTTTAACCGAGGTATTCCACTTGGAAAGGGTAAAAATATAAGCTATCTTAAATAAATATACTACCACTTTTAATGATTTCACAACAAACTTCTCTTGTGAAACTTCTTCGAAGAGATACCATTTGATGGAGAATATGATAAACTCCCCCTCAATCCTAACCATAAGCCATGAACTGGTCTCAATTTCTTCTTTAACCAAGATGTTTCACCTGGAAAGGGTAAAATTACCAGTTATCTCAAATAAATAGACTACCGCTTATAAATATTTCAGAACAAACATATCTTGTGAAACTTTCTCGAAGTGATACCATTTGATGGAGAATCAGATAAACTTCCCCTCGATCCTCACCATAAGTCACGAACTGGTCTCAGTTTCTTCTTTAACCAAGATGTTTCACATGGAAAGGGTAAAAATACAAACTATCTCAAATAATTAGACTAGCAGTTGTAAAGATTTCAAAACAAACTTCTCTTGGAAAACTTCTTCGAATAGATACCATTTGATGGAGAATCAGATAAACTTCCCCTCGATCCTGACCATAAGCCACAAACTGGTCTCAATTTTCTTATTTAACCAAGATGTTTCACTTGGAAAGGGTAAAAATACAAGATATCTTAAACAAAGAGACATCCACTTGTAATGATTTCACAACAAACTTCTCTTGTGAAACTTTCTCGAAGAGATACCATTTGATGGAGAATCAGATAAAATTCCCCTCGATCCTGATAATAAGTCACGAACTGGTCTCAGTTTCTTCTTTAACCAAGATGTTTCACCTGGAAAGGATAACATACAAACTATCTCAAATAAAGAAGACTACCACTTGCAATGATTTCACAACAAACTTCTTTTGCGAAACATCCTCGAAGAGATACCATTTGATAGAGAATCAGATAAATTTCCCCTCGATCCTAATCATAAGCCACGAACTGGTCTCAGTTTCTTAGGGTAAAAATACAAGCTATCTCAAATAAACAGACTACCACTTGTAAAGATTTCACAACAATCATCTCTTGGGAAACTTCCTCGAAGAGATACCATTTGATAGAGAATCAAATAAACTTCCCCTCGATCCTGACGATAATTCTCGCACTGGTCTCGATTTCTTCTTTAACCAAGGTATTCATCCTAGAAAGGGTAAAAATACAAGCTATATCAAATAAAGAGACTACCACTTGTAAAAATTTCACAACAAACTTCTCTTGCGAAACTTCTTTGAAGAGATACCATTTGTGGAGAATCATATAAACTTCCCATCGATCCTGACCATAAGCCACGAACTGGTCTCAGTTTCTTTTTTAACCGAGGTATTCCACTTGGAAAGGGTAAAAATATAAGCTATCTCAAATAAAGATACTACCACTTGTAATGATTTCACAACAAACTTCTCTTGTGAAACTTCTTCGAAGAGATACCATTTGATGGAGAATACGATAAACTTCCCCTCGATCCTAACCATAAGCCACGAACTAGTAACAATTTCTTCTTTAACCAAGATATTTCACCTGGAAAGGGTAAAATTACAAGCTATCTCAAATAAAGAGACTACAAGTTGTAAAGATTTCACAACAAACGTCTCTTGCGAAACTTCCTCGAAGAAATACCATTTGATGGAGAATCAAATAAACTTCTCCTCGATCCTGACCACAAGCCACCAAATGGTCTCAATTTCTTCTTTAACCAAGGTATTCCTCCAGGAAAGGGTAAAAATAAAAGCTATCTCAAATAAAGATACTACCACTTGTAAAGAATTCACAACAAACATCTCTTGCGAAACTTCCTCGAAGAGATACCATTTGATGGAGAATCATATAAACTTCCCCTCGATCCTGATGATAAGCCACAAACTGGTCTCCGTTTTTTCTTTAACCAAGATGTTTTACCTGGAAAGGGTAACATACAAGCTATCTCAAATAAAGAGACTTCCACTTGTTAAGATTTCACAACAAACTTTTCTTACAAAACTTCCTCGAAGAGATACCATTTGATGGAGAATCAGATAAACATCCCCTAGATCCAAACTCTAAGCCATGGGCTGGTCTCAATTTCTTCTTTAACCAAGATATTTCACCTGGAAAGGGTAATATAATAGCTATTTCAAATAAAGAGACTACCACTTGCAATGATTTCTCAACAAACTTCCCTTGCGAAACTTCCTCGAAGATATACAATTTGATGGAGAATCCGGTAAACTTCCCCTCAATCCTGATCATAAGCCACGAACTAGTCTCAATTTTCTTCTTTAACCAAGATGTTTCACCTAGAAAGGGTAAAAATAAAAGATATCTTAAATAAAGAGACTACCACTTTTAATGATTTTACAATAAACTTCTGTTGTGAAACTTTCTCGAAGAGATAACTTTTGATGGAGAATCAGATATACTTCCCCTCGATCCTGATCATAAGTCACGAACTGGTCTCAGTTTCTTCTTTAACAAAGATGTTTCACCTGGAAAGGCTAACATACAAGCTATCTCAAATAAAGAAGACTACCACTTGCAATGATTTCACAACAAACTTCTCTTGCGAAACTTCCTCGAAGAGATACCATTTGATAGAGAATCAGATAAATTTTCCCTCGATCCTAATCATAAGCCACGAACTGGTCTCAGTATCTTCTTTAACCAAGATGTCTCACATGGAAAGGGTAAAAATACAAGCTATCTCAAATAAAGAGACTACCACTTGTAAAGAATTCACAACAAACATCTCTTGCGAAACTTCCTCGAAGAGATACCATTTGACTGAGAATCAAATAAACTTCCCCTTGATCCTAACGATAATTCTCGAACTAATCTCAATTTCTTCTTTAACCAAGGTATTCCACCTAGAAAGGGTAAAAATACAAGCTATATCAAATAAAGAGACTACCACTTGTAAAAATTTCACAACAAACTTCTCTTGCGAAACTTCTTCGAACATATACCATTTGATGGAGAATCATATAAACTTCCCATCGATCCTGACCATAAGCCACGAACTGGTCTAAGTTTCTTTTTCAACCGAGGTATTCCACTTGGAAAGGGTAAAAATATAAGCTATCTCAAATAAAGATACTACCACTTGTAATGATTTCACAACAAACTTCTCTTGTGAAACTTCTTCAAAGAGATACCATTTGATGGAAAATATGATAAACTTCCCCTCGATCCTAACCATAAGCCACGAACTGGTCTCAATTTCTTCTTTAACCAAGATGTTTCACCTGGAAAGGGTAAAATTACAAGTTATCTCAAATAAAGAGACTACCACTTGTGAATATTTCACAACAAACATATCTTGTGAAACTTTCTAGAAGTGATACCATTTGATGGAGAATCAGATAAACTTCCCCTCAATCCTGACCATAAGTCACGAACTGGTCTCAGTTTCTTATTTAACCAAGATGTTTCACATGGAAAGGGTAAAAATACAAGCTATCTCAAATAAAGAGACTACCAGTTGTAAAGATTTCACAACAAACTTATCTTGCGAAACTTCCTGGAAGAGATACCATTTGATGGAGAATCAAATAAACTTCTCCTTGATCCTGACCATAAGCCACAAAATGGTCTCAATTTCTTCTTTAACCAAGGTATTCCTCTTGGAAAGGGTAAAAATAAAAGCTATCTCAAATAAAGAGACTACCAATTGTAAAGAATTCACAACAACCTTCTCTTGAGAAACTTCCTCGAAGAGATACCATTTGATGGAGAATCATATAAACTTCCCCTTGATCCTGACGATAAGCCACAAACTGGTCTCAGTTTTTTCTTTAACCAAGATGTTTTACTTGGAAAGGGTAAAATACAAGCTATCTCAAATAAAGAGACTGCCACTTGTAAAGATTTCACAATAAACTTTTCTTATGAAACTTCCTCGAGAAGATACCATTTGATGGAGAATCAGATAAACATCCCCTCGATCCAAACTATAAGCCACGAACTGGTATCAATTTCTTCTTTAACCAAGATACTTCACCTGGAAAGGGTAATATAATAGCTATTTCAAATAAAGAGACTACCACTTGGAATGATTTCTCAACAAACTTCTCTTGCGGAACTTCCTCGAAGAGATACCATTTGATGGAGAATCAAATAAACTTCCCGTCGAACCTAACCATAAGCCACAAACTGGTCTCAATTTTCTTCTTTAATAAGATGTTTCACCTGGAAAGGGTAAAAATACAAGATTTCTTAGATAAAGAGACTACCACTTGTAATGATTTTACAACAAAATTCTATTGTGAAACTTTCTCGAAGAGATGCCATTTGATGGAGAATCAGATAAACCTACCCTCAATCCTGATCATAAGTCACAAACTGGTCTCAGTTTCTTCTTTAACCAAGATGTTTCACCTGGAAAGGGTAAAAATACAAGATATCTCAAATAAAGAGACTACCACTTGTAAAGATTTCACAACAAACATCTCTTCTGAAACTTCCTCGAAGAGATATCATTTGATGGAGAATTAAATAAACTTCCCCTCGATCCTGACCATAATTCTCGAACTGGTCTCAATTTCTTCTTTAACCAAGGTATTCCACCAAGAAAGGGTAAAAATACAAGCTATATCAAATAAAGAGACTACCACTTGTAAATATTTCACAACAACCTTCTCTTGCGAAACTTCCTCGAAGAGATACCATTTGATGGAGAATCATATAAACTTCCCCTTGATCCTGACCATAAGCCACGAACTGGTCTCAGTTTCTTTTTTAACCAAGGTATTCCACTTTGAAAGGGTAAAAATATAAGCTATCTCAAATAAAGATACTACCACTTGTAATGATTTCACAACAAACTTCTCTTGTGAAACTTCTTCGAAGAGATACCATTTGATGGAGAATATGATAAACTTCCCATCGATCCAAACCATAAGCCACGAACTGGTCTCAATTTCTTCTTTAACCAAGATGTTTCACCTGGAAAGGGTAAAATTATAAGTTATCTCAAATAAAGAGACTACGACTTGTAAATATTTCACAACAAACATATCTTGTGAAACTTTCTAGAAGTGATACCATTTGATGGAGAATCAGATAAACTTCCCCTCAATCCTGACCATAAATCACGAGCTGGTCTCAGTTTCCTCTTTAACCAAGATGTTTCACATGGAAAGGGTAAAAATACAAGCTATCTCAAATAAAGTGACTTCCAGTTGTAAAGATTTCACAAAAAACTTCTCTTGCGAAACTTCCTCGAAGAGATACCATTTGATGGAGAATCAAATAAACTTCTTCTCGATCGTGACCATAAGCCACGAAATGGTCTCAATTTCTTCTTTAATCAAGGTATTCCTCCTGGAAAGGGTAAAAATACAAGCTATCTCAAATAAAGAGACTACCACTTGTAAAGAATTCACAACAATCTTCTCTTGCGAAACTTCCTCGAAGAGATACCATTTGATGGAGAATCATATAAACTTCCCCTCGATCCTGACGATAAGCCACAAACTGGTCTCAGATTTTTCTTTAACCAATATGTTTTACCTGGAAAGGGTAACATACAAGCTATCTCAAATAAAGAGACTGCCACTTGTAAAGATTTCACAACAAACCTTTCTTACGAAACTTCCTCGAAGAGATACCATTTGATGGAGAATCAGATAAACATCCCCTCGATCCAAACTATAAGCCACGAATTTGTCTAAATTTCTTCTTTAACCAAGATATTTCACCTGTAAAGGGTAATATAAAAGCAATTTCAAATAAAGAGACTACCACTTGCAATAATTTCTCAACAAACTTCTCTTGCGAAACTTCTTCAAAGAGATACCATTTGATGGAGAATCAAATAAACCTCCCGTCGATCCTGACCATAAGCCACGAACTGGTCTCAATTTACTTCTTTAACCAAGATGTTTCACCTGGAAAGGGTAAAAATACAAGATATCTTGAATAAAGAGACTACCACTTGTAATGATTTCACAACAAACTTCTCTTGTGAAACTTTCTTGAAGAGATGCCATTTGATGGAGAATCACATAATCTTCCCCTTGATCCTGATCATAAGTCACGAACTGGTCTCAGTTTCTTCTTTAACCAAGATGTTTCACATGGAAAGGGTTAAAATACAAGCTATCTCAAATAAAGAGACTACCCCTTGCAAAGATTTCACAACAAACATCTCTTGCGAAACTTCCTCAAAGAGATATCATTTGATGGAGAATTAAATAAACTTCCCCTCGATCCTGACCATAATTCTCAAACTGGTCTCAATTTCTTCTTTAACCAAGGTATTCCACCTAGAAAGGGTAAAAATACAAGCTATATCAAATAAAGAGACTACCACTTGAAAATATTTCACAACAAACGTCTCTTGCGAAACTTCTTCGAAGAGATACCATTTGATGGAGAATCATATAAACTTCCCTTCGATCCTGACCATAAGCCACAAACAAGTCTCAGTTTCTTTTTTAAACTAGGTATTCCACTTGGAAAGGGTAAAAATATAAGCTATCTCAAATAAATATACTACCACTTGTAATGATTTCACAAAAAACTTCTCTTGCAAAACTTCTTCGAAGAGATACCATTTGATGGAGAATATGATAAACTTCCCCTCGATCCTAACCATAAGCCACAAACTGGTCTCAATTTCTTCTTTAACCAAGATGTTTCACTTGAAGAGGGTAATAATACAAGTTATCTAAAATAAAGAGACTACCACTTGTAAATATTTCACAACAAACATATCTTGTGAAACTTTCTCAAAGTGATACCATTTGATGGAGAATCAGATAAACTTCCCCTCAATCCTGCCCATAAGTTACGAACTGGTCTCAGTTTCTTCTTTAACCAAGATGTTTCATATGGAAAGGGTAAAAATACAAGTTATCTCAAATAAAGAGACTACCATTTGTTAAGATTTCACAATAAACTTCTTTTGCGAAACTTCCTCGAAGAGATACCATTTGATGGAGAATCAAATAAACTTCTCCTTGATCCTGACCATAAGCCACGAAATGGTCTCAATTTATTCTTTAACCAAGGTATTCCTCCTATAAAGGGTTAAAATACAATCTATCTCAAATAAAGAGACTATCACTTGTAAATAATTCACAACAAACTTCTCTTGCGAAATTTCCTCGTAGAGATACCATTTGATGGAGAATCATATAAACTTCCCCTCGATCCTGACGATAAGCCACAAACTGGTCTCGGTTTTTTCTTTACCCAAGATGTTTTACTTGGAAAGGTTAACATACAATCTATCTCAAATAAATATACTAGCACTTGTAAAGATTTCACAACAAACTTTTCTTACGAAACTTCCTCGAAGAGATACCATTTGATGGAGAATCAGATAAACATCCCCTCAATCCAATTTATAAGCCACAAACTGTTCTCAATTTCTTCTTTACCAAGATATTTCATTTGGAAAGGGTAATACAAAAGCTATTTCAAATAAAGAGACTACCACTTGCAATGATTTCTCAACAAGCTTCTCTTGCGAAACTTCCTCGAAGAGATGCCATTTGATGGAGAATCAGATAAAATCCCCCTCGATCCTGACCATAAGCCACGAACTTGTCTCAATTTTATTCTTTAACTAAGATGTTTCACCTGGAGAGGGTAAAAATACAAGATATCTCAAATAAAGAGACTACCACTTGTAATGATTTCACAACAAACATCTCTTGAGAAACTTTCTCGAAGAGATACCATTTGATGGAGAATCAGATAAACTTCCCCTAGATCCTGATCATAAGTCACGAACTGGTCTCAGTTTTTTCTTTAACCAAGATGTTTCACCTGGAAAGGCTAACATACAAGCTATCTCAAATAAATAAGACTACCACTTGCAATGATTTCACAACAAACTTCTCTTGGGAAACTTCCTCGAAGAGATACCATTTGATAGAGAATGAGATAAACTTCCCCTCGATCCTAATCATAAGCCACAAACTGGTCTCAGCTTTTTCTTTAACCAAGATGTTTCACATGGAAAGGGTAAAAATATAAGATATCTCAAATAAAGAGACTACCACTTGCAATGACTTAACAACAAACTTCTCTTGGAGAACTTCCTCGAAGAGATACCATTTGACGGAGAATCAAATAAACTTCCCCTCGATCTTGACCATAGTTCTCGAACTGGTCTCAATTTCTTCTTTAACCAAGGTATTCCACCTAGAAAGGGTAAAAATACAAGCTATATCAAATAAAGAGACTAGCACTTGTAAATATTTCACAACAAACTTCTCTTGTGAAACTTCTTCGAAGAGATACCATTTAATGTAGAATCATATAAAATTCTCCTCGATCCTGACTATTTACCACGAACTGGTCTCAATTTCTTCTTTAATTAAGGTATTCCACCTGGAAAGGGTAACATACAAGCTATTTCAAATAAAGAGACTACCACTTATAATGATTTCACAAAAAAGCTTCTCTTAGGAAACTTCCTCAAAGAGATAACATTTGATGGAGAATTAGATAAACATCCCCTCGATCCTAACTATAAGTCAGGAACTGGTCTCAGTTTCTTATTTAACTAAGACATTTCACCTGGAAATGGTAATATAAAATCTCTCTTAAATAAAGAGACTAACACTTGCAATTATATCTCAACAAAATTCTCTCGCGAAACTTCCTCGAAGAGATACCATTTGATGGAGAATCAGATATACTTCCCCTCGATCATGACCATAAGCCACGAACTGGTCTCAATTTCTTCTTTAACCAAGATGTTTCACATGGAAAGGAAAAAAATACAAGCTATCTCAAATAAAGAGACTACCACTTGTAAAGATTTCACAACAAACTTCTCTTGTCAAACTTCCTCGAAGAGATACCATTTGATGGAGAGTCAGATAAACTTCCCCTCGATCTTGACTATAAGCCACGAACTGGTCTCAGTTTATTATTTTACCAAGGTATTCCACCTGGAAAGAGTTAAAATATAAGCTATCTCAAATAAAGAGTCTACCACTTGTAAAGATTTCACAACAAATTTCTCTTGCGAAACTTCCTCAAAGAGATACCATTTGATGGAGAATCATATAAACTTCCCCTCGATCCTGACCATAAGCCACAAACTGGTCTCAGTTTCTTCTTTAACCAAGATGTTTCACCTTGAAAGGGTAACATACAAGATATCTCAAATAAAGAGACTACCACTTGTAAAGATTTCACAACAAACTTCTCTTGCCAAACTTCCTCGAAGAGATTCCATTTGATGGAGAATCAGATAAACTTTCCCTCGATCCTTACCATATGCCACGTACCATTTAAAGATCGTGGCTCGTTTTGAACCCGTTCCTGTTGCTAAAATTCTGTTTTGATGTCATCTATGTTTTCATCTCTCACGGCTGGAAGCCAATTTCAACCAGAAGGTCATCAAAAATGCGGATTTATCAAGTATTTTTGTACAGAAAAATTTGTGACAAGTTTATTTGCGTCATGTTCAGAAAATCATAACTTGGTTGATTTTCATCGTATCGAGCTGGTTCCGACGACAAAATTTCCCAAATTGAGTTATCTAAGTTTTCACAGGAGGTATCGAGTTTGAACAGTATCCAAAAGGCCTTCGTTTTTTTCTCAGAGTGCGCATGACGCGCCGAAAATACTGAATGATGAATATTATTTCATTTGGGTCGAAACTTCGAAAATTGATAACTCGGTCTATTTTTATTAGATCGGGCCCATCTTTTTACACAAGGTCACTGACTCAGAGATCTACAACTTTATTTCCAATGTCGAGACCGGGTTCTGCTCCGATCAATACCAGTTTTTTATTTTAGAATGTGTCAGGGTTGACAATGGAGCCCAAAATAAGTATGTCTATGGCAAAACTTCAAAAATTCATAACTAATTCATCGTTTATCCGGTTGAGCCTATTTTTGGATAGGAGTTAGTTCTCGATTCGGCAATATTTTGTTTTCACATTTCAACTTCAAAAATTACACTTAAGCCCCTGTGATTTAGCCTGGAACGCGACAGACTCAAGTGAATAAAAATCTGCACTATTGCTTGTTGTTATTGGAGGCCCAATTGCAAATTCAAAGCCCATCTTTTCCCTCTAATTTCCATTATATAATCTCATTCTTTTCACAAAAAAAAACATTTTCCACAACCCTGTCAAAATATCAAATTTCTTCAAGAACCCTAAAAACCTTAAAATCCTCGTTACAAACCCACATCTCACTACTTTCACAACTTCTCCAGTAAGGGTAAGGCTTGTTTGATCTCCATGGTCTAAAGGTTGTAGAAAAATTCATACATGCCATATCGGTTTTAACATTATAAAATTTCATATATTTATTTTCTTTGTATTTCATGGTATACTAATTTGTTTAATGTGTTCATGAGATTCCACACTATAGGTTAGGACCATCTAATGGTCCCATGCAGGTTTATTACACAACGCTGATGCCAAAACACTAAAACAGAACAACAACGAATGCATGGATCAGGGCAAGGCAGGAATCTTGAGAAGGTTATGGGCGTGGGTTCAACACCCACCCTTATTGGTTTTGGTTTTCTTCGTTTTTATTTATCATTTTACTTATTTTCCTTCATTCTGTTTAAAACTTTTTTCACAAAACCTAACATTTTTCACAAACCCTTGATATTTCGTAATAAACTCAAATAATTAATTTTAGGTTTTTAATTTAATTTTAGGTTTTTAATTTAATTTTAGGTTTTAATTTAATTTTAGGTTTTTAATTTCATTGTTTGTTTTTGGTTTCTAACCAATTTGTCTTTTTCAATCTTAAATTCACTTAACCATAAAACTTTTTTCACAAACGTTTTTTTTTACAAAAAAACTAATTTAATTTTTAGGTTAATTAATTTTAGATTAATTAATATTTTTTTCAAAACTAAATTTTTTTTAATTCTAACTAATTAGGATTTAGGTATTTTAATTAACTTTTTTCAAAATTTATATATTTTTATTAATTAAAATTAATTAGATTTTTTAGGTTTATTTAATTAATTATCATAAATCATTTTTTTCATAAAAAATCACCAAAAAATTTTCTTTGCTAGTTTCATTTTATTTTTTTTCCTAGATAAAGTGTATAAGGCGCATTCAAATGTAATAGCGTAGCTTTATTTTTCCCGCATTTTTTAATCATTGTCATGTAATTGCTTCCGGAATCTAATAGTTTTAGGATTTCTTTTCCACACGCTTCACTATTATGTAACTGTCCCAAAGCTCTGTAATAGCTTAGGTTTACATTTTCGCCTTTACCTCCTGCTACTATATTTTATGCAATGCTTAAATTAATAGGATTGTATGAAAAGATAAAAATGAACGATAGAAAACCCTAATTGAAAGATAAATATAACTGAAAAAACACATTGTTGCACACTTGCACCCCTAGGGTACTCACCACTTGGTTGCCTCGGAAAATAATGGTCATGTGCCTCGAACGTAGGGATATCTTAAAAGAAGACCCTCAATCTAAAAGTCATCATAAAGATCATAGTCCCTTAACTTCCCTCGAGTTGCCTACGAGAAATGATCTTGTCCTTCGATGTTGCCTATATGATGACAGTCCCTTCGAACTGCTAAGGTATCCCTATATGTTGCCTTCTATGACCATAACGATGACCCGCGGTTGTCCCTCATACATCCAACGATAGACCTACCTACTCACTAATAGTAGGATAGCACTATCTAAAGGATATGGAGAAAAGCACGACCTTTTTCGAGTAGGTAGAAACTCTTAAGTACTTACTCAAAACAATAAAATATCTTTTACACAAACACTTTCAAAACAATTTTCAAAAACAACTTCGTCACACTCTTGAGGACATATACAAGGGTTATCATGAAGTTAAACAAAAACTATTCAAAACACCCACAAGCCATTTTAAAATGAGCAAGTACCTAAGAGCCCATGGAAAACCATGGATAGAAAGGGTGCTAACACCTTCTCTTTCTATAATCTACCCCCCGTACTCAGAAATATCTCGAAAAAGGTTTTTTCTATTCTTTTTCCTTTTCCTTTGTTGGATGAAATAAAAGTCGGTGGCGACTCTTGCTTACCGCGATATTTTCTTACAAGCTATCTTAAATAAAGAGACTACCGCTTGCAATGATTTCACAACAAACTTCTCTTGTGAAACTTCCTTGAAGAAATACCATTTGATGGAGAATCAGATAAACTTCCCCACGATCCGGATCATAAGTAACAAACTGGTCTCAGTTTCTTCTTTAACCAAGATGTTTTACCTGGAAAGGCTAAAATACAAGCTATCTCAAATAAAGAAGACTACCACTTGCAATGATTTCACAATAAACTTCTCTTGCGAAACTTCCTCGAAGAGATACCATTTGATAGAGAATGAGATAAACTTCCCCTCGATTCTAATCATAAGCCACAAACTGGTCTCAGTTTCTTATTTAACCAAGATGTTTCACATGGAAAGGGTAAAAATACAAGCTATCTCAAATAAAGAGACTACCACTTGTAAAAATTTCACAACAAACATCTCTTCCGAAACTTCCCCGAGGAGATACCATTTGATGGAAAATCAAATAAACTTCCCCTCGATCCTGACCATAATTCTCGAACTGGTCTCAATTTCTTCTTTAACCAAGGTATTCCATCTAGAAAGGGTAAAAATACAATCTATATCAAATAAAGAGACTACCAATTGTAAAGATTTCAGAACAAACTTCTATTGTGAAACTTTCTCGAAGAGATACCATTTGATGGAGAATCAGATAAACTTCCCCTCGATCCTGACCGTAAGCCACGAACTGGTCTCAACTTCTTCTTTAACCAAGATGTTTCACATGGAAAGGGTAAAAATACAAGATATCTCAAATAAAGAGACTACCACTTGTAAAGATTTCACAACAAACTTCTCTTGCGAAACTTCCTCGAAGAAATACCATTTGATGGAGAATCAAATAAACTTCCCCTCGATCCTGACCACAAGTCACGAACTGGTCTCAATTTCTTCTTTAATCCAAGGTATTCCACCTGGAAAGGGTAAAAATACAAACTATCTAAAATAAAGATACTCCCACTTATAAATATTTCACAACAAACTTCTCTTACGAAACTTCCTCGAAGAGATACCATTAGTTGGAGAAGTATATAAACTTCCCCTCGATCCTGACCATAAGCCACGAACTGGTCTCAGTATCTTCTTTAACCAAGATGTTTCAACTAGAAAGGGTAACTGTGATCGGTGGATCTGGAACTGACTTGTTTAACGCTGGTTCGCGAAGTGTCGCGGTAAGCAAGAGTCGCCACCGTCTTTTATTGTCTCCAAATGGAAAGGACAAAAGCACAGAAAAATTCCTTATTGAGATTAGTTCTCGGTTCGGGAGGTAGATTTATAGAAAGGGAAGGTGTTAGCACCCTTTCTATCCATGGTTATCCATGGGCTCTTAGATACTTGCTCATTTGTGTTTTCAAATTGTTTGTTTGCTTTTCAACTATGGGTTTAAAAAAAGTTTCGTTTAAAATTTCAGTTCGACTCTTGTATCAGTCCTCAAGAGTGTTTGAAAAATTGTTTTTGAAATCTTTTTGCAAAGTGTCGGTGTGAAAAGAGTTTTTGATTTGTTTTGAATTAGAGAAAGTATCTACAAGTCATCTACCTACCCTAAGGAATTCGTCTGTGTAAATGTCTTTAAGATAGTGTCATCCCATCATTGAGAGGTAGGTAGCAACACCGTTGGAGATATTCGGGTCAATTCGAGGGTTCGGGACATTGTGGACACCAGAGCAATATGAAGACACCTTAGAAGCTACCCTCATGCCATGTTCATGGACATGAGGACTTACTAAAACATCCTCTACTCGATGACCACGTTTCGAGGGGCAAGGCAACAACGAGGCGTACCCTAAGAGTGGTGTGTGAATTGTGTGTCATTTTCAATTATATTTATCTTGTCATGCATTGGTGATCTACGCTTTGTTTTTATTTTTGGCATTCATTCTTTCATGTGGTTATTAACAGTTAAAGGGTGCGGGAAGATAAAAGTCCTACGCTATTACAAAGGCGCGGGTCTACATCGCCAAATTAAACCAAGACCCGATTTGAAATAAATAAAAATGCGGAAAGTAAATACCCTAATTAATCTATTACAAGGCTTTGGGGCAATTACATGAGATTTAAAAAAGGAAATAAAAGTAAATGTGCAAAAAGAAATAAAATCGAGAGTGCGAGGGCGTTGGACCCTTTTTTAAAGAAATTAAATCGAAATCGTAAATTAATTAAATTAAATAAAAGAAAGAACTTATTTTTTGGAGTTTTTGTATTTATGGAATTTAATGAGAAAATTAATTGGAATTAAAAGTTAATTAAAACCCTAGTTCTAAATTGTTTTTTAATTTATAAAGAAATGTTTAAGTTGTAACCTAATTTAACCCTAATTAATTAAATGGCATATTTATTTACAAAAATAATTAATAATTAAATATGGTGAAAAGAGGAAAAAAAGAATAAAAGTATCAAAACCCTAATTTCTACATTTTTTAGTTTATTAAGAAAGCATTAAAATTAAACCTAAAATTAAAACTAAGTTAATTATTAAATTTATTTACAAAATAAAACATTAGTGAATTAAATAATAAAATATATTTTTATTTTTTACTTTCTGATTTTTTTGTATTTTTATATTATTTAAAATTAATTTAAAGAATTAAAAGAAAATAATTAAAACAAAATAAAAAAAGGAAAAGAATAAAGGAAAGAAGTACAAACAAGGGGGTTTGTTGACCCTTTTGGAGGTTTATTTGCAAGCAATCTGGCCCATGAGATGCAAGCCCACGTGGACTTTCCTGGCTTGGGTGTGAAGGTGTTGACCGGTGTGTATCCTGGACTTCATACCATGGCCTTTAGATTCATCTCTTGGAACATGAGGCGCGCCAGGATATTGGATGCATGATGGACCCTAGGCCAGGAATTGTACCTGAACGCATTATGAACAAAAATATTGAAGAATATGGGGGACCTGGGAATTGAACCCAGGTCCCATTGCATGCGTGACACATCACTCACCAACCAGCCAAATGCGTTTGTTTGATATTCAATGGGAAGGAATTATTATGAAAGAGAAATAAGAATTAGTGGTGGAAAACGAAAAACACGCGCGAAAGGTTTGAATGACCCAGTCTTATGCTTACACCTCAGTGCCTTCTCCACTATGCCTTTGTTTTTTCCTGCAAATATAAACAGATAGCGGGGGTTCTAAACCCCCACTAACCCTAATGTACAAAAATAACGATTAGCTCATAGCTGAAAAGAAAAAGGGCGCGATATAATCAATGGTTTCGTCTGGGAATCCTGGTTTTGATGGTGTAGGTTTGAACGTCCAATTTTTCCATGGGAAAGAAACCCCAATTTCAAGCTTGTGAAAACCTAGAAAACATCCATGGCATCTTTCGCTACAGGCATGATTAGTTCAATTAAAAGGCACCAAAAGCTTCAGCATAATCATATTAGTGTAAAAAATATTTAAAATGCATTAATATGGCATGAAATTCAAGGTACGATTATGCAAAAATTCATGGACAGGATGACTTCATTCTACCAGTTCTTTTCGTATGGAGGCTTGAAACATATTGGGTTATGTTCAGGAAAGTCTCAGCAATCTTTTGAGATGATTTTCACGCCTTGAAACGCCTTCTAAATGCCAAAACAGTTTTGAGATTTTTTAAGAAAAGTGAAAGTTTTGTTTTCAGGTTCTAGCGCAACATTCAGGTTGTATGCATTAGGGTTACAATATGTATATGTATGTGAGTGTTTTAGGTCAACAAAACAAGCCCAACATCCAAGTTTTAATGCCTTTGAATTTTTGTGATCTTCCATGATTTTTCAATCTTTTTCATACCTTTATCATGCCAATCAAATGAAGATTCTTGCCTTTTTGGGGTGTGCACGAAATCTTGAGTGAGTAAATGAGAGAATATGCTGCAAAAAGATTTAAAACACATGCTTGGCTATTTTTGTCATATTTTATTTAATTAAATGAATTAATGGTGATAAAAATTCAAATAAATAATAAAAAATGATGAAATAACTCCCCTTTGGGTCAATGGGTCGTGCATAGCTTTTGGGTGATGACTCTTGGAAGAAAATGAGGCCCATTAGCAATTTTGAGGCATTTGAAGCAAAGTTGACTTTTCAAAATTCCCAACAATTTCCCCACTTCCACAAGGCATATCTTGCTCAATGTTTAAGCTTTGATCATGTTCTTGGACATTTTGGAAAGGTCTTGAAGTCCTCTAACCAATGCCTTTGGTCCCATGTCATTTTGATTTACCAATCTCAAGTTATGGTCTTTGACTTAAAGTGCCTTTTTGTTGACTTTTGAAAATGACCTATAATGTTGAGATTGATAACTTTTTGTGAGAGCATTTCTTGGACTTGAAGTGTGAAGATGAGTTGTAGAAAATGTCATTCTCTTCAAAATGAGCTTTGGATGGAATTTTTCTGATAAACCATGTGGAAGTTATGCCTTGGTCAAGTTACAGTTGACTTTTTCAACTGTCCAAAAATGGTAACTTTTGCATCTTGAGACTTTTTGAGCCATGCTTTGAGAATCATGATCAAGAATTGATCAAATGATGTTTGTGGCTTCAAAATAAGATGTTGACAAAAAATTTGGACTTTTGACTGTCAAATGACCATTTTGCCCCTGCAATTGACTGTTGAGCAATTAGGGTTTCTGACTGTTCAATTTTGTGCTGTGAGTCTTGAAACTTGGCCTATGGATGCTTGACCATGTTTGTAGGCATGTTGGACTTGATTGGACCCTTGAAAACTTCAATTTCTTTGACAGAACCAAAACCCTAGTTTTTGACTGTTAGGAGGCCATTGAACTATGCAACCCTTGGGGAGATTTTGAAGCATGTTCTTGGCAATTCTTGGAGAATATGGGAGGGAAAATTTTGGGGTACAACAGTAACATACAAGCTATCTTAAATAAAGAGACTAACACTTGTAAATATTTCACAACAAACTTCTCTTTCCAAACTTCCTCGAAGAGATACCATTTGATGGAGAATCAAATAAATTTCACCTCGCTCCTGACCATTTACCATGAACTGGTCTCAGTTTCTTCTTTAACTAAGGTATTCCACCTGGAAAGGATAACATACAAGCTATTTCAAATAAAGAGACTACCACTTATAATTATTTAACAAAAAAGCTTCTCTTACGAAACTTCCTCGAAGAGATAACGTTTGATGGAGAATTAGATAAACATCCCCTCGATCCTAACTATAAGTCAGGAACTCGTCTCAGTTTCTTATTTAACTAAGACATTTCACCTGGAAAGGGTAATATAAAATCTATCTCAAATAAAGAGATTAACACTTGCAAGTATTTCTCAACAAACTTCTCTCGTGAAACTTCCTCGAAGAGATACCATTTGATGGACAATTAGATAAACTTCCCCTCGATCATGACCATAAGCCACGAACTGGTCTCAATTTCTTCTTTAACCAAGATGTTTCGCATGGAAAGGAAAAAAATACAAGCAATCTCAAATAAAGAGACTACCACTTGTAATGATTTCACAATAAACTTCTCTTGTCAAACTTCCTCGAAGAGATACCATTTGATGGAGAGTCAGATAAACTTCCCCTCGATCCTGACTATAAGCCACGAACTGGTCCCAGTTTCTTATTTAACCAAGGTATTCCACCTAGAATGAGTAAAAATACAAGCTATCTCAAATAAAGAGACTACCACTTGTAAAGATTTCACAACAAACTTCTCTTGCAAAACTTCCTCAAAGAGATACCATTTGATGGAGAATCATATAAACTTCCCCTCGATCCTGACCATATGCCACAAACTGGTCTCAGTTTCTTCTTTAACCAAAATGTTTCACCTTGAAAGGGTAACATACAAGCTATCTCAAATAAAGAGACTAACACTTGTAAAGATTTCACAACAAACTTCTCTTACAAAACTTCCTCGAAGAGATACCATTTGATGGAGAATCAGATAAACTTTCTCTCGATCCTTACCATATGCCACGTACCATTTAAAGATCGTGGCTCATTTTGAACCTGTTCCGGTTGCCAAAATTCCGTCTTGACATCATCTATGTTTTCATCTCTCACGGCTGGAATCCAATTTCGACCAGAAGGTCATAAAAAATGCAGATTTATCAAGTATTTTCGTACAGAAAAATTTGTGACAAGTTTATTTGCGTCATGTTCAGAAAATCATAACTTGGTTGATTTTCATCGTATCGAGCTGGTTCCGGCGCCAAAATTTCCCAAATTGAGTTATCTAAGTTTTCACAGGAGGTATCGAGTTTGAACGGTATCCTAAAGGCCTTCGTTTTTTTTCTGAGTGCGCATGACGCGCCGAAAATACTGAATGATGAATATTATTTCATTTGGGTCGAAACTTCGAAAATTGATAACTCGGTCAATTTTTATTAGACCGACCCCATCTTTTTACACAAGGTCACTGACTCAGATATCTACAACTTTATTTCCAATGTCGAGACCGGGTTCTGTCCGATCAATACCAGTTTTTTATTGAAAAATGTGTCAGGGTTGATAATGGAGCCCAAAATAAGTATGTCTATGGCAAAACTTCAAAAATTTATAACTAATTAATCGTTTATCCGATTGAGCCTATTTTTGGACAGGAGTTACTTCTCGATTCAGCTATATTTTGTTTTCACATTTCAACTTCAAAAATTGCACTTATGCCCCTGCGATTTAGCCTGGAACGCGACGGACTCAAGTGAATAAAAATCTGCATTATTGCTTGTTGTTATTGGAGGCCCAATTGCAAATTCAAAGCCCATTTTTTCCCTCTAATTTCCATTATATAATCTCATTCTTTTAGCAAAAAAAAAACATTTTCCACAACCCTGTCAAAATATCAAATTTCTTCAAGAACCCTAAAATCCTTAAAATCCTCGTTACAAACACACATCTCACTACTTTCACTACTTCTCCAGTAAGGGTAAGGCTGGTTTGATTTCCATGATCTAAAGGGTGTAGAAGCATTCATACATTCCATATCGGGTTTAACATTATAAAATTTCATATATTTATTTTCTTTGTATTTCATGGTATACTAATTTGTTTAATGTGTTCATGAGATTCAACACTATAGGTTTGGACCATCTAATGGTCCCATGCAGGTTTATTACAGAACGCTGATGCCAATACACTAAAACAGAACAATAACGAATGCATGGATCATGGCAAGGCAGGAATCTTGAGAAGGTTATGGGCGTGGGTTCAACACCCACCCCTATTGGTTTTGGTTTTGTTCGTTTTTATTTATCATTTTACTTATTTTCCTTCTTTCTGTTTAAAACTTTTTTTACAAAAGCTAACATTTTTCACAAACCCTTGATTTTTCCTAATAAACTCAAATAATTAATTTTAAGTTTTTAATTTAATTTTAGGTTTTAATTTAATTTTAGATTTTTAATTTCATTGTTTGTTTTTGGTTTCTAACCAATTTGTCTTTTTCAATCTTAAATTCACTTAACCACAAAACTTTTTTCACAAACATTTTTTTTTTACAAAAAAATTAATTTAATTTTTAGGTTAATTAATTTTAGATTAATTAATATTTTTTTCAAAACTAACTTTTTTTTAATTCTAACTAATTAGGATTTAGGTATTTTAATTAACTTTTTTCGAAATTTATATTTTTTTATTAATTAAAATTAATTAGGTTTTTTAGGTTTATTTAATTAATTATCATAAATCATTTTTTCATAAAAAATCACCAAAACATTTTCTTTGCTTTTTCATTTTATTTTTATTTTCCTAGATAAAGTGTATAAGGCGCATTCAAATGTAATAGCGTAGCTTTATTTTCCCCGCATTTTTTAATCATTATCATGTAATTGCTTCCGGAATCTAATAGTTTTAGGATTTCTTTTCCGCACGCTTCACTATTATGTAACTGTCCCAAAGCTCTGTAATACCTTAGATTTACATTTCCGCCTTTACCTTCTGCTACTATACTATATGCAATGCTTAAATTAATATGATTGTATGAAAAGAAAAAAATGAACAATAGAAAACCCTAATTGAAAGATAAATATAATTGAAAAAGCACATTGTTGCACACTTGCACCCCTAGGGTACTCACCACTTGGTAGCCTCGGAAAAAAATGGTCATGTGCCTCGAACGTAGGGATATCTTAAAAGAAGACCCTCAATCTAAAAGTCATCATAAAGATCATAGTCCCTTAACTTCCCTCGAGTTGCCTACGAGAATGTATCTTATCCTTCGATGTTGCCTATATGATGACAGTCCCTTCGAACTGCTAAGGCATCCCTATATGTTGCCTTCTATGACCATAACGATGACCCGCGGTTGTCCCTCATACATCCAACGATATACCTACCTACTCACTAATAGTAGGATAGCACTATCTAAAGGATATGGAGAAAAGCACGACCTTTTTCGAGTAGGTAGAAACTCTTAAGTACTTACTCAAAAAAATAAAATATCTTTTACACAAACACTTTCAAAACAATTTTCAAAAACAACTTCATCACACTCTTGAGGACATATACAAGGGTTATCAAGAAGTTAAAGAAAAACTTTTCAAAACACACACAAGCCATTTTAAAATGAGCAAGTACCTTAGAGCCCATGGAAAACCATGGATAGAAAGGGTGCTAACACCTTCCATTTCTATATTAGACCCCCCGTAGTTAGAAACATCTCGAAAAAGGTTTTTTCTATTCTTTTTCCTTTTCCTTTGTTAGATGAAATAAAAGTCAGTGGCGACTCTTTCTTACCGCGGTATTTTCTTACAAGCTATCTTAAATAAAGAGACTACCGCTTGCAATGATTGCACAACAAACTTCTCTTGTGAAACTTCCTTGAAGAGATATCATTTGATGGAGAATCAGATAAACATCCCCTCGATCCTGATCATAAGTCACGAACTGGTCTCAGTTTCTTCTTTAACCAAGATGTTTCACCTGGAAAGGCTAAAATACAAGCTATCTCAAAAAAAGAAGACTACCACTTGCAATGATTTCACAACAAACTTCTCTTGCGAAACTTCCTCGAAGAGATACCATTTGATACAGAATGAGATAAACTTCCCCTCGATCCTAATCATAAGCCACAAATTGGTCTCAATTACTTATTTAACCAAGATGTTTCACATGGAAAGGGTAAAAATACAAGCTATCTTAAATAAAGAGACTACCACTTGTAAATATTTCACAACAAACATCTCTTGCGAAACTTCCCCGAAGAGATACCATTTGATGGAGAATCAAATAAAATTCCCTTCGATCCTGACCATAATTCTCGAACTGGTCTAGATTTCTTCTTTAACCAGGGTATTCCACCTAGAAAGGGTAAAAATATAATCTATATCAAATAAAGAGACTACCACTTGTAAAGATTTCACAACAAACTTTTATAGTGAAACTTTCTCGAAGAGATACCATTAGATGGAGAATCAGTTAAACTTCCCCTCGATCCTGACCATAAGCCACAAACTGGTCTCAGCTTCTTCTTTAATCAAGATGTTTCACATAGAAAGGGTAAAAATACAAGATATCTCAAATAAAGAGACTACCACTTGTAAAGATATCACAACAAACTTCTCTTGCGAAACTTCCTCGAAGAGATACCATTTGATGGAGAATCAAATAAACTTCCCCATGATCCTGACCATAAGTCACGAACTGGTCTCAATTTCTTCTTTAATTCAAGGTATTCCACCTGGAAAGGGTAAAAATACAAGCTATCTAAAATAAAGATACTCCCACTTATAAATATTTCACAACATACTTCTCTTGCGAAACTTCCTCGAAGAGATACCATTTGATGGATAATCATATAAACTTCCCCTCGATCCTGACCATAAGCCACAAACTGGTCTCATTTTCTTCTTTAACCAAGTTGTTTCAACTAGAAAGGGTAACATACAAGCTGTCTTAAATAAAGAGACTACCGCTTGTAAATATTTCACAACAAACTTCTCTTTCTAAACTTCCTCAAAGAGATACCATTTGATGGAGAATCAGATAAATTTCCCCTCGCTCCTGACCATTTACCACGAACTAGTCTCAGTTTCTTCTTTAACTAAGGTATTCCACCTGGAAAGGGTAACATACAAGCTATTTCAAATAAAGAGACTACCACTTATAATGATTTCACAAAAAATATTCTCTTACGAAACTTCCTCGAAGAGATAGCATTTGATGGAGAATTAGATAAACATCCCCTCAATCCTAACTATAAGCCAGGAACTGGTCTCAGTTTCTTATTTAACTAAGACATTTAACCTGGAAAGGGTAATATAAAATCTATCTCAAATAAAGAGACTAACACTTGCAATTATTTCTCAACAAACTTCTCTCGTGAAACTTCCTCGATGATATACCATTTGATGGAGAATCAGATAAACTTCCCCTCGATCATGACCATAAGCCACGAACTGGTCTCAATTTCTTCTTTAACCAAGATGTTTCACATGGAAAGGAAAAAAATACAAGCTATCTCAAATAAAGAGACTACCACTTGTAAAGATTTCACAACAAACTTCTCTTTCCAAACTTCCTCGAAGAGATACCATTTGATGGAGAATCAGATAAACTTTCCCTCGATCCTTACCATATGCCACGTACCAGTTAAAGATCGTGGCTCGTTTTGAACCCGTTCCGGTGGCCAAAATTTCGTCTTGACGTCATCTATGTTTACATCTCTCACGGCTGGAAGCCAATTTCGATCAGAAGGTCATCAAAAATGCGGATTTATCAAGTATTTTCATACAGAAAAATTTGTGACAAGTTTATTTGCGTCATGTTCAGAAAATCATAACTTGGTCAATTTTCATCGTATCGAGCTGGTTCCGGCGACAAAATTTCCCGAATTGAGTTATCTAAGTTTTCACATGAGGTATCGAGTTTGAACGGTATCCAAAAGGCCTTCGTTTTTTTCTCAGAGTGCACATGACGCGCCGAAAATACTGAATGATGAATATTATTTCATTTGGGTCGAAACTTCGAAAATTGATAACTCGGTCAATTTTTATTAGACCGGGCCCATCTTTTTACACAAGGTCACTGACTCAGAGATCTACAACTTTATTTCCAATGTCGAGACCGGGTTCTGCTCCGATCAATACCAGTTTTTTATTTTAGAATGTGTCAGGGTTGACAATGGAGCCCAAAATAAGTATGTCTATGGCAAAACTTCAAAAATTCATAACTAATTCATCGTTTATCCGGTTGAGCCTATTTTTGGACAGGAGTTAGTTCTCGATTCGGCAATATTTTGTTTTCACATTTCAACTTCAAAAATTACACTTAAGCCCCTGTGATTTAGCCTGGAACGCGACGGACTCAAGTGAATAAAAATCTGCACTATTGCTTGTTGTTATTGGAGGCCCAATTGCAAATTCGAAGCCCATTTTTTCCCTCTAATTTCCATTATATAATCTCATTCTTTTCACAAAAAAAAACATTTTCCACAACCCCTGTCAAAATATATAATTTCTTCAAGAACCCTAAAAACCTTAAAATCCTCGTTACAAACCCACATCTCACTACTTTCACTACTTCTCCAGTAAGGGTAAGGCTTGTTTGATCTCCATGGTCTAAAGGTTGTAGAAAAATTCATACATGCCATATCGGTTTTAACATTATAAAATTTCATATATTTATTTTCTTTGTATTTCATGGTATACTAATTTGTTTAATGTGTTCATGAGATTCCACACTATAGGTTTGGACCATCTAATGGTCTCATGCAGGTTTATTACACAACGCTGATGCCAAAACACTAAAACAGAACAACAACGAATACATGGATCATGGCAAGGCAGGAATCTTGAGAAGGTTATGGGCGTGGGTTCAGCACCCACCCTTATTGGTTTTGGTTTTCTTCGTTTTTATTTATCATTTTACTTATTTTCCTTCATTCTGTTTAAAACTTTTTTCACAAAACCTAACATTTTTCACAAACCCTTGATTTTTCGTAATAAACTCAAATAATTAATTTTAGGTTTTTAATTTAATTTTAGGTTTTTAATTTAATTTTAGGTTTTAATTTAATTTTAGGTTTTTAATTTCATTGTTTGTTTTTGGTTTCTAACCAATTTGTCTTTTTCAATCTTAAATTCACTTAACCATAAAACTTTTTTCACAAACGTTTTTTTTTACAAAAAAACTAATTTAATTTTTAGGTTAATTAATTTTAGATTAATTAATATTTTTTTCAAAACTAACTTTTTTTTAATTCTAACTAATTAGGATTTAGGTATTTTAATTAACTTTTTTCAAAATTTATATTTTTTTATTAATTAAAATTAATTAGATTTTTTAGGTTTATTTAATTAATTATCATAAATCATTTTTTTCATAAAAAATCACCAAAAAATTTTCTTTGCTATTTTCATTTTATTTTTTTTCCTAGATAAAGTGTATAAGGCGTATTCAAATGTAACAGCGTAGCTTTATTTTTCCCGCATTTTTTAATCATTGTCATGTAATTGCTTCCGGAATCTAATAGTTTTAGGATTTCTTTTCCACACGCTTCACTATTATGTAACTGTCACAAAGCTCTGTAATAGCTTAGGTTTACATTTCCGCCTTTACCTTCTGCTACTATATTTTATGCAATGCTTAAATTAATAGGATTGTATGAAAAGATAAAAATGAACGATAGAAAACCCTAATTGAAAGATAAATATAACTGAAAAAACACATTGTTGCACACTTGCACCCCTAGGGTACTCACCACTTGGTTGCCTCGGAAAATAATGGTCATGTGCCTCGAACGTAGGGATATCTTAAAAGAAGACCCTCAATCTAAAAGTCATCATAAAGATCATAGTCCCTTAACTTCCCTCGAGTTGCCTACGAGAAATGATCTTGTCCTTCGATGTTGCCTATATGATGACAATCCCTTCGAACTGCTAAGGTATCCCTATATGTTGCCTTCTATGACCATAACGATGACCTGCGGTTGTCCCCATACATCCAACGATAGACCTACCTACTCACTAATAGTAGGATAGCACTATCTAAAGGATATGGAGAAAAGCACGACCTTTTTCGAGTAGGTAGAAACTCTTAAGTACTTACTCAAAACAATAAAATATCTTTTACACAAACACTTTCAAAACAATTTTCAAAAACAACTTCGTCACACTCTTGAGGACATATACAAGGGTTATCACGAAGTTAAACAAAAACTTTTCAAAACACCCATAAGCCATTTTAAAATGAGCAAGTACCTAAGAGCCCATGGAAAACCATGGATAGAAAGGGTGCTAACACCTTCTCTTTCTATAATCTACCCCCCGTACTCAGAAACATCTCGAAAAAGGTTTTTTCTATTCTTTTTCCTTTTCCTTTGTTGGATGAAATAAAAGTCGGTGGCGACTCTTGCTTACCGCGATATTTGCTTCCAAGCTATCTTAAATAAAGAGACTACCGCTTGCAATGATTTCACAACAAACTTCTCTTGTGAAACTTCCTTGAAGAGATACCATTTGATGGAGAATCAGATAAACTTCCCCACGATCCGGATCATAAGTAACGAACTGGTCTCAGTTTCTTCTTTAACCAAGATGTTTCACCTGGAAAGGCTAAAATACAAGCTATCTCAAATAAAGAAGACTACCACTTGCAATGATTTCACAATAAACTTCTCTTGCGAAACTTCCTCGAAGAGATACCATTTGATAGAGAATAAGATAAACTTCCCCTCGATCCTAATCATAAGCCACAAACTGGTCTAAGTTTCTTATTTAACCAAGATGTTTCACATGGAAAGGGTAAAAATACAAGCTATCTCAAATAAAGAGACTACCACTTGTAATGATTTCACAACAAACATCTCTTCCAAAACTTCCCCGAGGAGATACCATTTGATGGAAAATCAAATAAACTTCCCCTCGATCCTGACCATAATTCTCGAACTGGTCTCAATTTCTTCTTTAACCAAGGTAATCCATCTAGAAAGGGTAAAAATACAATCTATATCAAAGAAAGAGACTACCAATTGTAAAGATTTCAGAACAAACTTCTATTGTGAAACTTTCTCGAAGAGATACCATTTGATGGAGAATCAGATAAACTTCCCCTCGATCCTGACCATAAGCCACGAACTGGTCTCAACTTCTTCTTTAACCAAGATGTTTCACATGGAAAGGGTAAAAATACAAGATATCTCAAATAAAGATACTACCACTTGTAAAGATTTAACAACAAACTTCTCTTGTGAAACTTCCTCGAAGAAATACCATTTGATGGAGAATCAAATAAACTTCCCCTCGATCCTGACCACAAGTCACGAACTGGTCTCAATTTATTCTTTAATCCAAGGTATTCCACCTGGAAATGGTAAAAATACAAACTTTCTAAAATAAATATACTCCCACTTATAAATATTTCACAACAAACTTCTCTTGCGAAACTTCCTCGAAGAGATACCATTAGATGGAGAAGTATATAAACTTCCCCTCGATCCTGACCATAAGCCACGAACTGGTCTCAGTATCTTCTTTAACCAAGATGTTTCAACTAGAAAGGGTAACATACAAGCTATCTTAAATAAAGAGACTAACACTTGTAAATATTTCACAACAAACTTCTCTTTCCAAACTTCCTCGAAGAGATACCATTTGATGGAGAATCAAATAAATTTCACCTCGCTCCTGACCATTTACCATGAACTGGTCGCAGTTTCTTCTTTAACTAAGGTATTCCACCTGGAAAGGATAACATACAAGCTATTTCAAATAAAGAGACTACCACTTATAATTATTTAACAAAAAAGCTTCTCTTACGAAACTTCCTCGAAGAGATAACATTTGATGGAGAATTAGATAAACATCCCCTCGATCCTAACTATAAGTCAGGAACTCGTCTCAGTTTCTTATTTAACTAAGACATTTCACCTGGAAAGGGTAATATAAAATCTATCTTAAATAAAGAGATTAACACTTGCAAGTATTTCTCAACAAACTTCTCTCGTGAAACTTCCTCGAAGAGATACCATTTGATGGACAATTAGATAAACTTCCCCTCGATCATGACCATAAGCCACGAACTGGTCTCAATTTCTTCTTTAACCAAGATGTTTCGCATGGAAAGGAAAAAAATACAAGCTATCTCAAATAAAGAGACTACCACTTATAATGATTTCACAACAAACTTCTCTTGTCAAACTTCCTCGAAGAGATACCATTTGATGGAGAGTCAGATAAACTTCCCCTCGATCCTGACTATAAGCCACGAACTGGTCCCAGTAACTTATTTAACCAAGGTATTCCACCTGGAATGAGTAAAAATACAAGCTATCTCAAATAAAGAGACTACCACTTGTAAAGATTTCACAACAAACTTCTCTTGCAAAACTTCCTCAAAGAGATACCATCTGATGGAGAATCATATAAACTTCCCCTCGATCCTGACCATATGCCACAAACTGGTCTCAGTTTCTTCTTTAACCAAAATGTTTCACCTTGAAAGGGTAACATACAAGCTATCTCAAATAAAGAGACTAACACTTGTAAAGATTTTACAAGAAACTTCTCTTACAAAACTTCCTCGAAGAGATACCATTTGATGGAGAATCAGATAAACTTTCTCTCGATCCTTACCATATGCCACGCACCAGTTAAAGATCGTGGCTCATTTTGAACCCGTTCCGGTTGCCAAAATTCCGTCTTGACATCATCTATGTTTTCATCTCTCACGGCTGGAATCCAATTTCGACCAGAAGGTCATAAAAAATGCAGATTTATCAAGTATTTTCGTACAGAAAAATTTGTGACAAGTTTATTTGTGTCATGTTCAGAAAATCATAACTTGGTTGATTTTTATCGTATCGAGCTGGTTCCGGCGCCAAAATTTCCCAAATTGACTTATCTAAGTTTTCACAGGAGGTATCGAGTTTGAACGGTATCCTAAAGGCCTTCGTTTTTTTCTCAGAGTGCGCATGACGCGCCGAAAATACTGAATGATGAATATTATTTCATTTGGGTCGAAACTTCGAAAATTGATAACTCGGTCAATTTTTATTAGACCGGGCCCATCTTTTTACACAAGGTCACTGACTCAGATATCTACAACTTTATTTCCAATGTCGAGACCGGGTTCTGCTCCGATCAATACCAGTTTTTTATTGAAAAATGTGTCAGGGTTGACAATGGAGCCCAAAATAAGTATGTCTATGGCAAAACTTCAAAAATTTATAACTAATTCATCGTTTATCCGATTGAGCCTATTTTTGGACAAAAGTTAGTACTCGATTCGGCTGTATTTTGTTTTCACATTTCAACTTCAAAAATTGCACTTAAGCTCCTGCGATTTAGCCTGGAACGCGACGGACTCAAGTGAATAAAAATCTGCATTATTGCTTGTTGTTATTGGAGGCCCAATTGCAAATTCAAAGCCCATTTTTTCCCTCTAATTTCCATTATATAATCTCATTCTTTTAGCAAAAAAAAACATTTTCCACTATCCTGTCAAAATATCAAATTTCTTCAAGAACCCTAAAATCCTTAAAATCCTCGTTACAAACACACATCTCACTACTTTCACTACTTCTCCAGTAAGGGTAAGGATGGTTTGATTTCCATGATCTAAAGGGTGTAGAAGCATTCATAAATTCCATATCGGGTTTAACATTATAAAATTTCATATATTTATTTTCTTTGTATTTCATGGTATACTAATTTGTTTAATGTGTTCATGAGATTCAACACTATAGGTTTGGACCATCTAATGGTCCCATGCAGGTTTATTATAGAACGCTGATGCCAATACACTAAAACAGAACAACAACGAATGCATGGATCATGGCAAGGCAGGAACCTTGAGAAGGTTATGGGCGTGGGTTCAACACCCACCCCTATTGGTTTTGGTTTTGTTCGTTTTTATTTATCATTTTACTTATTTTCCTTCTTTCTGTTTAAAACTTTTTTCACAAAAGCTAACATTTTTCACAAACCCTTGATTTTTCCTAATAAACTCAAATAATTAATTTTAAGTTTTTAATTTAATTTTAGGTTTTAATTTAATTTTAGGTTTTTAATTTCATTGTTTGTTTTTGGTTTCTAACCAATTTGTCTTTTTCAATCTTAAATTCACTTAACCACAAAACTTTTTTCACAAACATTTTTTTTTTTACAAAAAAATTAATTTAATTTTTAGGTTAATTAATTTTAGATTAATTAATATTTTTTTCAAAACTAACTTTTTTTTAATTCTAACTAATTAGGATTTAGGTATTTTAATTAACTTTTTTCAAAATTTATATTTTTTTATTAATTAAAATTAATTAGGTTTTTTAGGTTTATTTAATTAATTATCATAAATCATTTTTTCATAAAAAATCACCAAAACATTTTCTTTGCTTTTTCATTTTATTTTTATTTTCCTAGATAAAGTGTATAAGGCGCATTCAAATGTAATAGCGTAGCTTTATTTTCCACGCATTTTTTAATCATTATCATGTAATTGCTCCCGGAATCTAATAGTTTTAGGATTTCTTTTCCGCACGCTTCACTATTATGTAACTGTCCCAAAGCTCTGTAATACCTTAGATTTACATTTCCGCCTTTACCTTCTGCTACTATATTTTATGCAATGCTTAAATTAATATGATTGTATGAAAAGAAAAAAATGAACAATAGAAAACCCTAATTGAAAGATAAATATAATTGAAAAAGCACACTGTTGTTCACTTGCACCCCTAGGGTACTCACCACTTGGTTGCCTCGGAAAAAAATTATCATGTACCTCGAACGTAGGGATATCTTAAAAGAAGACCCTCAATCTAAAAGTCATCATAAAGATCATAGTCCCTTAACTTCCCTCGAGTTGCCTACGAGAATGTATCTTGTCCTTCGATGTTGCCTATATGATGACAGTCCCTTCGAACTGCTAAGGTATCCCTATATGTTACCTTCTATGACCATAACGATGACCCGCGGTTATCCCTCATACATCCAACGATATACCTACCTACTCACTAATAGTAGGATAGCACTATCTAAAGGATATGGAGAAAAGCACGACCTTTTTCGAGTAGGTAGAAACTCTTAAGTACTTACTCAAAAAAATAAAATATCTTTTACACAAACACTTTCAAAACAATTTTCAAAAACAACTTCGTCACACTCTTGAGGACATATACAAGGGTTATCACGAAGTTAAACAAAAACTTTTCAAAACACACACAAGCCATTTTAAAATGAGCAAGTACCTAAGAGTCCATGGAAAACCATGGATAGAAAGGGTGCTAACACCTTCCATTTCTATAATATACCCCCGTACATAGAAACATCTCGAAAAAGGTTTTTTCTATTCTTTTTCCTTTTCCTTTGTTAGATGAAATAAAAGTCGGTGGCGACTCTTTCTTACCGCGGTATTTTCTTACAAGCTATCTTAAATAAAGAGACTACCGCTTGCAATGATTGCACAACAAACTTCTCTTGTGAAACTTCCTTGAAGAGATACCATTTGAGAGAGAATCAGATAAACATCCCCTCGATCCTGATCATAAGTCACGAACTGGTCTCAGTTTCTTCTTTAACCAAGATGTTTCACCTGGAAAGGCTAAAATACAAGCTATCTCAAAAAAAGAAGACGACCACTTGCAATGATTTCACAACAAACTTCTCTTGCGAAACTTCCTCGAAGAGATACCATTTGATAGAGAATGAGATAAACTTCCCCTCGATCCTAATCATAAGCCACGAATTGGTCTCAATTATTTATTTAACCAAGATGTTTCACATGGAAAGGGTAAAAATACAAGCTATCTTAAATAAAGAGACTACCACTTGTAAATATTTCACAACAAACATCTCTTGCGAAACTTCCCCGAAGAGATACCATTTAATGGAGAATCAAATAAACTTCCCTTCGATCCTGACCATAATTCTCGAACTTGTCTAGATTTCTTATTTAACCAGGGTATTCCACCTAGAAAGGGTAAAAATATAATCTATATCAAATAAAGAGACTACCACTTGTAAAGATTTCACAACAAACTTCTATAGTGAAACTTTCTCGAAGAGATACCATTAGATGGAGAATCAGTTAAACTTCCCCTCGATCCTGACCATAAGCCACAAACTGGTCTCAGCTTCTTCTTTAATCAAGATGTTTCACATGGAAAGGGTAAAAATATAAGATATCTCAAATAAAGAGACTACCACTTGTAAAGATATCATAACAAACTTCTCTTGCGAAACTTCCTCGAAGAGATACCATTTGATGGAGAATCAAATAAACTTCCCCTCGATCCTGACCATAAGTCACGAACTGGTCTCAATTTCTTCTTTAATTCAAGGTATTCCACCTGGAAAGGGTAAAAATACAAGCTATCTAAAATAAAGATACTCCCACTTATAAATATTTCATAACATACTTCTCTTGCGAAACTTCCTCGAAGAGATACCATTAGATGGATAATAATATAAACTTCCCCTCGATCCTGACCATAAGCCACAAACTGGTCTCATTTTCTTCTTTAACCAAGTTGTTTCAACTAGAAAGGGTAACATACAAGCTGTCTTAAATAAAGAGACTACCACTTGTAAATATTTCACAACAAACTCCTCTTTCCAAACTTCCTCAAAGAGATACCATTTTATGGAGAATCAGATAAATTTCCCCTCGCTCCTGACCATTTACCATGAACTAGTCTCAGTTTCTTCTTTAACTAAGGTATTCCACCTGAAAAGGGTAACATACAAGCTATTTCAAATAAAGAGACTACCACTTATAATGATTTCACAAAAAAGCTTCTCTTACGAAACTTCCTCGAAGAGATAGAATTTGATGGAGAATTAGATAAACATCCCCTCGATCCTAACTATAAGCCAGGAACTGGTCTCAGTTTCTTATTTAACTAAGACATTTCACCTGGAAAGGGTAATATAAAATCTATCTCAAATAAAGAGACTAACACTTGCAATTATTTCTCAACAAACTTCTCTCGTGAAACTTCCTCGAAGATATACCATTTGATGGAGAATCAGATAAACTTCCCCTCGATCATGACCATAAGCCACGAACTGGTCTCAATTTCTTCTTTAACCAAGATGTTTCACATGGAAAGGAAAAAAATACAAGCTATCTCAAATAAAGAGACTACCACTTGTAAAGATTTCACAATAAACTTCTCTTGTCTAACTTCCTCTAAGAGATACCATTTGATGGAGAGTCAGATAAACTTCCCCTCGATCCTGACCATAAGCCACGAACTGGTCTCAGTTTCTTATTTAACCAAGGTATTCCACCTGGAAAGAGTAAAAGTACAAGCTATCTCAAATAAAGAGACTACCACTTGTAAAGATTTCACAACAAACTTCTCTTGCAAAACTTCCTCAAAGAGATACCATTTGATGGAGAATCATATAAACTTTCCCTTGATCCTGACCATAAGCCACAAACTGGTCTCAATTTCTTCTTTAACCAAGATGTTTCACCTTGAAAGGGTAACATACAAGCTATCTCAAATAAAGAGACTACCACTTGTAAAGATTTCACAAGAAACTTCTCTTGCCAAACTTCCTCGAAGAGATACCATTTGATGGAGAATCAGATAAACTTTCCCTTGATCCTTACCATATGCCTCGTACCAGTTAAAGATCGTGGCTCATTTTGAACCCGTTCCGGTGGCCAAAATTCTGTCTTGACGTCATCTATGTTTACATCTCTCACGGCTGGAAGCCAATTTCGGTCAGAAGGTCATCAAAAATGCGGATTTATCAAGTATTTTCGTACAGAAAAATTTGTGACAAGTTTATTTGCGTCATGTTCAGAAAATCATAACTTGGTCGATTTTCATCGTATCGAGCTGGTTCCGGCGACAAAATTTCCCAAATTGAGTTATCTATGTTTTCACAGGAGGCATCGAGTTTGAACGGTATCTAAAAGGCCTTCTTTTTTTTTCTCAGAGTGCATATGACGCGCCGAAAATACTGAATGTTGAATATTATTTCATCTCGGTCGAAATTTCGAAAATTGATAACTCGGTCAATTTTTATTAGACCGGGCCCATCTTTTTACACAAGGTCACTGACTCAGAGATCTACAACTTTGTTCCCAATGTAGAGACCGGGTTCTGCTCCAATTAATACCAGTCTTTTATTAAAGAATGTGTCAGGGTTGACAATGGAGCCCAAAATAAGTATGTCAATGGCAAAACTTCAAAAAATCAAAACTAATTCATCGTTTATCCGAATGAGCCCATTTTTGGACAGGAGTTAGTTCTCAATTCAGCTATATTTTGTTTTCACATTTCAACTTCAAAAATTGCACTTAAGCCCCTGCGATTTAGCCTGGAACGTGACGGACTCAAGTGAATAAAAATCTACACTATTGCTTGTTGTTATTGGAGGCCCAATTGTAAATTCAAAGCCCATTTTTTCCCAATAATTTCCATTATATAATCTCATTCTTTTCACAAAAAAAAAACATTTTCATCAAGCTTGTCAAAATATCAAATTTCTTCGAGAACCCTAAAAACCTTAAAATCCTCGTTACAAACCCACATCTCACTACTTTCACTACTTCTCCAGTAAGGGTAAGGCTGGTTTGATCTCCATGATCTAAAGGGTGTAGAAGCATCCATACATGCCATATCGGTTTTAACATTATAAAATTTCATATATTTATTTTCTTTGTATTTCATGGTATACTAATTTGTTTAATGTGTTCATGAGATTCAACACTATAGGTTTGGACCATCTAATGGTCCCATGAAGGTTTATTACAGAACGCTGATGCCAAAACACTAAAACAGAACAACAACCAATGCATGGATTATGGCAAGGCATGAATCTTGAGAAGGTTATGGGCGTGGGTTCAACACCCACCCCTATTGATTTTGGTTTTCTTCGTTTTTATTTATCCTTTTACTTATTTTCCTTCTTTCTGTTTAAAACTTTTTTCAGAAAATCTAACATTTTTCACAAACCCTTGATTTTTCCTAATAAACTAAAATAATTAATTTTAGGTTTTTAATTTAATTTTAGGTTTTTAATTTAATTTTAGGTTTTAATTTAATTTTAGGATTTTAATTTCATTGTTTGTTTTTGGTTTCTAACAAATTTGTCTTTTTCAATCTTAAATTCACTAAACCACAAAGATTTTTTCACAAACATTTTTTTTTACAAAAAAAAACTAATTTAATTTTTAGGTTAATTAATTTTAGATTAATTAACATTTTTTTCAGAACTAACTTTTTTTAATTCTAACTAATTAGGATTTAGGTATTTTAATTAACTTTTTTTCAAAAATAATATTTTTTTATTAATTAAAATTAATTAGGTTTTTTAGGTTTATTTAATTAATTATCATAAATCATTTTTTTCATAAAAAATTACCAAAACATTTTCTTAGCTATTTTCATTTTATTTTTATTTTCCTAGATGAAGTGTATAAGGCGCATTCAAATGTAATAGCGTAGCTTAATTTTTCTCGCATTTTTTAATCATTATCATGTAATTGCTTCCGGAATCTAATAGTTTTAGGATTTCTTCTCCGCATGCTTCACTATTATGTAATTGTCCCAAAGCTCTGTAATAGCTTAGGTTTACATTTCCGCCTTTATCTTCTGCTACTATATTTTATGCAATGCTAAAATTAATAGGATTGCATGAAAAGATAAAAATGAACGATAGAAAACCCTAATTGAAAGATAAATATAATTGGAAAAACACACTGTTGCACACTTGCACCCCTAGGGTACTCACCACTTAGTTGCCTCAGAAAATAATGGTCATGTGCCTCGAACGTAGGGATATCTTAAAAAAAGACCCTCAATCTAAAAGTCATCATAAAGATCATAGTCCCTTAACTTCCCTCGAGTTGCCTACGAGAAATGATCTTGTCCTTCGATGTTGCCTAAATGATGACAGTCCCTTCGAACTGCTAAGGTATCCCTATATGTTGCCTTCTATGACCATAACGATGACCCACGGTTGTCCCTCATACATCCAACGATAGACCTACCTACTCACTAATAGTAGGATAGCACTATCTAAAGGATATAGAGAAAAGCACCACCTTTTTTGAGTAGGTAGAAACTCTTAAGTACTTACTCAAAACAATAAAAAATCTTTTACACAAACACTTTCAAAACAATTTTCAAAAATAACTTCGTCACACTCTTGAGGACAGATACAAAGGTTATCACGAAGTGAAACAAAAACTTTTCATAACACCCACAAGCCATTTTAAAATGAGCAAGTACCTAAGAACCCATGGAAAACCATGGATAGAAAGGGTGCTAACACCTTATCTTTCTATAATCTACCCCCTGTACTCAGAAACATCTCGAAAAAGGTTTTTTCTATTCTTTTTCCTTTTCCTTTGTTGGATGAAATAAAAGTCGATGGTGACTCTTGCTTACCGCGATATTTGCTTACAAGCTATCTTAAATAAAGAGACTATCACTTGCAATGATTTCACAACAAAATTCTCTTGTGAAACTTCCTTGAGGAGATACCATTTGATGGAGAATCAAATAAACTTCCCCTCGATCCTGATCATGAGTCACGAACTGGTCTCAGTTTCTTTTTTAACCAAGATGTTTCACCTGGAAAGGCTAAAATACAAGTTATCTCAAATAAATAAGACTACCACTTGCAATGATTTCACAACAAACTTCTCTTGAGAAACTTCCTCGAAGAGATACCATTTGATAGAGAATGAGATAAGCTTCCCCTCGATCCTAATCATAAGTCACGAACTGGTCTCAGTTTCTTATTTAACCAAGATATTTCACATGGAAAGGGTAAAAATACAAGATATCTCAAATAAAGAGACTACCACTTGTAAAGATTTCACAACAAATATCTCTTGCGAAACTTTCCCGAAGAGATACCATTTGATGGAGAATTAAATAAACTTCCCCTCGATCCTGACCATAATTCTCGAACTGGTCTCAATTTCTTCTTTGACCAAGGTATTCCAACTAGAAAGGTTAAAAATACAATCTATATCAAATAAAGAGACTACCACTTGTAAAGATTTCACAACAAACTTCTATAGTGAAACTTTCTCGAAGAGATAGCATTAGATGGAGAATCAGATAAACTTCCCCTCGATCCTGATCATAAGCCACGAACTGGTCTCAGCTTCTTCTTTAATCAAGATGTTTCACATGGAAAGGTTAAAAATACAAGATATCTCAAATAAAGAGACTACCACTTGTAAAGATTTCACAACAAACTTCTCTTGCGAAACTTCCTAGAAGAGATACCATTTGATGGAGAATCAAATAAACTTCCCCTCGATCCTGACCATAAGTCACGCACTGCTCTCAATTTCTTCTTTAATCCAAGGTATTCCACTTGAAAATGGTAAAAATACAAGCTATCTAAAATAAAGATACTCCCACTTATAAATATTTCACAACAAACTTGTCTTGCGAAACTTCCTCGAAGAGATACCATTATATGGAGAATCATATAAACTTCCCCTCGATCCTGACCAAAAGCCACAAACTGGTCTCAGTTTCTTCTTTAACCAAGATGTTTCAACTAGAAAGGGTAACATACAAGCTATCTTAAATAAAGAGACTACCACTTGTAAAGATTTCACAACAAACTTCTCTTTCCAAACTTTCTTGAAGAGATACCATTAGATGGAAAATCAGATAAATTTCCCCTCGTTCCTGACCATTTACCACGAACTGGTCTCAGTTTCTTCTTTAACTAAGGTATTCCACCTGGAAAGGGTAACATACAAGCTATTTAAAATAAATAGACTACAACTTATAACGATTTCACAAAAAAACATCTCTTACGAAACTTCCTCGAAGAGATAACATTTGATGAAGAATTAGATAAACATCCCCTCGATCCTAACTATAAGCCATGAACTGGTCTCAGTTTCTTATTTAACTAAGAAATTTCACCTGGAAAGGGTAATATAAAATCTATCTCAAATAAAGAGACTAACACTTGCAATTATTTCTCAACAAACTATTCTAGCAAAACTTCCTCGAAGATATACCATTTGATGGAGAATCAGATAAACTTCCCCTTGATCATGACCATAAGCCACAAACTGGTCTCAATTTCTTCTTTAACCAAGATGTTTCACATGGAAAGGAAAAAAATACAAGATATCTCAAATAAAGAGACTACCACATGTAAAGATTTCACAATAAACTTCTCTTGTCAAACTTCCTCGAAGAGATACCATTTGATGGAGAGTCAGATAAACTTCCCCTCGATCCTGACCATAAGCCACGAACTGGTCTCAGTTTTTTATTTAACCAAGGTATTCCACCTGAAAAGAGTAAAAATACAAGCTATATCAAATAAAGAGACTACCACTTGTAAAGATTTCACAACAAACTTCTCTTGCAAAACTTCCTCAAAGAGATACAATTTGATGGAGAATCATATAAACTTCCCCTCGATCCTGACCATAAGCCACAAACTGGTCTCAGTTTCTTCTTTAACCATTATGTTTCACCTTGAAAGGGTAACATACAAGCTATCTCAAATAAAGAGACTACCACTTGTAAAGATTTCACAACAAACTTCTCTTGCCAAACTTCCTTGAAGAGATACCATTTGATGGAGAATCAGATAAACTTTCCTTCGATCCTTACCATATGCCACATACCAGTTAAAGATCGGGGCTCATTTTGAACCTGTTCCGGTGGCCAAAATTTCGTCTTGACGTCATCTATGTTTTCATATCTCACGGTTGGAAGCTAATTTCAATCAGAAGGTCATCAAAAATGCGGATTTATCAAGCATTTTTGTACAGAAAAATTTGTGACAAGTTTATTTACGTCATGTTCAGAAAATCATAACTTGGTCGATTTTCATCATATCGAGCTGGTTCCGGCGCCAAAATTTCCCAAATTGAGTTATCTAAGTTTTCACAGGAGGTATCGAGTTTAAATGGTATTCAAAAGGCCTTCGTTTTTTTCTCATAATGTGCATGACTCACCGAAAATACTGAATGCTGAATATTATTTCATTTGGGTCGAAACTTCTAAAATTGATAACTCGGTTAATTTTTATTAGACCGGGCACATCTTTTTACACAAGGTCACTGACTCAGAGATCTACAACTTTTTTTTTCAATGTCAAGACCGGGTTCTGCTCCGATCAATACCAGTTTTTTATTAAAGAATGTGTCAGGGTTGACAATGGAGCCCAAAATAAGTATGTCTATGGCAAAACTTCAATAATTCATAACTAATTCATCGTTTATCCGTTTGAGCCCATTTTTGGACAGTAGTTAGTTCTCAATTTGGCTATATTTTGTTTTCACATTTCAACTTCAAAAATTGCACTTAAGCCCCTGCGATTTAGCCTGGAACGTGACAGACTCAACTGAATAAAAATTTGCACCATTACTTGTTGTTATTGGAGGCCCAATTGCAAATTCAAAGCCCATTTTTTCCCTTTAATTTACATTATATAATCTCATTCTTTTCACAAAAAAAAACATTTTCCACAACCCTTTCAAAATTTCAAATTTCTTCGAGAATCCTAAAAACCTTAAAATCCTCGTTACAAACCCACATCTCACTACTTTCACTACTTCTCCAGTAAGGGTAAGGCTGGTTTGATCTCTATGATCTAAAGGGTGTAGAAGCATCCATACATGCCATATCGGTTTTAACATTATAAAATTTCATATATTTATTTTCTTTGTATTTCATGGTATACTAATTTGTTTAATGTGTTCATGAGATTCAACACTATAGGTTTGGACCATCTGAGGGTCCCATGCAGGTTTATTATAGAACGCTGATGCCAAAACACTAAAACAGAACAACAACCAATGCATGGATCATGGCAAGACAGGAATCTTGAGAAGGTTATGGGCGTGGATTCAACACCCACCCCTATTGGTTTTGGTTTTCTTTGTTTTTATTTATCCTTTTACTTATTTTCCTTTTTTCTGTTTAAACTTTTTTCACAAAACCTAACATTTTTCACAAACCCTTGATTTTTCCTAATAAACTCAAATAATTAATTTTAGGTTTTTAATTTAATTTTAGGTTTTTAATTTAATTTTAGGTTTTAATTTAATTTTAGGTTTTTAATTTCATTGTTTTTTTTTTTTCTAACCAATTTGTCTTTTTAAATCTTAAATTCACTTAACCACAAAACTTTTTTCACAAACATTTTTTTTTACAAAAAAAAACTAATTTAATTTTTAGGTTAATTAATTTTAGATAATTAACGTTTTTTTCAAAACTAACTTTTTTTTAATTCTAACTAATTAGGATTTAGGTATTTTAATTAACTTTTTTCAAAATTAATATTTTTTTATTAATTAAAATTAATTAGGTTTTTTAGGTTTATTTAATTAATTATCATGAATCATTTTTTTCATAAAAAATCACCAAAACATTTTCTTTGCTATTTTCATTTTACTTTTATTTTCCTAGATAAAGTGTATAAGGCGCATTCAAATGTAATAGCGTAGCTTTATTTTTTCCGCATTTTTTAATTATTATCATGTAATTGCTTCCGGAATCTAATAGTTTTAGGATTTCTTTTCTGCATGCTTCACTATTATGTAACCGTTCCAAAGCTCTGTAATAGCTTAGGTTTACATTTCTGCCTTTACCTTCTGCTACTATATTTTATGCAATGCTTAAATTAATAGGATTGTTTGAAAAGATAAAAATGAACGATAGAAAACCCTAATTGAAAGATAAATATAACTGAAAAAACACATTGTTGCACACTTGCACCCCTAGGGTACTCACCACTTGGTTGCCTCGGAAAAAAATGGTCATGTGGCTCGAACATAGGGATATCTTAAAAAAAGACCTTCAATCTAAAAGTCATCATAAAGATCATAGTCCCTTAACTTCCCTCGAGTTTCCCACGAGAAATGATCTTGTCCTTCGATGTTGCGTATATGATGACAGTCCCTTCGATAACGATGACCCACTGTTGTCCCTCATACGTCCAACGATAGACCTACCTACCCACTAATAGTAGGATAGCACTATTTAAAGAATATGGAGAAAACACGGCCTTTTTCGAGTAGGTAGAAACTCTTAAGTACTTACTCAAAACAATAAAAAATGTTTTACACAAACACTTTCAAAACAATTTTCAAAAACAACATTGTCACACTCTTGAGGGCAGATACAAAGGTTATCACGAAGTTAAACAAAAACTTTTCATAACACCCACAAGCCATTTTAAAATGAGCAAGTACCTAAGAGCCCATGGAAAACCATGGATAGAAAGGGTGCTAATACCTTCTCTTTCTATAATCTACCCCCCGTACTCATAAACATCTCGAAAAAGGTTTTTTCTATTCTTTTTTCTTTTCCTTTGTTGGATGAAATAAAAGTCGGTGGCGACTCTTTCTTACCGCGATATTTGCTTACAAGCTATCTTAAATATATAGACTACCGCTTGCAATGATTTCACAACAAACTTCTCTTGTGAAACTTCCTTGAAGAGATACCATTTGATGGATAATTAGATAAACTTCCCCTTGATCCTGATCATAAGTCACGAACTGGTCTCAGTTTCTTCCTTAACCAAGATGTTTAACCTGGAAAGGTTAAAATACAAGTTATCTCAAATAAAGAAGACTACCACTTGCAATGAATTCATAACAAACTTCTCTTGCGAAACTTCCTCGAAGATATACCATTTGATAGAGAATCAGATAAACTTCCCCTCTATCCTAACCATAAGTCATGAATTGGTCTCAGTTTCTTCTTTAACCAATATGTTTCACCTGGAAAGGGTAATTTAAAATTTATCTCAAATAAAGAGACTACCACTTGTAATGATTTCACAACAAACTTCTCTTGCGAAACTTCCTTGAAGAGATACCATTTGATGGAGAATCAGATAAACTTCTCCTCGATCCTGACCATAAGTCCCGAACTAGTCTCAGTTTCTTCTTTAACCAAGATATTTCACCTTGAAAGGGTAACGTACAAGCTATCTCAAATAAAGATAGTACCACTTGTAAAGATTTTACAACAAAATTCTCTTGCAAAACTTCCTTGAAGAGATACCTTTTGATGGAGAATCAGATAAACATCCCCTCGATCCTAACTATAAGCCACAAAATGGTCTCAGTTTCTTCTTTAACCAAGATATTTCACCTGGAAAGGGTAACGTACAAGCTATCTTAAATAAAGAGACTACCACTTGCAAATATTTTATGACAAACTTCTCTTGTGAAACTTCTTCGAAGAGATACTATTGATAGAGAATCAGATAAACCTCCCCTCGGCCCTGACTATAAGCCACAAAATCGTCTTCGTTTCTTCTTTAACCAAGATATTTAACCTGGAAAGGGTAATAAACAAGCTATCTCAAATGAAGAGAAAAACACTTGCAATGATTTCACAATAAACTTCTCTTGCGAAACTTCCTTGAAGAGATACCATTTGATGGAGAAATAGGTAAACTTCCCCTCGATCCTAACCATAAGCCATGAACTGGTCTCAATTTCTTCTTTAACCAAGTTGTTTCACCTGGAAAGGGTAATATACAAGCTTTCTTAAATAAAAAGACTTCCACTTGCAATGATTTGACAACAAACTTATCTTGTGAAACTTCCTTGAAGAGATACCATTTGATGGAGAATAATATAAACTTCCCCCCGATCCTGATCATAAGTCACGAACTGGTCTCAGTTTCTTCTTTAACCAACATGTTTCATCTGGAAAGGCTAACATACAAGCTATCTCAAATAAAGACTACTACCACTTGTAATTATTTCACAATAAACTTCTCTTACGAACATTACTCGAAGAGATACTATTTGATAGAGAATCAGATAAAATTTCCCTCCATCCTGACCATAAGTCAAAAATTTGTCTCAGTTTCTTCTTTATCCAAGATGTTTCACCTGGAAAGGGTAATTTACAAGCTATCTCAAATAAAGAGACTACCACTTGCAATGATTTCACAATAAACTTCTCTTATGAAACTTCCTCAAAGAGATACTATTTGATGGAGAATCAGACAAACTTCTCCTCGATCTTGACCATAAGTCCCGAACTGGTCTCAGTTTCTTCTTTAACCAAGATTTTCACCTGGAAAGCGTAACATACAAGCTATCTAAAATAAAGATACTACCATTTGCAATGATTTCACAAAAAACTTCTCTTGCGAAACTTCCTTGAAGAGATACCATTTGATGGAGAATCAGAAAAACTTCTCCTCGATCCTGACCATAAGTCCCGAACAAGTCTCAGTTTCTTCTTTAACCAATATTTTCACTTGGAAAGGGTAACATATAATCTATCTCAAATAAAGAGACTATCATTTGCAATGATTTCACAACAAACTTCTCTTGCGAAACTTCCTTGAAGAGATACCATTTGATGGAGAATCAGATAAAATTCTCCTCGATCCTGACCATAAGTCCCGAACTAGTCTCAGTTTCTTCTTTAACTAAGATTTTCACTTGGAAAGGGTAACATAGAAGCTATCTCAAATAAAGATAGTACCACTTGTAAATATTATACAACAAACTTCTCTTGCAAAACATCCTTGAAGAGATGCCATTTGATGGAGAATTAGATAAAGATCCCCTCGATCCTTACTATAAGCCACAAACTGGTCTCAGTTTCTTCTTTAACCAAGATATTTCACCTGGAAAGGGTAACGTACAAGCTATCTTAAATAAAGAGACTACCACTTGTAAATATTTTACGACAAACTTCTCTTGTGAAACTTCTTCAAAGAGATACTATTTCATAGAGATTAAGATAAACCTCCCCTCGACCGTGACTATAAGCCACAAACTCGTCTTTGTTTCTTCTTTAACCAAGATATTTAACCTGGAAAGGGTAATATACAAGCTATCTCAAATGAAGATAAAAACACTTGCAATGATTTCACAATAAACTTCTCTTGTGAAACTTCCTTGAAGAGATACCATTTGATGGAGAATAAGATAAACTTCCCCTCGATCCTGATCATAAGTCACGAACTGGTCTCAGTTTCTTCTTTAACCAAAATGTTTAACCTGGAAAGACTAACATACAAGCTATCTCAAATAAAGAATACTACCACTTGCAATGATTTCACAACAAACTTCTCTTGAGAAAATTCCTTGAAGAGATACCATTTGATAGAGAATCGGATAAACTTCCCCTCCATCCTGACCATAAGTCACAAATTTGTCTCATTTTCTTCTTTAACCTAGATGTTTCACCTGGAATGGGTAATTTACAAGCTATCTCATATAAAGAGACTACAACTTGCAATGATTTCACAACAAACTTCTCTTGCAAAACTTACTAAAAGAGATACCATTTGATGGAGAATTAGACAAACTTCTCCTCGATCCTGACCATAAGTCCTGAACTGGTCTCAGTTTCTTCTTTAACCAAGATTTTCACCTGGAAAGGGTAACATACAAGCTATCTAAAATAAAGAGACTACCATTTGCAATGATTTCACAACAAACTTCTGTTGCGAAACTTACTTGAAGACATACCATTTGATGGGGAATTAGATAAACTTCTCCTCGATCCTGACCATAAGTCCCGACCTAGTCTCAGTTTCTTCTTTATCTAAGATTTTCACCTGGAAAGGGTAACATAGAAGCTATCTCAAATAAAGATAGTAACACTTGTAAAGATTTTACAATAAACTTCTCTTGAAAAACTTCCTTGAAGAGATACCATTTGATGGAGAATCAGATAAACATCCCCTCGATCCTAACTATAAGCCACAAACTGGTCTCAGTTTCTTCTTTAACCAAGATATTTCACCTGGAAAGGGTAACGTACAAGCTATCTTAAACAAATAGACTACCACTTGCAAATATTTTACGATAAACTTCTCTTGTGAAAATTTTTCGAAGAGATACTATTTGATAGAGAATCAGATAAACCTCCCCTCGACCCTAACTATAAGCCACAAACTCGTCTTCGATTCTTCTTTAACCAAGACATTTAACCTGAAAAGGGTAATATACAAGCTATCTCAAATGAAGAGAAAAACACTTGCAATGATTTCACAATAAACTTCTCTTGCGAAACTTCCTTGAAGAGATACCATTTGATGGAGAAACAGGTAAACTTCCCCTCGATCTTTACCATAAGCCACGAGCTGGTCTCTGTTTCTACTTTAACCAAGATGTTTCACCTAGAAAGGGTGATATACAAGCTTTCTTAAATAAAGAGGCTTCCACTTGCAATGATTTTACAACAAACTTATCTTGTGAAACTTCCTTGAAGAGATACCATTTGATGGAGAATAAGATAAACTTCCCTTCGATCCTGATCATAAGTCACGAACTGGTCTCAGTTTCTTCTTTAACCAAAATGTTTCACCTGGAAAGGCTAACATACAAGATATCTCAAATAAATAATACTACCACTTACAATTATTTCACAACAAACTTCTCTTGCGAAACTTCCTCGAAGAGATACCATTTGATAGAGAATCGAATAAGATGTTTTACATGGAAAGGGTAATTTACAAGCTATCTCAAATAAAGAGACTACCACTTGCAATGATTTCACAACAAACTTCTCTTGCGAAACTTCCTCAAAGAGATACCATTTGATGGAGAATCAGACAAACTTCTCTTCGATCCTTACCATAAGTCCCGAACTGGTCTCAGTTTCTTCTTTAACCAAGATTTTCACCTGGAAAGGGTAACATACAAGCTATCTCAAATAAAGAGACTACCATTTGCAATGATTTCACAACAAACTTCTCTTGCGAAACATCCTTGAAGAGATACCATTTGATGGTGAATCAGATAAACTTCTCCTCGATCCTGACCATAAGTCCCGAACTAGTCTCAGTTTCTTCTTTAACTAAGATTTTCACCTGGAAAGGGTAACATAGAAGCTATCTCAAATAAAGATAGTACCACTTGTAAAGATTATACAACAAACTTCTCTTGCAAAACATCCTTGAAGAGATACCATTTGATGGAGAATCAGATAAAGATCCCCTCGATCCTAACTATAAGCCACAAACTGGTCTCAGTTTCTTCTTTAACCAAGATATTTCACCTGGAAAGGGTAACGTACAAGCTATCTTAAATGAAGAGACTACCACTTGAAAATATTTTACGATAAACTTCTCTTTTGAAACTTCTTCAAAGAGATACTATTTTATTGAGAGTCAGATAAACCTCCCCTAGACCCTGACTATAAGCCACAAACTTGTATTCGTTTCTTCTTTAACCAAGATATTTAACCTAGAAAGGGTAATATACAAGCTATCTCAAATGAAGAGAAAAACACTTGCAATGATTTCACAATAAACTTCTCTTGCGAAACTTCCTTGAAGAGATACCATTTGATGGAGAATAAGATAAACTTCCCCTCGATCCTGATCATAAGTCATGAACTGGTCTCAGTTTCTTCTTTAACCAAGATGTTTCACCTGGAAAGGCAAACATACAAGTTATCTCAAATAAAGAATACTACCACTTGCAATTATTTCACAACAAACTTCTCTTGCGAAACTTCCTCGAAGAGATACCATTTGATAGATAATCGGATAAATTTCCCCTCTATCCTGACCATAAGTAACAAATTTGTCTCATTTTCTTCTTTAACTAAGATGTTTTACCTGGAAAGGGTAATTTACAAGCTATCTCAAATAAAGAGACTACCACTTGCAATGATTTCACAACAAACTTCTCTTGTGAAACTTCCTCAAAGAGATACCATTTGATGGATAATCAGACAAACTTCTCTTCGATCCTTACCATAAATCCCGAACTGGTCTCAGTTTCTTCTTTAACCAAGATTTTCACCTGGAAAGGGTAACATACAAGCTATCTCAAATAAAGAGACTACCATTTGCAATGATTTCACAACAAACTTCTCTTGCGAAACATCCTTGAAGAGATACCATTTGATGGTGAATCAGATAAACTTCTCCTCGATCCTGACCATAAGTCCCGACCTAGTCTCAGTTTCTTCTTTAACTAAGATTTTCACCTTAAAAGGGTAAAATAGAAGCTATCTCAAATAAAGATAGTACCACTTGTAAAGATTTTACATTAAACTTCTCTTGCAAAACTTCCTTGAAGAGATACCATTTGATGGATCATCAGATAAACATCCCATCGATCCTACAATAAGCCACAAACTGGTCTCAGTTTCTTCTTTAACCAAGATATTTCACCTGGAAAGGGTAGCGTACAAGCTATCTTAAATAAAGAGACTACCACTTGCAAATATTTTACGACAAACTTCTCTTCTGAAACTTCTTCAAAGATATACTATTTGATAAGGAATTAGATAAACCTCCCCTTGACCCTGACTATAAGCCACAAACTCGTCTTCGTTTCTTCTTTAACCAAGATATTTAACCTGAAAAGGGTAATATACAAGCTATCTCAAATGATGAAAAAAACACTTGCAATGATTTCACAATAAACTTCTCTTGCGAAACTTCCTTGAAGAGATACCATTTGATGGAGAATAAGATAAACTTCCCCTCGATCCTGATCATAAGTCATGAACTGGTCTCAGTTTCTTCTTTAACCAAGATGTTTCACCTAGAAAGGCTAACATACAAGCTATCTCAAATAAAGAATACTACCACTTGCAATGATTTCACAACAAACTTCTCTTGCGAAACTTCCTCGAATAGATACCATTTGATAGAGAATCGGATAAATTTCCCCTCCATCCTGACCATAAGTAACAAATTTGTCTCATTTTCTTCTTTAACTAAGATGTTTCACCTGGAAAGGGTAATTTACAAGCTATCACAAATAAAGAGACTACCACTTGCAATGATTTCACAACAAACTTCTCTTGCGAAACTTCCTCAAAGAGATACCATTTGATGGAGAATCAGACAAACTTCTCCTCGATCCTTACCATAAGTCCCGAACTGGTGTCAGTTTCTTCTTTAACCAAGATTTTCACCTGGAAAGGGTAACATACAAGCTATCTCAAATAAAGAGACTACCATTTGCAATGATTTCATAACAAAATTCTGTTGCGAAACTTCCTTGAAGAGATACCATTTGATGGTGAATCAGATAAACTTCTCCTTGATCCTGACCATAAGTCCCGACCTAGTCTCAGTTTCTTCTTTAACTAAGATTTTCACCTGAAAAGGGTAACATAGAAGCTATCTCAAATAAAGATAGTACCACTTGTAAAGATTTTACATTAAACTTCTCTTGCAAAACTTACTTGAAGAGATACCATTTGATGGATAATCAGATAAACATCCCCTCAATCCTAACAATAAGCCACAAACTAGTCTCAGTTTCTTCTTTAACCAAGATATTTCACCTGGAAAGGGTAGCGTACAAGCTATCTTAAATAAAGAGACTACCACTTGCAAATATTTTACGATAAACTTCTCTTGTGAAACTTCTTCAAAGAGATACTATTTGTTAGGGAATCAGATAAACCTCCCCTTGACCCTGACTATAAGCCACAAACTCGTCTTCGTTTCTTCTTTAACAAAGATATTTAACCTGAAAAGGGTAATATACAAGCTATCTCAAATGATGAGAAAAACACTTGCAATGATTTCACAATAAACTTCTCTTGCGAAACTTCCTTGAAGAGATACCATTTGATGGAGAAATAGGTAAACTTCCCCTCGATCTTAACCATAAGCCACGAGTTGGTCTCTGTTTCTTCTTTAACCAAGATGTTTCACCTGGAAAGGGTAATATACAAGCTTTCTTAAATAAAGAGACTGCCACTTGCAATGATTTTACAACAAACTTATCTTGTTAAACTACCTTGAAGAGATACCATTTGATGGAGAATAAGATAAACTTCCCCTCGATCCTGATCATAAGTCACGATCTGGTCTCAGTTTCTTCTTTAACCAAGATGTTTCACCTTGAAAGGCTAACATACAAGCTATCTCAAATAAAGAATACTACCACTTGCAATGATTTCACAACAAACTTATCTTGCGAAACTTCCTCGAAGAGATAGCATTTGATAGAGAATCGGAAAAACATCCCCTCCATCCTGACCATAAGTCACAAATTTGTCTCAGTTTCTTCTTTAACCAAGATGTTTCACCTAGAAAGGGTAACTTACAAGCTATCTCAAATAAAGAGACTACCACTTGCAATGATTTCATTACAAACTTCTCTTGCGAAACATCCTCAAAGATATACCATTTGAAGGAGAATCAGACAAACTTCTCCTCGATCCTGACCATAAGTCCCGAATTGGTCTCAGTTTCTTCTTTAACCAAGATTTTTCACCTGGAAAGGGTAATATACAAGCTTTCTTAAATAAAGAGACTGCCACTTGCAATGATTTTACAACAAACTTATCTTGTGAAACTTCCTTGAAGAGATACCATTTGATGGAGAATAAGATAAACTTCCCCTCGATCCTGATCATAAGTCACGAACTGGTCTCAGTTTCTTCTTTAACCAAGATGTTTCACCTGGAAAGGCTAACATACAAGCTATCTCAAATAAAGAATACTACCACTTGCAATGATTTCACAATAAACTTATCTTGCGAAACTTCCTCGAAGAGATATCATTTGATAGAGAATCGGATAAACTTTCCCTCCATACTGACCATAAGTCACAAATTTGTCTCAGTTTCTTCTTTAACCAAGATGTTTCACCTGGAAAGGGTAACTTACAAGCTATCTCAAATAAAGAGACTACCACTTGCAATGATTTCACTACAAACTTCTCTTGCGAAACATCCTCAAAGAGATACCATTTGAAGGAGAATCAGACAAACTTTTCCTCGATCCTAACCATAAGTCCCGAACTGGTCTCAGTTTCTTCTTTAACCAAGATTTTCTCCTGGAAAGGGTAACATACAAGCTATCTCAAATAAAGAGACTACCATTTGCAATGATTTCACAAAAAACTTCTCTTGCGAAACATCCTTGAAGAGATACCATTTGATGGAGAATCAGATAAACTTCTCCTCGATCCTGACCATAATCCCGAACTAGTCTCAGTTTCTTCTTTAACTAAGATTTTCACCTGGAAAGGGTAACATATAAGCTATCTCAAATAAAGATAGTACCACTTGTAAATATTTTACAACAAACTTCTCCTGCAAAACATCCTTGAAGAGATACCAGTTGATGGAGAATAAGATAAAGGTCCCCTCGATCCTAACTATAAGCCCTAAACTGGTCTCAGTTTCTTCTTTAACCAAGATATTTCACCTGGAAAGGGTAACGTGCAAGTTATCTTAAATAAAGAGACTACCACTTGCAAATATTTCACAACAAACTTCTCTTGTGAAACTTCTTCAAAGAGATACTATTTCATAGAGAGTAAGATAAACCTCCCCTAGACCCTGACTATAAGCCACAAACTCGTCTTCGTTTCTTCTTTAACCAAGATATTTAACCTGGAAAGGGTAATATACAAGCTATCTCAAATGAAGAGAAAAACACTTGCAATGATTTCACAATAAACTTCTCTTGCGAAACTTCCTTTAAGAGATACCATTTGATGGAGAATAAGACAAACTTCCCCTCGATCCTAATCATAAGTAACGAATTGGTCTCAGTTTCTTCTTTAACCAAGATGTTTCACCTGGAAAGGCTATCATACAAGCATTCTCAAATAAAGAATACTACCACTTGCAATGATTTCACAACAAACTTCTCTTGCGAAACTTCCTCGAAGAGATACCATTTGATAGAGAATCGGATAAACTTCCCCTCCATCCTGACCATAAGTCACAAATTTGTCTCATTTTCTTCTTTAACCAAGATGTTTCACCTGGAAAGGGTAATTTACAAGCTATCTCAAATAAAGAGACTACCACTTGCAATTTTTTCACAACAAACTTCTCTTGCGAAACTTCCTCAAAGAGATACCATTTGATGGAGAATCAGACAAACTTCTCCTTGATCCTGACCATAAGTCATGAACTGGTCTCAGTTTCTTCTTTAACCAATATTTTCACTTGGAAAAGGTAACATATAAGCTATCTCAAATAAAGAGACTACCATTTGCAATGATTTCACAACAAACTTCTCTTGTGAAACTTCCTTGAAGAGATACCATTTGATGGAGAATCAGATAAAGGTCCCCTCGATCCTAACTATAAGCCACAAACTGGTCTCAGTTTCTTCTTTAACCAAGATATTTCACCTGGAAAGGGTAACGTACAAGTTATCTTAAATAAAGAGACTACCACTTGCAAATATTTTACGACAAACTTCACTTGTGAAACTTCTTCAAAGAGATACTATTTCATAGAGAGTCAGATAAGCCTCCCCTCAACCCTGACTATAAGCCACAAACTCGTCTTCGTTTCTTATTTAACCAAGATATTTAACCTGGAAAGGGTAATATACAAGCTATATCAAATAAAGAGAAAAACACTTGCAATGATTTCACAATAAACTTCTCTTGCGAAAATTCCATGAAGAGATACCATTTGATGGAGAAACAAGTAAACTTCCCCTCGATCCTAACCATAAGCCACGAACTGGTCTCAGTTTCTTCTTTAACCAAGATGTTTTACCTGGAAAGGGTAATATACAAGCTTTCTTAAATAAAGAGACTGCCACTTGCAATGTTTTCACAACAAACTTATCTTGTGAAACTTCCTTGAAGAGATACCATTTGATGGAGAATAAGATAAACTTCCCCTCGATCCTGATCATAAGTCACGAACTGGTCTCAGTTTCTTCTTTAACCAAGATGTTTCACCTAGAAAGGCTAACATACAAGCTAGCTCAAATAAAGAATACTACCACTTGCACTGATTTCACAACAAACTTCTCTTGGGAAACTTCCTCGAAGAGATACCATTTGTTAGAGAATCGGATAAACTTCCCCTCCATCCTGACCATAAGTCATAAATTTGTCTCATTTTCTTCTTTAAACAAGATGTTTCACCTGGAAAGGGTAATTTACAAGCTATCTCAAATAAAGAGACTACCAATTTCAATTATTTCACAATAAACTTCTCTTGCGAAACTTACTCAAAGAGATACCATTTGATGGAGAATCAGACAAACTTCTCCTCGATCCTGACCATAAGTCCCGAACTAGTCTCAATTTCTTCTTTAACCAATATTTTCACTTGGAAAGGGTAACATGTAAGCTATCTCAAATAAAGAGACTACCATTTGCAATGATTTCACAACAAACTTCTCTTGCGAATCTTCCTTGAAGAGATACCATTTGATGGAGAATCAGATAAACTTCTCCTCGATCCTGACCATAAGTCCCGACCTAGTCTCCGTTTCTTCTTTAACTAAGATTTTCACCTGAAAAGGGTAACATAGAAGCCATCTCAAATAAAGATAGTACTACTTGTAAATATTTTACAACAAACTTCTCTTGCAAAAATTCCTTGAAGAAATACATTTTGATGGATAATCAGATAAACATCCCCTCGATCCTAACAATAAGCCACAAACTGGTCTCAGTTTCTTCTTTAACCAAGATTTTTCACCTAGAAAGGGTATCGTACTAGCTATCTTAAATAAAGAGACTACCACTTGCAAATATTTTACGACAAACTTCTCTTGTGAAACTTCTTCAAGGAGATACTATTTGATAGAGAATCAGATAAACCTCCCCTCAACCCTGACTATAAGCCACAAACTCGTCTTAGTTTCTTCTTTAACCAAGATATTTAGCCTGGAAAGGGTAATATACAAGCTATCTCAAATAAAGAGAAAAACACTTGCAATGATTTCCCAATAAACTTCTCTTGCGAAAATTCCTTGAAGAGATACCATTTGATGGAGAAACAAGTAAACTTCCCCTTGATCCTAACCATAAGCCACGAACTGGTCTCAGTTTCTTCTTTAACCAAGATTGTTTACCTGGAAAGGATAATATACAAGCTTCCTTAAATAAAGAGACTGCCACTTGTAATGTTTTCACAACAAACTTATCTTGTGAAACTTCCTTGAAGAGATACCATTTGATGGAGAATAAGATAAACTTCCCCTCGATCCTGATCATAAGTCACAAACTGGTCTCAGTTTCTTCTTTAACCAAGATGTTTCACCTGGAAAGGCTAACATAGAAGCTAGCTCAAATAAAGAATACTACCACTTGCAATGATTTCACAAAAAACTTCTCTTGAGAAACTTCCTTGAAGAGATACCATTTAATGGAGAATCAGATAAACTTCTCCTCGATCCTGACCATAAGTCCCGAACTAGTCTCAGTTTCTTCTTTAACTATGATTTTCACCTGGAAAGGGTAACATAGAAGTTATCTCAAATAAAAATAGTATCACTTGTAAATATTTTACAACAAACTTATCTTGCAAAACATCCTTGAAGAGATACCATTTGATGGAGAATCAGATAAACATCCCCTCGATGCTGACTATAAGCCACAAACTGGTCTCAGTTTCTTCTTTAACCAAGATATTTCACCTAGAAAGGGTAACCTACAAGCTATCTTAAATAAAGAGACTACCACTTGCAAATATTTTACGACAAACTTCTCTTGTGAAACTTCTTCGAAGAGATACTATTTAAAAGAGAATCAGATAAACCTCCCCTCGACCCTGACTATAAGCCACAAACTCGTCTTCGTTTCTTCTTTAACCAAGATATTTAACCTTGAAAGGGTAGTATACAAGCTATCTCAAATGAAGAGAAAAACACTTGCAATGATTTCACAAAAACTTCTCTTGAGAAACTTCCTTGAAGAGATACCATTTGATGGAGAATAAGATAAACTTCCCCTCGGTCCTGATCATAAGTCACAAACTGGTCTCAGTTTGTTCTTTAACCAAGATGTTTCACCTGGAAAGGCTAACATACAAGCTATCTCAAATAAATAATACTACCACTTGCGATAATTTCACAACAAACTTCTCTTGCGAAGCTTCCTCGAAGAGATACCATTTGATAGAGAATCGGATAAACTTCCCCTCCATCCTGACCATAAGTCCAAAATTTGTCTCATTTTCTTCTTTAACCAAGATGTTTCACCTGGAAAGGGTAATTTACAAGCTATCTCAAATAAAGAGACTACTACTTGCAATTAGTTCACAACAAACTTCTCTTGCGAAACTTCCTCAAAGAGATACCATTTGATGGAGAATTAGACAAACTTCTCCTCGATCCTTACCATAAGTCCCGAACTGGTCTCAGTTTCTTCTTTAACCAATATTTTCACTAGGAAAGGGTAACATATAAGTTATCTCAAATAAAGAGACTACCATTTGCAATGATTTCACAACAAACTTCTCTTGCGAAACATCCTTGAAGAGATACCATTTGATGGAGAATCAGATAAACTTCTCCTCGATCCTGACCATAAGTCCCAACCTAGTCTCAGTTTCTTCTTTAACTAATGTTTTCACCTGGAAAGGGTAACATAGAAGCTATCTCAAATAAAGATAGTACTACTTGTAAATACTTTACAACAAACTTCTCTTGCAAAACTTCCTTGAAGAGATACATTTTGATGGATAATCAGATAAACATCCCCTCGATCCTAACAATAAGCCACAAACTGGTCTCAGTTTCTTCTTTAACCAAGATTTTTCACCTAGAAAGGGTAGCGTACAAGCTATCTTAAATAAAGAGACTACCACTTGCAAATATTTTACGACAAACTTCTCTTGTGAAACTTCTTCAAAGAGATACTATTTGATATAGAATCAGATAAACCTCCCCTCAACCCTGAATATAAGCCACAAACTCGTCTTCGTTTCTTCTTTAACCAAGATATTTAACCTGGAAAGGGTAATATACAAGCTATCTCAAATGAAGAGAAAAACACTTGCAATGATTTCACAATAAACTTCTCTTGCGAAAATTCCTTGAAGAGATACCATTTGATGGAGAAACAAGTAAACTTCCCCTCGATCCTAACCATAAGCCACAAACTGGTCTTAGTTTCTTCTTTAACCAAGATGTTTTACCTGGAAAGGGTAATATACAAGCTTTCTTAAATAAAGAGACTGCCACTTGCCATGATTTCACAATAAACTTCTCTTGCGAAACATCCTTGAAGAGATAACATTTGATGGAGAATAAGATAAACTTCCCCTCGATCCTGATCATAAGTCACAAACTGGTCTCAGTTTCTTCTTTAATCAAGATGTTTCACCTGGAAAGGCTAACATACAAGCTATCTCAAATAAAGAATACTACCACTTGCAATGATTTCACAACAAACTTCTCTTGCGAAACTTCCTCGAAGAGATACCATTTGATAGAGAATCGGATAAACTTCCCCTCCATCCTGACCATAAGTCACAAATTTATCTCAGTTTCTTCTTTAACCAAGATGTTTCACCTGGAAAGGGTAATTTACAAGCTATCTCAAATAAAGAGACTACCACTTGCAATGATTTCACAACAAACTTCTCTTGCGAAACTTCCTCAAAGAGATACCATTTGATGGAGAACCAGACAAACTTCTTCTCGATCCTGACCATAAGTCCCGAACTGGTCTCAGTTTCTTCTTTAACCAAGATTTTAACCTGGAAAGGGTAACATGCAAGCTATCTAAAATAAAGAGACTACCATTTGCAATGATTTCACAATAAACTTCTCTTTCTAAACTTCCTTGAAGAGATACCGTTTGATGGAGAATCAGATAAACTTCTCTTCGATCCTAATCATAAGTCCCGACCTAGTCTCAGTTTCTTCTTTAACTAAGATTTTCTCCTGGAAAGGGTAACATACAAGCTATCTTAAATAAATATACTACCACTTGCAAATATTTTACGACAAACTTCTCTTGTGAAACTTCTTTAAAGAGATACTATTTGATAGAGAATCAGATAAACCTTCCCTCAACCCTGACTATAAGCCACAAACTCGTCTTCGTTTCTTATTTAACCAATATTTTCCCCTAGAAAGGGTAATATACAAGCTATCTCAAATGAACAGAAAAACACTTGCAATGATTTCACAATAAACTTCTCTTGCGAAACTTGCTTGAAGAGATACCATTTGATGGAGAAATAGGTAAACTTCCCCTCGATCCTAACCATAAGCCACCAACTGGTCTCAGTTTTTTCTTTAACCAAGATGTTTCACCTGGAAAGGGTAATATTACAAGCTTTCTTAAACCTTCCCTCTACCCTAACTATAAGCCACAGACTCGTCTTCATTTCTTCTTTAACCAAGATATTTAACCTGGAAATGGTAATATACAAGCTATCTCAAATGAACAGAAAAACACTTGCAATGATTTCACAACAAACTTCTCTTGCAAAACTTCCTCGAAGAGATACCATTTAATAGAGAATCAGATAAACTTCCCCTCCATCCTAACCATAAGTCACAAATTTGTCTCAGTTTCTTCTTTAACCAAGATGTTTCACCTGAAAAGGGTAATTTACAAGCTATCTCAAATTAAGAGACTACCACATGCAATGATTTCACAACAAACTTCTCTTGCGAAACTTCCTCAAAGAGATACCATTTGATGGAGAATCAGAAAAACTTCTCCTTGATCCGGACCATAAGTCCCGAACTGGTCTCAGTTTCTTCTTTAACCAAGAATTTCACTTTGAAAGGCTAACATACAAGCTATCTCAAATAAAGAATACTACCACTTGCAATGATTTCACAATAAACATCTCTTGCGAAACATCCTCGAAGAGATACAATTTGATGGAGAATCAAATAAACCTCCCCTCCATCCTGACCATAAGTCCCGAACTAGTCTCAGTTTCTTCTTTAACTAAGTTTTTCACCTGGAAAGGGTAACATAGAAGCTATCTAAAATAAAGATAGTACCACTTGTAAATATTTCACAACAAACTTCTCTTGCAAAACTTCCTTGAAGAGATACCGTTTGATGGAGAATCAGATAATCTTCTCCTTGAGCCAAACTATAAGTCCCGACCTAGTCTCAGTTTCTTCTTTAACTCAGATTTTCTCCTGGAAAGGGTAACGTACAAGCTATCTTAAATAAAGAGACTACCACTTGCAAATATTTTACGACAAACTTCTCTTGTAAAACTTCTTCAAAGAGATACTATTTGATAGAGAATCAGATAAACCTTCCCTCGACCCTGACTATAAGCCACAAACTCGTCTTCTTTTCTTCTTTAAGCAAGATATTTAACCTGGAAAGGGTAATATACAAGCTATCTCAAATGAACAGAAAAACACTTGCAATGATTTCACAATAAACTTCTCTTGTGAAACTTCCTTGAAGAGATACCATTTGATGGAGAAATAGGTAAACTACCCCTCGATCCTAACCATAAGCCACCAACTGGTCTCAGTTTCTTCTTTAACCAAGATGTTTCACCTGGAAAGGGTAATATACAAGCTTTCTTAAATAAAGAGACTGCCACTTGCAATGATTTCACGACAAACTTATCTTGTGAAACTTCCTTGAAGAGATACCATTTGATGGAGAATAAGATAAAATTCCCCTCGATCCTGATCATATGTCACGAACTGGTCTCAGTTTCTTCTTTAACCAAGATGTTTCACCTGGAAAGGCTAACATACAAGCTATCTCTAATAAAGAATACTACCACTTGCAATGATTTCACAACAAACTTTTATTGCAAAACTTCCTCGAAGAGATACCATTTGATAGAGAATCGGATAAACTTCCCCTCCATCCTGACCATAAGTCACAAATTTGTCTCAGTTTCTTCTTTAACCAAGATGTTTCACCTGGAAAGGGTAATTTTACAAGCTATCTCAAATAAAGAGACTACCGCTTGCAATGATTTCACAACAAACTTCTCTTGCAAAACATCCTCGAAGAGATACCATTTAAAAGAGAATCGGATAAACTTCCCCTACATCCTGACCATAAGTCACAAATTTGTGTCATTTTCTTCTTTAACCAAGATGTTTCACCTGGAAAGGGTAATTTACAAGCTATCTCAAATAAAGAGACTACCACTTACAATGATTTCACAACAAACTTCTCTTGCGAAACTTCCTTGAAGAGATACCATTCGATGGAGAATAAGATAAACTTCCCCTCGATCCTGATCATAAGTCACGAACTGGTCTCAGTTTCTTCTTTAACCAAGATGTTTCACCTGGAAAGGCTAACATACAAGCTATCTCAAATAAATAATACTACCACTTGCAATGATTTCACAACAAACTTCTCTTGCGAAACTTCCTCGAAGAGATACCTTTTGATAGATAATCGGATAAACTTCCCCTCCATCCTGACCATAAGTCACAAATTTTTCTCAGTTTCTTCTTTAACCAAGATGTTTCACCTGGAAAGGGTAATTTACAAGCTATCTCAAAAAAAAAAGACTACCACTTGCAAAGATTTCATAACAAACTTCTCTTTCAAAACTTCCTCAAAGAGATACCATTTGATGGAGAATCAGATAAACTTCTCCTTGATCCTGACCATAAGTCCCGAACAGGTCTCAGTTTCTTCTTTAACCATGATTTTCACCTGGAAATGGTAACATACAAGCTATCTAAAATAAAGAGACTACCATTTGCAATGATTTCACAACAAACTTATCTGGCGAAACTTCCTTGAAGAGATACCATTTGATGGAGAATCAGATAAACTTCTCCTCGATCTTGACCATAAGTCCCGACCTAGTCTCAGTTTCTTCTTTAACTCAGATTTTCACCTCGAAAGGGTAACGTACAAGCTATCTTAAATAAGGAGACTAAAACTTGCAAATATTTTACGACAAACTTCTCTTGTGAAACTTCTTCAAAGAGATACTATTTGATAGAGAATCAGATAAACCTCCCCTCGACCCTTACTATAAGCCACAAACTCGTCTTCGTTTCTTCTTTAACCAAGATATTTAACCTGGAATGGGTAATATACAAGCTTTCTCAAATGAAGAGAAAAACACTTGCAATGATTTCACAATAAACTTCTCTTTCGAAACTTCCTTGAAGAGATACCATTTGATGGAGAAACAGGTAAACTTCCCCTCGATCCTAACCATAAGCCACGAACTGGTCTCAATTTCTTATTTAACCAAGATGGTTCACCTGCAGAGGGTAATATACAAGCTTTCTTAAATAAAGAGACTGCCACTTGCAATGATTTCACAACAAACTTATCTTGTGAAACTTCCTTGAAGAGATACCATTTGATGGAGAATAAGATAAACTTCCCCTCGATCCTGATCATAAGTCACGAACTGGTCTCAGTTTCTTCTTTAACCAAGATGTTTCACCTTGAATGGATAACATACAAGCTATCTAAAATAAATAATACTACCACTTGCAATGATTTCACAACAAACTTCTCTTGCGAAACTTCCTCGAAGAGATACCATTTGATAGAGAATCGGATAAACTTCCCCTCCATCCTGACCATATGTCACAAATTTGTCTCAGTTTCTTCTTTATCCCGGATGTTTCACCTTGAAAGGGTAATTTACAAGCTATCTCAAATAAAGAGACTGCCACTTGCAAGGATTTCACGGCAAACTTATCTTGTGAAACTTCCTTGAAGAGATACCATTTGATGGAGAATAAGATAAAATTACCCTCGATCCTGATCATAAGTCACGAACTAGTCTCAGTTTCTTCTTTAACCATGATGTTTCACCTAGAAAGGCTAACATACAAGCTATCTCAAATAAAGAATACTACCACTTGCAATGATTTCACAACAAACTTCTCTTGCAAAACTTCATCGAAGAGATACCATTTGATAGAGAATCAGATAAACTTCCCCTCCATCCTGACCATAAGTCACAAATTTGTCTCAGTTTCTTCTTTAACCAAGATGTTTCACCTGGAAACGGTAATTTACAAGCTATCTCAAATAAAGATACTACCACATGCAATGATTTCAAAACAAACTTCTCTTGTGAAACTTCCTCAAAGAGATACCATTTGATGGAGAATCAGATAAACTTCTCCTCGATCCTGACCATAAGTCCCGAACTGGTCTCAGTTTCTTCTTTAACCAAGATTTTCACTTGGAAAGGGTAAGATACGTGCTATCTCAAATAAAGAGACTACCATTTTCAATAATTTCACAACAACCTGCTCTTGCGAAACTTCCTTGAAGAGATACCATTTGATGGAGAATCAGATAAAATTCTCCTCGATCCTGACCATAAGTCCCGAACTAGTCTCAGTTTCTTCTTTAACTAATATTTTCACCTCGAAAGAGTAACATAGAAGTTATCTCAAATAAAGATAGTACCACTTGTAAAGATTTTACAACAAACTTCTCTTGAAAAACTTCCTTGAAGAGATACCATTTGATGGAGAATCAGATAAACATCCCCTCGATCCTAACTATAAGCCACAAACTGGTCTCAGTTTCTTCTTTAACCAAGATATTTCACCTGGAAAGGGTAACGTACAAGCTATCTTAAATAAAGATACTACCACTTGAAAATATTTTACGACAAACTTCTCTTGTGAAACTTCTTCGAAGAGAATCTATTTGATAGGGAATCAGATAAACCTCCCCTCGACCCTGACTATAAGCCACAAACTCGTCTTCGTTTCTTCTTTAACCAAGATATTTAACCTGGAAAGGGTAATATACAAGCTATCTCAAATGAAGAGAAAAACACTTGCAATAATTTCACAATAAACTTCTCTTGCGAAACTTCCTTGAAGAGATACCATTTGATGGAGAAACAGGTAAACTTCCCCTCGATCCTAACCATAAGCCACGAACTGGTCTCAATTTCTTATTTAACCAAGATGGTTCACCTGCAGAGGGTAATATACAAGCTTTCTTAAATAAAGAGACTGCCACTTGCAATGATTTCACAACAAACTTATCTTGTGAAACTTCCTTGAAGAGATACCATTTGATGGAGAATAAGATAAACTTCCCCTCGATCCTGATCATAAGTCACGAACTGGTCTCAGTTTCTTCTTTAACCAAGATGTTTCACCTTGAAAGGATAACATACAAGCTATCTAAAATAAATAATACTACCACTTGCAATGATTTCACAACAAACTTCTCTTACGAAACTTCCTCGAAGAGATACCATTTGATAGAGAATCGGATAAACTTCCCCTCCATCCTGACCATATGTCACAAATTTGTCTCAGTTTCTTCTTTATCCCGGATGTTTCACCTTGAAAGGGTAATTTACAAGCTATCTCAAATAAAGAGACTACCAATTGAATAGATTTCACAACAAACTTCTCTTGTGAAACTTCCTCAAAGAGATACCATTTGATGGAGAATGAGACAAACTTCTCCTTGTTCCTGACCATAAGTCCCGAACTGGTCTCAGTTTCTTCTTTAACCAATATTTTCACATGGAAAACGTAACATACAAGCTATATCAAATAAAGAGACTATCATTTGCAATGATTTCACAACAAACTTCTCTTGCAAAACTTACTTGAAGAGATACCATTTGATGGAGAATCAGATAAACTTCTCCTCGATCCTGACCATAAGTCCCGAACTAGTCTCAGTTTCTTCTTTAACTAAGATTTTCACCTGGAAAGGGTAACATAGAAGCTATCTCAAATAATGATAGTACCACTTGTAAAGATTTTACAACAAACTTCTCTTGCAAAACATCCTTGAAGAGATACCATTTGATGGAGAATCAGATAAACATCCCCTCGATCCTAACTATAAGCCACAAACTCGTCTCAGTTTCTTCTTTAACCAAGATATTTCACTTGGAAAAGGGTAACGTACAAGCTATCTTAAATAAAGAGACTACCACTTGCAAATATTTTACGGAAGCTTCTCTTGTGAAACTTCTTCGAAGAGATACTATTTGATAGAGAATCAGATAAACCTCCCCTCGACCCTGACTATAAGCCACAAACTCGTCTTAGTTTCTTCTTTAACCAAGATATTTAACCTGGAAAGGGTTATATATAAGCTATCTCAAATGAAGAGAAAAACACTTGCAATGATTTCACAATAAACTTCTCTTACGAAACTTCCTTGAAGAGATACCATTTGATGGAGAAACAGGTAAACTTCCCCTCAATCCTAACCATAAGCCACGAACTGGTCTCAATTTCTTCTTTAACCAAGATGTTTCACATGTAAAGGGTAATATACAAGCTTTCTTAAATAAAGAGATTGCCACTTTCAATGATATCACAACAAACTTATGTTGTGAAACATCCTTGAAGAGATACCATTCGATGGAGAATACGATAAACTTCCCCTCGATCCTGATCATAAGTCACGAACTGGTCTCAGTTTCTTCTTTAACCAATATGTTTCACCTGGAAAGGCTAACATACAAGCTATCTCAAATAAAGAATACTACCACTTGCAATGATTTCACAACAAACTTCTCTTGCAAAACTTCCTCGAAGAGATACCATTTGATAGAGAATCGGATAAACTTCCCCTCCATCCTGACCATAAGTCACAAATTTGTCTCAGTTTCTTCTTTAACCAAGATGTTTCACCTGGAAAGGGTAATTTACAAGCTATCTCAATTAAAGAGACTACCACTTGCAATGATTTCACAATAAACTTCTCTTGCGAAACTTCCTCAAAGAGATACCATTTGATGGAGAATCATACAAACTTCTCCTTGATCCTGACCATAAGTCCCGAACTGGTCTCAGTTTCTTCTTTAACCAAGATTTTCACCTGGAAAGGATAACATACAAGCTATCTCAAATAAAGAGAATACCATTTACAATGAGTTAAAAACAAACTTCTCTTGCAAAACTTACTTGAAGAGATACCATTTGATGGGGAATCAGATAAACTTCTCCTTGATCCTGACCATAAGTCCCGAACTAGTCTCAGTTTCTTCCTTACCTAAGATTTTCACCTGGATAGGGTAACATAGAAGTTATCTCAAATAAAGATAGTACCGCGTGTAAAGATTTTACAACAAACTTCTCTTGAAAAACTTCCTTGAAGATATACCATTTGATGGAGAATCAGATAAACATCCCCTCGATCATAACTATAAGCCACAAACTGGTCTCAGTTTCTTCTTTAACCAAGATATTTCACCTGGAAAGGGTAACATACAAGCTATCTTAAATAAAGAGACTACCACTTGCAAATATTTTATGACAAACTTCTCTTGTGAAACTTCTTCGAAGTGATACTATTTGATAGGAATCCGATAAACCTCCCCTCGACCCTGACTATAAGCCACAAACTCGTTTTCGTTTCTTCTTTAACCAAGATATTTAACCTGGAAAGGCTAATATACAAGTTATCTCAAATGAAGAGAAAAACACTTGCAATGATTTCAAAATAAACTTCTCTTGCAAAACTTACTTTAAGAGATACCATTTGATGGAGAAACATGTAAACTTCCCCTCAATGCTAACCATAAGCCACGAACTGGTCACAGTTTCTTCTTTAACCAAGATGTTTCACCTGGAAAGGGTAGTATACAAGCTTTCTTAAATAAAGAGACTACCACTTGCAATGATTTCACAACAAACTTATCTTGTGAAACTTCCTTGAGGAGATACCATTTGATGGAGAATAAGATAAACTTCCCCTTGATCCTGATCATAAGTCACGAACTGGTCTCAGTTTCTTCTTTAACCAAGATGTTTCAACTGGAAAGGCTAACATACAAGCTATCTCAAATAGATAATACTACCCCTTGCAATGATTTCACAACAAACTTCTCTTGCGAAACTTCCTCGAAGAGATACCATTGGATAGAGAATCAGATAAGCTTCCCCTCCATCCTGACCATAAGTCATAAATTTGTCTCAGTTTCTTCTTTAATCGAGATGTTTCACCTGGAAAGGGTAATTTACAAGCTGTCTCAAATAAAGAAACTACCACTTGCAATGATTTCACAACAAACTTCTCTTGCGAAACTTCCTCAAAGAGATACCATTTGATGGATAATCAGACAAACTTCTCCTTGATCCTGACCATTAGTCCCGAACTGGTCTCAGTTTCTTCTTTAACAAAGATTTTCACCTGGAAAGGTAACATACAAGCTATCTCAAATAAAGAGAATACCATTTACAATGAGTTCACAACAAACTTATCTTGCAAAACTTCCTTTAAGAGATACCATTTGATGGAGAATCAGATAAACTTCTCCTTGATCCTGACCATAAGTCCCGAACTAGTCTCAATTTCTTCTTTAACTAAGATTTTCACCTGGAAAGGGTAACATAGAAGCTATCTCAAATAAAGATAGTACCGCTTGTAAATATTTTACAACAAACTTCTCTTGCAAAACTTCCTTGAAGAGATACCATTTGATGGAGACTCAGATAAACATCCCCTCGATCATAACTATAAGCCACAAACTGGTCTCAGTTTCTTCTTTAACCAAGATATTTCACCTGGAAAGGGTAACGTACAAGCTATCTTAAATAAAGAGTCTACCACTTGAAAATATTTTACGACAAACTTCTCTTGTGAAACTTCTTCGAAGTGATACTATTTGATAGAGAATCAGAGAAACCTCCCCTCAACCCTGACTATAAGCCTCAAACTCGTCTTCGTTTCTTCTTTAACCAAGATATTTAACCTGGAAAGGGTAATATACAAGTTATCTCAAATGAACAGAAAAACACTTGCAATGATTTCAAAATAAACTTCTCTTGCGAAACATCCTTTAAGAGATACCATTTTATGGAGAAACATGTAAACTTCCCCTCAATGCTAACCATAAGCCACGAACTGGTCTCAGTTTCTTCTTTAACCAAGATGTTTCACCTGGAAAGGGTAATATACAAGATTTATTAAATAAAGAGACTACCACTTACAATGATTTCACAACAAACTTATCTTGTGAAACTTCCTTGAAGAGATACCATTTGATGGAGAATAAGATAAACTTCCCCTCGATCCTGATCATAAGTCACGAACTGGTCTCAGTTTCTTCTTTAACCAAGATGTTTCAACTGGAAAGGCTAACATACAAGCTATCTCAAATAGATAATACTACCCCTTGCAATGATTTCACAACAAACTTCTCTTGCGAAACTTCCTCGAAGAGATACCATTGGATAGAGAATCAGATAAACTTCCCCTCCATCCTGACCATAAGTCACAAATTTGTCTCAGTTTCTTCTTTAATCGAGATGTTTCACCTGGAAAGGGTAATTTACAAGCTATCTCAAATAAAGAGACTACCACTTGCAATGATTTCACAACAAACTTCTCTTGCGAAACTTCCTCAAAGAGATACCATTTGATGGATAATCAGACAAACTTCTCCTCGATCCTGACCATTAGTCCCGAACTGGTCTCAGTTTCTTCTTTAACCAAGATTTTCACCTGGAAAGGGTAACATACAAGTTATCTCAAATAAAGAGAATACCATTTACAATGAGTTCACAACAAACTTATCTTGCAAAACTTCCTTGAAGAGATACCATTTGATGGAGAATCAAATAAACTTCTCCTTGATCCTGACCATAAGTCCCGAACTAGTGTCAGTTTCTTCTTTAACTAAGATTTTCACCTGGAAAGGTTAACATAGAAGCTATCTCAAATAAAGATAGTACCGCTTGTAAATATTTTACAACAAACTTCTCTTGCAAAACTTCCTTGAAGAGATACCATTTGATGGAGAATCAGATAAACATCCCCTCGATCATAACTATAAGCCACAAACTGGTCTCAGTTTCTTCTTTAACCAAGATATTTCACCTGGAAAGGGTAACGTACAAGCTATCTTAAATAAAGAGACTACCACTTGCAAATATTTTACGACAAACTTCTCTTGTGAAACTTCTTCGAAGTGATACTATTTGATAGAGAATCAGAGAAACCTCCCCCCGACCCTGACTATAAGCAACAAACTCGTCTTCGTTTCTTCTGTAACCAAGATATTTAACCTGGAAAGGGTAATATATAAGTTATCTCAAATGAACAGAAAAACACTTGCAATGATTTCAAAATAAACTTCTATGGCGAAACTTCCTTTAAGAGATACCATTTGATGGAGAAACATGTAAACTTCCCCTCAATGCTAACCATAAGCCACGAACTGGTCTCAGTTTCTTCTTTAACCAAGATGTTTCACCTGGAAAAGGGTAATATACAAGATTTCTTAAATAAAGAGACTACCACTTACAATGATTTCACAACAAACTTATCTTGTGAAACTTCCTTGAAGAGATACCATTTGATGGAGAATAAGATAAACTTCCCCTCGATCCTGATCATAAGTCACGAACTGGTCTCAGTTTCTTCTTTAACCAAGATGTTTCAACTGGAAAGGCTAACATACAAGCTATCTCAAATAGATAATACTACCCCTTGCAATGATTTCACAACAAACTTCTTTTGCGAAACTTCCTCGAAGAGATACCATTGGATAGAGAATCAGATAAACTTCCCCTCCATCCTGACCATAAGTCACAAATTTGTCTCAGTTTCTTCTTTAACCAAGATGTTTCACCTGGAAAGGGTAATTTACAAGCTGTCTCAAATAAAGAGACTAGCACTTGCAATGATTTCACAACAAACTTCTCTTGCAAAACTTCCTCAAAGAGATACCATTTGATGGATAATCACACAAACTTCTCCTCGATCCTGACCATAAGTCCCGAACTGGTCTCAGTTTCTTCTTTAACAAAGATTTTCACTTGGAAAGGGTAACATACAAGTTATCTCAAATAAAGAGAATACCATTTACAATGAGTTCACAACAAACTTATCTGGCAAAACTTCCTTGAAGAGATACCATTTGATGGAGAATCAAATAAACTTCTCCTTGATCCTGACCATAAGTCCCGAACTAGTCTCAGTTTCTTCTTTAACTAAGATTTTCACCTGGAAAGGGTAACATAGAAGCTATCTCAAATAAAGATAGTACCGCTTGTAAATATTTTACAACAAACTTCTCTTGCAAAACTTCCTTGAAGAGATACCATTTGATGGAGACTCAGATAAACATCCCCTCGATCATAACTATAAGCCACAAACTGGTCTCAGTTTCTTCTTTAACCAAGATATTTCACCTGGAAAGGGTAACGTACAAGCTATCTTAAATAAAGAGACTACCACTTGCAAATATTTTACGACAAACTTCTCTTGTGAAACTTCTTCGAAGTGATACTATTTGATAGAGAATCAGAGAAACCTCCCCCCGACCCTGACTATAAGCCACAAACTCGTCTTCGTTTCTTCTGTAACCAAGATATTTAACCTGGAAAGGGTAATATATAAGTTATCTCAAATGAACAGAAAAACACTTGCAATGCTTTCAAAATAAACTTCTATTGCGAAACTTCCTTTAAGAGATACCATTTGATGGAGAAACATGTAAACTTCCCCTCAATGCTAACCATAAGCCACGAACTGGTCTCAGTTTCTTCTTTAACCAAGATGTTTCACCTGGAAAGGGTAATATACAAGATTTCTTAAATAAAGAGACTACCACTTACAATGATTTCACAACAAACTTATCTTGTGAAACTTCCTTGAAGAGATACCATTTGATGGAGAATAAGATAAACTTCCCCTCGATCCTGATCATAAGTCACGAACTGGTCTCAGTTTCTTCTTTAACCAAGATGTTTCAACTGGAAAGGCTAACATACAAGCTATCTCAAATAGATAATACTACCCCTTGCAATGATTTCACAACAAACTTCTCTTGCGAAACTTCCTCGAAGAGATACCATTGGATAGAGAATCAGATAAACTTCCCCTCCATCCTGACCATAAGTCACAAATTTGTCTCAGTTTCTTCTTTAACCAAGATGTTTCACCTGGAAAGGGTAATTTACAAGCTGTCTCAAATAAAGAGACTAGCACTTGCAATGATTTCACAACAAACTTCTCTTGCAAAACTTCCTCAAAGAGATACCATTTGATGGATAATCAGACAAACTTCTCCTCGATCCTGACCATAAGTCCCGAACTGGTCTCAGTTTCTTCTTTAACCAAGATTTTCACCTGGAAAGGGTAACATACAAGCTATCTCAAATAAAGAGAATACCATTTACATTGAGTTCACAACAAACTTCTCTTGCAAAACATCCTTGAAGAGATACCATTTGATGGAGAATCAGATAAACTTCTCCTTGATCCTGACCATAAGTCCCGAACTAGTCTCAGTTTCTTCTTTAACTAAGATTTTCACCTGGAAAGGGTAACATAAAAGCTATCTCAAATAAAAATAATACCGCTTGTAAAGATTTTACAACAAACTTATCTTGCAAAACATCCTTGAAGAGATACCATTTGTTGGAGAATCAGATAAACATCCCCTCGATCATAACTATAAGCCATAAACTGGTCTCAGTTTCTTCTTTAACCAAGATATTTCACCTGGAAAGGGTAACGTACAAGCTATCTTAAATAAAGAGACTACCACTTGCAAATATTTTACGACAAACTTCTCTTGTGAAACTTCTTCGAAGTGATACTATTTGATAGAGAATTCGATAAACCTCTCCTCGACCCTGACTATAAGCCACAAACTCGTTTTCTTTTCTTCTTTAACCAAGATATTACCCTGGAAAGGCTAATATACAAGTTATCTCAAATGAAGAGAAAAACACTTGCAATGATTTCAAAATAAACTTCTCTTGCGAAACTTCCTTTAAGAGATACCATTTGATGGAGAAACATGTAAACTTCCCCTCAATGCTAACCATAAGCCACGAACTGGTCTCAGTTTCTTCTTTAACCAAGATGTTTCACCTGGAAAGGGTAATATACAAGCTTTCTTAAATAAAGAGACTACCACTTGCAATGATTTCACAACAAACTTATCTTGTGAAACTTACTTGAAGAGATACCATTTGATGGAGAATAAGATAAACTTCCCATCGATCCTGATCATAAGTCACGAACTGGTCTCAGTTTCTTCTTTAACCAAGATGTTTCAACTGGAAAGGCTAACATAAAAGTTATCTCAAATAGATAATACTACCCCTTGCAATGATTTCACAACAAACTTCTCTTGCGAAACTTCCTCGAAGAGATACCATTGGATAGAGAATCAGATAAACTTCCCCTCCATCCTGACCATAAGTCACAAATTTGTCTCAGTTCTTCTTTAACCGAGATGTTTCACTTGGAAAGGGTAATTTACAAGTTGTCTCAAATAAAGAGACTAACACTTGCAATGATTTCACAACAAACATCTCTTGCGAAACATCCTCAAAGAGATACCATTTGATGGATAATCAGACAAACTTCTCCTCGATCCTGACCATAAGTCCCGAACTGGTCTCAGTTTATTCTGTAACCAAGATTTTCACCTTGAAAGGGTAACATACAAGCTATCTCAAATAAAGAGACTACCATTTGCAATGATTTCACAACAAACTTCTCTTGCAAAACTTCCTTGAAGAGATACCATTTGATGGAGAATCAGATAAACTTCTCCTTGATCCTGACCATAAGTCCCGAACTAGTCTCAGTTTCTTCTTTAACTAAGATTTTCACCTTGAAAGGGTAACATAGAAGCTATCTCAAATAAAGATAGTACCACTTGTAAATATTTTACAACAAACTTCTCTTGTAAAACTTCCTTGAAGAGATACCATTTGATGGAGAATTAGATAAACATCCCCTCGATCCTAACTATAAGCCACAAACTGGTCTCAGTTTCTTCTTTAACCAAGATTTTCACTTGGAAAGGGTAACGTACAAGCTATCTTAAATAAAGAGACTACCATTTTCAATGATTTCACAACAAACTTCTCTTGCAATACTTCCTTGAAGAGATGCCATTTGATGGAGAATCAGATAAACTTCTCCTCGATCTTGACCATAAGTCCCGAACTAGTCTCAATTTCTTGTTTAACTAAGATTTTCACCTGGAAAGGGTAACATAGAAGCTATCTCAAATAAAGATAGTACCACTTGTAAATATTTTACAACAAACTTCTCTTGTAAAACTTCCTTGAAGAGATACCATTTGATGGAGAATCAGATAAAAATCCCCTCGATCCTAACTATAAGCCACAAACTGGTCTCAGTTTCTTCTTTAACCAAGATATTTCACCTGGAAAGGGTAATGTAGAAGCTATCTTAAATAAAGATACTACCACTTGCAAATATTTTATGACAAACTTCTCTTGTTAAACTTCTTCGAGGAGATACTATTTGATAGAGAATCAGATAAACCTCCCCTCGACACTGACTATAAGCCACAAACTCGTCTTCATTTATTCTTTAACCAACATAATTAACCTGGAAAGGGTAATATACAAGTTATCTCAAATGAAGAGAAAAACACTTGCAAATATTTCACAATAAACTTCTCTTGCAAAACTTCCTTGAAGAGATACAATTTGATGGAGAAACAAGTAAACTTCCCCTCGATCCTAACCATAAGCCACAGACTGGTCTCAGTTTTTTCTTTAACCAAGATGTTTCACCTGGAAAGGGTAATATACAAGCTTTCTTAAATAAAGAGACTACCACATGCAATGATGTCACGACAAACTTAACTTATGAAACTTCCTTGAAGAGATACCATTTGATGGAGAATAAGATAAACTTCCATTCGATCCTGATCATAAGTCACGAACTGGTCTCAGTTTCTTCTTTAACCAAGATGTTTCACCTGGAAAGGCTAACATACAAGCTATCTCAAATAAATAATACTACCACTTGCAATGATTTCACAACAAACCTATCTTATGAAACTTAATCGTAGAGATACCATTTGATAGAGAATCAGATAAACTTCCCCTCCATCCTGACCATAAGTCACAAATTTGTCTCAGTTTCTTCTTTAACCAAGATGTTTCACCTGGAAAGGGTAATTTACAAGCTATCTAAAATAAAGATACTACCACTTGCAATGATTTCACAACAAACTTCTCTTGCAAAACTTCCTTGAAGAGATACCATTTGATGGAGAATCAGATAAACTTCTCCTCGATCCTGACCATAAGTCCCAAACTAGTCACAGTTTCTACTTTAACTAGGATTTTCACCTGGAAAGGGTAACATAGAAGCTATCTCAAATAAAGATAGTACCACTTGTAAATATTTTACAACAAACTTCTCTTGTAAAACTTCCTTGAAGAGATACCATTTGATGGAGAATCAGATAAACATCCCCTCGATCCTAACTATAAGCCACAAATTGGTCTCAGTTTCTTCTTTAACCAAGATATTTCACCTGGAAAGGGTAACGTAGAAGCTATCTTAAATAAAGAGACTACCACTTGCAAATATTTTACGACAAACTTCTCTTGTGAAACTTCTTCGAACATATAATATTTGATAAAGAATCAGATAAACCTTCCCTCGACCCTGACTATAAGCCACAAACTCGTCTTCGTTTCTTCTTTAACCAAGATATTTAACCTGGAAAGGGTAATATATAAGCTATCTCAAATGAAGAGAAAAACACTTTCAAAGATTTCACAATAAACTTCTCTTGCAAAACTTCCTTGAAGAGATACCATTTGATGGAGAAACAGGTAAACTTCCCCTCGATCCTAACCATAAGCCACAGACTGGTCTCAGTATCTTCTTTAACCAAGATGTTTCACCAGGAAAGGGTAATATACAAGCTTTCTTAAATAAAGAGACTACCACTTGAAATGATTTCACAACAAACTTAACTTGTGAAACTTCCTTGAAGAGATACAATTTGATGGAGAATAAGATAAACTTCCCTTTGATCCTGATCATAAGTCACGAATTGGTCTCAGTTTCTTCTTTAACCAAGATGTTTCACCTGGAAAGGCTAACATACAAGCTATCTCAAATAAAGAATACTACCACTTGCAATGATTTCACAACAAACATATCTTGTGAAACTTCCTCGTAGAGATACCATTTGATAGAGAATCAGATAAACTTCCCCTCCATCCTAACCATAAGTCACAAATTTATCTCAGTTTCTTCTTTAACCAAGATGTTTCACCTGGAAAGGGTAATTTACAAGCTATCTCAAATAAAGAGACTACCATTTGCAATGATTTCACAACAAACTTCTCTTGCGAAACTTCCTCAAAGAGATGCCATTTGATGGAGAATCAGACAAACTTCTCCTCGATCCTGACCATAAGTCCCGAACTGGTCTCAGTTTCTTCTTTAACTAAGATTTTCACCTGGAAAGGGTAACATACAAGCTATCTCAAATAAAGAGACTATTATTTGCAATAATTTCACAACAAACTTCTCTTGCAAAACTTCCTTGAAGAGATACCTATTGATGGAGAATCAGATAAACTTCTCCTCGATCCTTACCATAAGTCCCGAACTAGTCTCAGTTTCTTCTTTAACTAAGATTTTCACCTGGAAAGGGTAACATAGAAGCTATCTCAAATAAATATAGTACCACTTGTAATGATTTTACAACAAACTTCTCTTGTAAAACTTCCTTGAAGAGATACCATTTGATGGAGAATCAGATAAATATCCCCTCGATCCTAACTATAAGCCACAAACTGGTCTCAGTTTCTTCTTTAACCAAGATATTTCACCTTGAAAGGGTAACGTACAAGCTATCTTAAATAAAGAGACTACCACTTGCAAATATTTTACGACAAACTTCTCTTGTGAATCTTCTTTGAAGAGATACTATTTGATAGAGAATCAGATAAACCTCCCCTGGACCCAGACTATAAGCCACAAACTCGTCTTCGTTTCTTATTTAACCATTATATTTATCCTGGAAAGGGTAATATACAAGCTATCTCAAATGAAGAGAAAAACACTTGCAAAGATTTCACAATAAACTTATCTTGCGAAACTTCCTTGAAGAGATACCATTTGATGGAGAAACAGGTAAACTTCCCCTCGATCCTAACCATAAGCCACAGACTGGTCTCAGTTTCTTCTTTAACCAAGATGTTTCACCTGAAAAGGGTAATATACAATATTTCTTAAATAAAGAGACTACCACTTGAAATGATTTCACAACAAACTTAACTTGTGAAACTTCCTTGAAGAGATACCATTTGATGGAGAATAAGATAAACTTCCCCTCGATCCTGATCATAAGTCACGAACTGGTCTCAGTTTCTTCTTTAACAAAGATGTTTCACCTGGAAAGGCTAACATACAAGCTATCTCTAATAAAGAATACTACAACTTGCAATGATTTCACAACAAACTTTTCTTGCAAAACTTACTCGAAGAGATACCATTTGATAGAGAATCGGATAAACTTCCCCTCCATCCTGACCATAAGTCACAAATTTGTCTCAGTTTCTTCTTTAACCAAGATGTTTTACCTGGAAAGGGTAATTTACAAGCTATCTCAAATAAAGAGACTACCACTTGCAATGATTTCACAACAAACTTCTCTTGTGAAACTTCCTCAAAGAGATGCCATTTGATGGAGAATTAGACAAACTTCTCCTCGATCCTGACCATAAGTCCCGAACTGGTCTCAGTTTCTTCTTTAACCAAGATTTTCACCTGGAAAGGGTAACATACAAGTTATCTCAAATAAAGAGACTACTATTTGCAATAATTTCACAACAAACTTCTCTTGCAAAACTTCCTTTAAGAGATACCATTTGATTCTCCTCGATCCTGACCATAAGTCCCGAACTAGTCTCAGTTTCTTCTTTAACTAAGATTTTCACCTGGAAAGGGTAACATAGAAGCTATCTCAAATAAAGATAGTACCACTTGTAATGATTTTACAACAAACTTCTCTTGTAAAACTTCCTTGAAGAGATACCATTTGATGGAGAATCAGATAAACATCCCCTCGATCCTAAATATAAGCCACAAACTGGTCTCAATTTCTTCTTTAACCAAGATATTTCACCTGGAAAGGGTAACGTAGAAGCTATCTTAAATAAAGAGACTACCACTTGCAAATATTTTATGACAAACTTCTCTTGTGAAACTTCTTCGAAGAGATACTATTTGATAGAGAATCAGATAAACCTCCCCTCGACCCTGACTATAAGCCACAAACTCGTCTTCGTTTCTTCTTTAACCAATATATTTAACCTGGAAAGGGTAATATACAAGCTATCTCAAATGAAGATAAAAACACTTGCAAATATTTCACAATAAACTTCTCTTGCAAAACTTCCTTGAAGAGATACCATTTGATGGAGAAACAGGTAATCTTCCCCTCGATCCTAACCATAAGCCACAAACTGGTCTCAGTTTCTTCTTTAACCAAGATGTTTCACCTGTAAAGGGTAATATACAAGATTTCTTAAATAAAGAGACTACCACTTGAAATGATTTCACAACAAACTTAACTTGTGAAACTTCCTTGAAGAGATACCATTTGATGGAGAATAAGATAAACTTCCCCTCGATCCTGATCATAAGTCACGAACTGGTCTCAGTTTCTTCTTTAACCAAGATGTTTCACCTGGAAAGGCTAACATACAAGCTATCTCTAATAAAGAATACTACCACTTGCAATGATTTCACAACAAACTTTTCTTGCAAAACTTCCTCGAAGAGATACCATTTGATAGAGAATCTGATAAACTTCCCCTCCATCCTGACCATAAGTCACAAATTTGTCTCAGTTTCTTCTTTAACCAAGATGTTTCACCTGGAAAGGGTAATTTACAAGCTATCTCAAATAAAGAGACTACCACTTGCAATGATTTCAAAACAAACTTCTCTTGCGAAACTTCCTCAAAGAGATGCCATTTGATGGAGAATTAGACAAACTTCTCCTCGATCCTGACCATAAGTCCCGAACTGGTCTCAGTTTCTTCTTTAACCAAGATTTTCACCTGGAAAGGGTAACATACAAGCTATCTCAAATAAAGAGAATACTATTTGCAATAATTTCACAACAAACTTCTCTTGCAAAACTTCCTTTAAGAGATACCATTTGATGGAGAATCAGATAAACTTCTCCTCGATCCTGACCATAAGTCCCGAACTAGTATCAGTTTCTTCTTTAACTAAGATTTTCACCTGGAAAGGGTAACATAGAAGCTATCTCAAATAAAGATAGTACCACTTGTAATGATTTTACAACAAACTTCTCTTGTAAAACTTCCTTGAAGAGATACCATTTGATGGAGAATCAGATAAACATCCCCTCGATCCTAAATATAAGCCACAAACTGGTCTCAATTTCTTCTTTAACCAAGATATTTCACCTGGAAAGGGTAACGTAGAAGCTATCTTAAATAAAGAGACTACCACTTGCAAATATTTTATGACAAACTTCTCTTCTGAAACTTCTTCGAAGAGATACTATTTGATAGAGAATCAGATAAACCTCCCCTCGACCCTGACTATAAGCCACAAACTCGTCTTCGTTTCTTCTTTAACCAAGATATTTAACCTGGAAAGGGTAATATACAAGCTATCTCAAATGAAGAGAAAAACACTTGCAAATATTTCACAATAAATTTATCTTGCAAAACATCCTTGAAGAGATATCATTTGATGGAGAAACAGGTAAACTTCCCCTCGATCCTAACCATAAGCCACAGACTGGTCTCAGTTTCTTCTTTAACCAAGATGTTTCACCTGAAAAGGGTAATATAAAAGCTTTCTTAAATAAATAGACTACCACTTGAAATGATTTCACAACAAACTTAACTTGTGAAACTTCCTTGAAGAGATATCATTTGATGGAGAATAAGATAAACTTCCCTTTGGTCCTGATCATAAGCCACGAACTGGTCTCAGTTTCTTCTTTAACCAAGATGTTTCACCTGGAAAGGCTAACATACAAGCTATCTAAAATAAAGAATACTACCACTTGAAATGATTTCACAACAAACCTATCTTGTGAAACTTCCTCGTAGAGATACCATTTGATAGAGAATCAGATAAACTTCCCCTCCATCCTGACCATAAGTCACAAATTTGTCTCAGTTTCTTCTTTAACCAAGATGTTTCACCTGGAAAGGGTAATTTACAAGCTATCTCAAATAAAGAGACTACCACTTGCATTGAGTTCACAACAAACTTCTCTTGCGAAACTTCCTCAAAGAGATGCCATTTGATGGAGAATTAGACAAACTTCTCCTTGATCCTGACCATAAGTCCCGAACTGGTCTCAGTTTCTTCTTTAACCAAGATTTTCACCTGGAAAGGGTAACATACATGTTATCTCAAATAAAAAGACTACCATTTTCAATGATTTCACAACAAACTTCTCTTGCAAATCTTCCTTGAAGAGATACCATTTGATGGAGAATCAGATAAACTTCTCCTCGATCCTGACCATAAGTCCCGAACTAGTCTCAATTTCTTCTTTAACTAAGATTTTCACCTGGAAAGGGTAACATAGAAGCTATCTCAAATAAAGATAGTACCACTTGTAAAGATTTTACAACAAACTTCTCTTGTAAAACTTCCTTGAAGAGATATCATTTGATGGAGAATCAGATAAACATCCCCTCGATCCTAACTATAAGCCACAAACTGGTCTCAGTTTCTTCTTTAACCAAGATATTTCACCTGGAAAGGGTAATGTAGAAACTATCTTAAATAAAGAGACTACCACTTGCAAATATTTTATGACAAACTTATCTTGTGAAACTTCTTCGAATAGATACTATTTGATAGAGAATCAGATAAACCTCCCCTCGACCCTGACTATAAGCCACAAACTCGTCTTCGTTTCTTCTTTAACCAAGATATTTAACCTGGAAAGGGTAATATACAAGCTATCTCAAATGAAGATAAAAACACTTGCAAAGATTTCACAATAAACATCTCTTGTAAAACTTCCTTGAAGAGATACCATTTGATGGACAAACAGGTAAACTTCCCCTCGATCCTAACCATAAGCCACGGACAGGTCTCAGTTTTTTCTTTAACAAAGATGTTTCACCTGGAAAGGGTAATATACAAGCTTTCTTAAATAAAGAGACTACCATTTGCAATGATTTCACAACAAACTTAACTTGTGAAACTTCCTTGAAGAGATACCATTTGATGGAGAATATGATAAACTTCCCTTCGATCCTGATCATAAGTCGCGAACTGGTCTCAGTTTCTTCTTTAACCAAGATGTTTCACCTGGAAAGGCTAACATACAAGCTATCTCAAATAGAGAATACAACCACTTGCAATGATTTCACAACAAACCTATCTTGTGAAACTTCCTCGTAGAGATACTATTTGATAGAGAATCAGATAAACTTCCCCTCCATCCTGACCACAAGTCACAAATTTGTCTCAGTTTCTTCTTTAACCAAGATGTTTCACCTGGAAAGGGTAATTTACAAGCTATCTGAAATAAAGAGACTACCACTTGCAATGATTTCACAAAAAACTTCTCTTGCGAAACTTCCTCAAAGAGATGCCATTTGATGGAGAATCAGACAAACTTCTCCTCGATCCTGACCATAAGTCCCGAACTGGACTCAGTTTCTTCTTTAACCAAGATTTTAACCTGGAAAGGGTAACATACAAGCTATCTCAAATAAATAAACTACCATTTGCAATGATTTCACAACAAACTTCTCTTGCAAAACTTCCTTGAAGAGTTACCATTTGATGGAGAATCAGATAAACTTCTCCTCGATCCTAACCATAAGTCCCGAACTAGTCTCAGTTTCTTCTTTAACTAAGATTTTCACCTGGAAAGGGTAACATAGAAGCTATCTCAAATAAAGGTAGTACCACTTGTAAAGGATTTACAACAAACTTCTCTTGTAAAACTTCCTTGAAGAGATACCATTTGATGGAGAATCAGATAAACATCCCCTCGATCCTAACTATAAGCCACAAACTGGTCTCAATTTCTTCTTTAACCAAGATATTTCACTTGGAAAGGGTAACGTAGAAGCTATCTTAAATAAAGAGACTACCACTTGGAAATATTTTATGACAAACTTCTCTTCTGAAACTTCTTCGAAGAGATACTATTTGATAGAGAATCAGATAAACCTCCCCTCGACACTGACTATAAGCCACAAACTCGTCTTCGTTTCTTCTTTAACTAAGATATTTAACCTGGAAAGGGTAATATACAAGCTATCTCAAATGAAGAGAAAAACACTTGCAAATATTTAACAATAAACTTCTCTTGCAAAACTTCCTTAAAGAGATACAATTTGATGGAGAAACAAGTAAACTTCCCCTCGATCCTAACCATAAGCAACGGACTGGTCTCAGTTTTTTCTTTAACCAAGATGTTTCACCTGGAAAGGGTAATATACAAGCTTTCTTAAATAAAGAGACTACCACATGCAATGATTTCACAACTAACTTAACTTATGAAACTTCCTTGAAGAGATAACATTTGATGGAGAATAAGATAAACTTCCCTTTGATCCTGATCATAAGTCACTAATTGGTCTCAGTTTCTTCTTTAACCAAGATGTTTCACCTGGAAAGGCTAACATACAAGCTATCTCAAATAAAGAATACTACAACTTGCAATGATTTCACAACAAACCTATCTTGTGAAACTTCCTCGTAGAGATACCATTTGATAGAGAATCAGATAAACTTCCCCTCCATCCTGACCATAAGTCACAAATTTGTCTCAGTTTCTTCTTTAACCAAGATGTTTCACCTGGAAAGGGTAATTTACAAGCTATATCAAATAAAGAGACTACCACTTGCAATGATTTCACAACAAACTTCTCTTGCGAAACTTCCTCAAAGAGATGCCATTTGATGGAGAATCATACAAACTTCTACTCGATCCTGACCATATGTCCCGAACTGGTCTCAGTTTCTTCTTTAACCAAGATTTTCACCTGGAAAGGGTAATTTACACGCTATCTGAAATAAAGACACTACCACTTGCAATGATTTCACAAAAAACTTCTCTTGCGAAACTTCCTCAAAGAGATGCCATTTGATGGAGAATCAGACAAACTTCTCCTCGATCCTGACCATAAGTCCCGAACTGGTCTCAGTTTCTTCTTTAACCAAGATTTTCACCTGGAAAGGGTAACATACAAGATATCTCAAATAAAGAGACTACCATTTGTAATGATTTCACAACAAACTTCTCTTGCAAAACTTCCTTGAAGAGATACCATTTGATGGAGAATCAGATAAACTTCTCCTCGATCCTGACCATAAGTCCCGAACTAGTCTCAGTTTCTTCTTTAACTAAGATTTTCACCTGGAAAGGGTAACATAGAAGCTATCTAAAATAAAGATAGTACCACTTGTAAATATTTTACAACAAACTTCTCTTGTAAAACTTCCATGAAGAGATACCATTTGATGGAGAATCAGATAAACATCCCCTCGATTCTAACTATAAGCCACAAACTGGTCTCAGTTTCTTCTTTAACCAAGATATTTCACCTGGAAAGGGTAACGTAGAAGCTATCTTAAATAAAGAGACTACCACTTGCAAATATTTTACGACAAACTTCTCTTGTGAAACTTCTTCGAAGATATACTATTTGATAGAGAATCAGATAAACCTTCCCTCGACCCTTTCTATAAGCCACAAACTCGTCTTTGTTTCTTCTTTAACCAAGATATTTAACCTGGAAAGGGTAACATACAAGCTATCTCAAATGAAGAGAAAAACACTTTCAAAGATTTCACAATAAACTTCTCTTGAAAAACTTCCTTGAAGAGATACCATTTGATGGAGAAACAGGTAAACTCCCCCTCGATCCTAACCATAAGCCACAAACTGGTCTCAGTATCTTCTTTAACCAAGATATTTCACCTGGAAAGGGTAATATACAAGCTTTCTTAAATAAAGAGACTACCACTTGAAATTATTTCACAACAAACTTAACTTGTGAAACTTCCTTGAAGAGATACCATTTGATGGAGAATAAGATAAACTTCCCTTTGATCCTGATCATAAGTCACGAATTGGTCACAGTTTCTTCTTTAACCAAGATGTTTCACCTGGAAAGGCTAACATACAAGCTATCTCAAATAAAGAATACTACCACTTGCAATGATTTCACAACAAACCTATCTTGTGAAACTTCCTCGTAGAGATACCATTTGATAGAGAATCAGATAAACTTCCCCTCCATCCTGACCATAAGTCACAAATTTGTCTCAGTTTCTTCTTTAACCAAGATGTTTCACCTGGAAAGGGTAATTTACAAGCTATCTCAAATAAAGACACTACCACTTGCAATGATTTCACAACAAACTTCTCTTGCGAAACTTCCTCAAAGAGATACCATTTGATGGAGAATTAGACAAACTTCTCCTCGATCCTGACCATAAGTTCCGAACTGGTCTCAGTTTCTTCTTTAACCAAGATTTTCACCTAGAAAGGGTAACATACAAGCTATCTCAAATAAAGAGACTACTATTTGCAATAATTTCATAATAAACTTCTCTTGCAAAACTTCCTTGAAGAGATACCATTTGATGGAGAATCAGATAAACTTCTCCTCGATCCTGACCATAAGTCCCGAACTAGTCTCAGTTTCTTCTTTAACTAAGATTTTCACCTGTAAAGGGTAACATAGAAGCTATCTCAAATAAAGATAGTACCACTTGTAATGATTTTAAAACAAACTTCTCTTCTAAAACATCCTTGAAGAGATACCATTTGATGGAGAATCAGATAAACATCCCCTCGATCCTAAATATAAGCCACAAACTGGTCTCAATTTCTTCTTTAACCAAGATATTTCACCTGGAAAGGGTAACGTAGAAGCTATCTTAAATAAAGAGACTACCACTTGCAAATATTTTACGGCAAACTTCTCTTGTGAAACTTCTTCGAAGAGATACTATTTGATAGAGAATCAGATAAACCTCCCCTCGACCCTAACTATAAGACACAAACTCGTCTTCGTTTCTTCTTTAACCAAGATATTTAACCTGGAAAGGGTAATATACATGCTATCTCAAATGAAGAGAAAAACACTTGCAAAGATATCACAATAAATTTATCTTGCAAAACATCCTTGAAGAGATACCATTTGATGGAGAAACAGGTAAACTTCCCCTCGATCCTAACCATAAGCCACAGACTGGTCTCAGTTTCTTCTTTAACCAAGATGTTTCACCTGGAAAGGGTAATATACAAGCTTTCTTAAATAAATAGACTACCACTTGAAATGATTTCACAACAAAATTAACTTGTGAAACTTCATTGAAGAGATATCATTTGATGGAGAATAAGATAAACTTCCCTTTAATCCTGATCATAAGTAACGAACTGGTCTCAGTTTCTTCTTTAACCAAGATGTTTCACCTGGAAAGGCTAACATACAAGCTATCTAAAATAAAGAATATTACCACTTGAAATGATTTCACAACAAACCTATCTTGTGAAACTTCCTCGTAGAGATACCATTTGATAGAGAATCAGATAAACTTCCCCTCCATCCTGACCATAAGTCACAAATTTGTCTCAGTTTCTTCTTTAACAAAGATGTTTCACCTGGAAAGGGTAATTTACAAGCCATCTCAAATAAAGAGACTACCACTTGCAATGAGTTAACAACAAACTTCTCTTGCGAAACTTCCTCAAAGAGATGCCATTTGATGGAGAATCAGACAAACTTCTCCTCGATCCTGACCATAAGTCCCGAACTGGTCTCAGTTTCTTCTTTAACCATGATTTTCACCTAGAAAGGGTAACATACAAGCTATCTCAAATAAAGAGACTACCATTTCAAATGATTTCACAACAAAATTCTCTTGCAAATCTTCCTTGAAGAGATACCAATTGATGGAGAATCAGATAAACTTCTCCTCGATCCTGACCATAAGTCCCGAACTAGTCTCAGTTTCTTCTTTAACTAAGATTTTCACCTGGAAAGGGTAACATAGAAGCTATCCTTAATAAAGATAGTACCACTTGTAAAGATTTTACAACAAACTTGTCTTGTAAAACTTCCTTGAAGAGATACCATTTGATGGAGAATCAGATAAACATCCCCTCGATCCTAACTATAAGCCACAAATTGGTCTCAGTTTCTTCTTTAACCAAGATATTTCACCTGGAAAGGGTAACGTAGAAACTATCTTAAATAAAGAGACTACCACTTGCAAATATTTTATGACAAACTTCTCTTGTGAAACTTCTTCGAAGAGATACTATTTGATAGAGAATCAGATAAACCTCCCCTCGACCCTGACTATAAGCCACAAACTCGTCTTCGTTTCATCTTTAACCAAGATATTTAACCTGGAAAGGGTAATATACAAGCTATCTCAAATGAAGATAAAAACACTTTCAAAGATTTCACAATAAACTTCTCTTGCAAAACTTCCTTGAAGAGATACCATTTGATGGAGAAACAGGTAAACTTCCCCTCGATCCTAACCATAAGCCACAGACTGGTCTCAGTTTTTTCTTTAACAAAGATGTTTCACCTGGAAAGGGTAATATACAAGCTTTCTTAAATAAAGAGACTACCACTTGCAATGATTTCACAACAAACTTAACTTGTGAAACTTCCTTGAAGAGATACCATTTGATGGAGAATAAGATAAACTTCCCTTCGATCCTGATCATAAGTCGCGAACTGGTCTCAGTTTCTTCTTTAACCAAGATGTTTCACCTGGAAAGGCTAACATACAAGCTATCTCAAATAGAGAATACTACCACTTGCAATGATTTCACAACAAACCTATCTTGTGAAACTTCCTCGTAGAGATACTATTTGATAGAGAATCAGATAAACTTCCCCTCCATCCTGACCATAAGTCACAAATTTGTCTCAGTTTCTTCTTTAACCAAGATGTTTCACCTGGAAAGGGTAAATTACAAGCTATCTAAAATAAAGAGACTACCACTTGCAATGATTTCACAACAAACTTCTCTTGCGAAACTTCCTCAAAGAGATGCCATTTGATGGAGAATCAGACAAACTTCTCCTCGATCCTGACCATAAGTCCCGAACTGGTCTCAGTTTCTTCTTTAACCAAGATTTTCACCTGGAAAGGGTAACATACAAGCTATCTCAAATAAATAGACTACCATTTGCAATGATTTCACAACAAACTTCTCTTGCAAAACTTCCTTGAAGAGATACCATTTGATGGAGAATCAGATAAACTTCTCCTCGATCCTGACCATAAGTCCCGAACTAGTCTCAGTTTCTTCTTTAACTAATATTTTCACCTGGAAAGGGTAACATATAAGCTATCTCAAATAAAGGTAGTACCACTTGTAAAGGATTTACAACAAACTTCTCTTGTAAAACTTCCTTGAAGAGATACCATTTGATGGAGAATCAGATAAACATCCCCTCGATCCTAACTATAAGCCACAAACTGGTCTCAGTTTCTTCTTTAACCAAGATTTCACCTGGAAAGGGTAACGTAGAAGCTATCTTAAACAAAGAGACTACAACTTGAAAATATTTTACGACAAACTTCTCTTGTGAAACTTCTTCGAAGAGATACTATTTGATAGAGAATCAGATAAACCTCCCCTCGACCCTGACTATAAGCCACAAACTTGTCTTCGTTTCTTCTTTAACCAAGATATTTAACCTGGAAAGGGTAATATACAAGCTATCTCAAATGAAGAGAAAAACACTTGCAAAGATTTCACAATAAACCTATCTTTCAAAACTTCCTTGAAGAGATACCATTTGATACCTGTATCTAGCCAGGGCACATCTGAGAGTGATCAATTTCCAGACTCGATTCCTGTATCTAGCCAGGGCACGTCTAAAGAGTTCGAAGATTCGATTCCTGTATCTAGCCAGGGCACATCTGAGAGCGATCAGTTCCTAGACTCGATTCCTGTATCTAGCCAGGGCACATCTATCAACTACAACATTTCCAGATTCGACTCCTGTATCCAGCCAGGGCATATCTGTTGACCACGTTTCCAGACTCGATTCCTGTATCTAGCCAGGGCACGTCTGAAGAGTTTGAAGATTCGATTCCTGTATCCAGCCAGGGCACATCTATTGACGACTATTTCCAGATTCGACTCCTGTATCCAGCCAGGGCACATCTGTGAGCAACCGATTGTAGACTCAATTCCTGTATCTAGCCAGGGCATATCTGCATAAGGAGATTGAAGATCAAACACCTGTAACAAGCCAGGAAAACATCCGTCTTTCTCAAATACACAAGTTCTCGCTAAGGAATCTCTTATGCGATCGACACTTCCAAATGGCATCTATAAGCCCATTCCCGACAAGGTTCTGTCACGTCTCCAGATGGCATCTATAAGCCCATCTCCCTATCCACCATCTCTCCAAATGGCATCTGTAAGCCCATTCCTGACATCACATTGCTGATACTTCAACATGCGAGTGCAAATTTCCGGGCACTCTAGTGTCCAATCTCCTTTTACCCTCGAGTCACGAAAGGCAAACTTGCCGATCTAACTCATCAGGTCCAAGAAGATTGAACAGGGGCAACTGTTGTACCCCAAAATTTTCCCTCCCATTTCCTCAACATTTTCTCATCACAAGACCTTTGAAGATCAAGATACAGTTAGGGTTTCCTCTGCTCAAGGCTTCTCCTTGCACTGTGGACTCAAATTAGGGTTTGTGTTTGCCCTAGGATGTTTTGACCTAAAATGCCTAAAATGACTTTCATGCTTCATGTTGGACTCCCAAGTTTGCCCATGCCAAGTTTCAAGTCTTGATTCCAAGTTTTACCCAGTCAATTGGACAGTTGACCTAGAAATCAGCTGTATTGGGGAAAAAGTCAACTGTGGCCAATTGACAGTCAAAACTCATGAAATTTGACCCACATCAACATATTGAACTCACATGGACCATTTGATCAAGTTTGGATCACAATTCCACAAGAAATTTGATCAGATCATCAAAAGGGCAAAATGGTCATTTTTAGGGTTTTGACTGCACAAAGGCAATTTTTGACTGTTTGACCCAGCCAATGGCAAACCAAGCTCACATATGGACTCAAGGTCCCCATGGAATTATCTTGACATGTTCATCAAGCTCAAAAGATCCCAAGTACACAAGATTGACAGTTGAATTTCCCAGTCAATTGATCAATTTTGACTGTATACTGAAAAGTCAAACTTTGACTTTTTGGTCAAAATCAAGAGTCAAGATTCATTTTTCATCAAAACATTCCAAATCATGAAACTTGTTCACCAAGAAATCACAAAATGCAAATTAGGGTTAGAAAATGGAATTTTTCATAACTTAGAATTTTTCTAAGTTATGGAAAACCCTAATTTTTCCCCAACTTTACCCCATCTTTTCACCATGATCCATTGGGATTCAAACAAAAGTCAAAACATGAAAGTTGTAGCTTGTTGCATAAACTACAACTTTGATTCACAAAGTTTTCTCATTTGAAGCTTGTATCTCAAGTTATAATTTTTTGAATAAGGGCACTAAACCATCTTTTAACTTAGTGAAATTTGACCTATTTTGACAAGGTTTTCTACCCTACTTCAAGGCCACTTTTCATACCCTTCCACTTAGAATTTTGATTTGCATTTCAAAGATGGATTGTAGTACACATTCCAAGCTTTCCAAAATGTCCAAGAACTCATCAAACAACCTCATAACTTGAGAGATTCGAATTTCACAAGTTGGCAAAAAATTCACTTTTGTTCTTCATCAAAGCATGTTCATAAACTTAGCAAATTTGAACTCAGCATAGTTTGTGCTACTTTACAGGTCCTAAAACCAAATTACACTCCTTAATTTAATGCAAAACCAATGAATCAAGTTGTTATTCTAAGCCTTTGGTCATTACACAAGGAATTAAGCCTAAACTAGAAAAAGCATTATTTCCATTCTTGAAAAGCTTGCTTTATGTCAATTAGAAATCCAAGCAAGTACAAGCAAGATCTTCTTGGCACAAGTTTGTGAGCAAATTGCACTGATCAAGGCAAGGGATAGCAGCATAGTTAGAGGGCCTGTACTGACCTAGAAAGCAAAGTGGCATTTTGTAGCTTAAGTGTGAAGAAAAGTCCATAACTTATGCTAACTCTCATCTCAGCTTAGAAACAGAAGAACAAAGTTATCAAACACTTTTCATAGACCAAATCCAAGCTAACCCACGAGCCTTTGCCATCTGAAGCACCCTCCATCTCAAAGTCACCTCAAAACTGCACAAACAGGGGAGCCCCTGCAGTTTGAGTGCAAACTCCCAATCTCTTCAAGCATTTTGATTCAAACCTTTTCCTCTACCTTCCCTACAATATATGCAAGCTAACCATGTCCTAAAATCAGACCTGTAACACCTCCAAGCCACTTCACCATTTTCAACTTTATGTTTTGCAGTTGGAGTTCACTAGCTCGATTCAGGGAGTTTCAAGACAAAGTAGGAATTGGAAAAGCATCCTTACACTTCAAGGAAGCTGTACAAGTCATCATTTCACTCTGAAACATCCTCCATTGCCAAGCTCGATTCCAACTGAACAGGTATATTCATGGAGTTCTATCTCTCTTATTAGGCATTGTTAGCTTTAGGTTTTTGAAGAAAACATGTCACAATCATAGCCCTGAACATGCTCATATGATTAGATTTCATTTATGTTTCGTGTGCTTAGAGAATTTCATGTCTGAACATTGATGAAAAGTTAGGTCAGAAAAGAGGGGGAGAGAAATTCTCCCTCATCTTAGAGAGATAGGTCAAGTTATTTATATGGTTGAAACCGTCTCTTCATGATGAACATTTCTTGTGTTATGAGTTTTTGCTGAAAAGCCAAGAATCAGGAGTTAGACATTGAAGCAAGAGGCGCGCGTTTTTTCAAATGTTTGAAGCTGGAGGTTGAAGACAATGGTCAATGGGCTGGGCCTGTGTTATTTTGCTTTTCACACCATCTTTTTTGGTTTACACCCCCCTGAGCCCATTTGCTCATTTTTTAACATTTTTGACTTTTTCTTTTTTGGCTGACTTTGTTTATTTTTTCTCATGCCATTTAAAAATTAAAAATATTTTTTTCATCACTTTTTGCATTTATTGAATATTTATTTGTTTATTTTCTTTGTTTGTACATAAATATATATATATGATTATTAGAATAAAAATGTAAAAATAATGTAAATACAATTTTTATTTTCATTTACTTTCTGAAAATATTTCACACAAAAAATACTCTTTTATTTATTTTATTAAAATATTAAATAAATGTTTATTTTGTATAATACATATTTAGGGTTTAATATATATATATATATATATATATATATATATATATATGTGATTATTAATATATTTAAGACAAAAATATAAAAAAATACTTGATTTTTTTCATTTTTATTAATATTTGATATAAAAATACCTTTTTTCACAATACACTTCATTTTATTTTATTTTTATAAATAATAAATAAATAGTTGTATTAAATTAGAAAATAATACTTTTTTCTTTAAAATTAGGGTTTTTTACCCTAAGTTCAAAATACTAAAAAATAATACATTTTTATTTTCTTTTCCCTTTTACATAAACCATACTTTTCTCATACACATAAAAACCTTCTTTTTGCATTTCACATATTTATTTAATTTACATTTAATTATGCATTATTTAATTGGCAAATATTCCAAATGATGTAATAATTTAGATTTAAATTCTTGTCAATATCCCCCATTTGAACATTTGTACCCCCCTTCCCATATTTGGTTTTGTAATAGCTTAGTAACTTTAATTTCGCACTTTATTGCTTTCTAATGATAACATGTTAGAATTAGGGTTTGTATGCGAAAAACGATAAAAAATAGTTTGACCTAATACAAGATAAACAAGCATGAAAATGGACACACAAATCACACTTGCACCCCCTAGGGTATTCCACTTGTTGCCTTCAAATAAATGGGCCATGTTGCATGTTAAACTTCTTTGGGCAAAAACAAACAATTTGAATGATCATAGTCCCTCGACAAAACTTTTCAAAAACAAACAAAAACAAATGATCAAGTCCCTTAGAGAAATTGCTCAAAGACATTTAACGCCATTGCAATTATGGTCTAAAACGATGACCCGCGCCTGTCCCTTTCACATCCTAACACAAGGTTGCCCACCAAATACAATGGTGGAGCAAACTTGTTAAAAGGGTTAAAGTATAGCAATAATCTTTTGAGAAATTTAGGAGTAGATAACCTCTTAGTTACTTGAATCAACTTGCAAAACAAAACACTTGCCTTCTTTTCAAAAACCACAATCCACAACACTTTCAAACAAAACTTTCAAAAAACAAAATGAAAACTTTTTTCAAAAGACATACATCTTTGTATACATCCCCACATGGATCATTACAAAGGTTGCCACCACACTGGCCTCTTTTCAAAACATTTTCAAACCCACACACTCAAGCACCATTTAAAACAATTGAAAACAAAAGGCAAGTGATCTAAGCAAGTAACTAAGAGCCCATGGATAACCATGGATAGAAAGGGTGCTAATACCTTCCCTTTCTATAATCTACTCCCCGAACCCAAGAAAACATCTCAAAAGGTTTTTGCTGTGCTTTTTAACCTTTCCTTAGGATAAAATAAAAGTCGGTGGCGACTCTTGCTAAACCGCAACATTTGCGAATACAAACACAAAACCTCAAGTCAGTTCTCCCACCGTATCACAGAACTGGCGACTCTGCTGGGGATATACTTTTAAAGTGGAGTAACCTTAGGGTTTAAGATCACCTTTGTTTTCAATTGCTTGCTTTGTTTGCTTTTACATCTTGTGGGCTTTGTATCGGAGTTTTATAGATCCTAACCCGGATCTGGGGAAACCCTTTTAGGTAGCAACAAGGCTGTGAGGGAACTGTGCAGGGTATACCGACATGGTTGAAGCAGTCTGCTACGTTGATGTGGCACTTTGGTGTGTACCGGTAACCCTTGAGTTCAGTCAAGGAGAGTACGGGGCCGCCGCGTGGTGTCATGAAGCATCAACTGACCTTAGGAACCTTAATTGAACCATCTTGGCCTTTTAGGGGTAGTGAGATAACTGACTTTGGTGCAGTCCGAGGTTGGTTGATACTCGATACTACACTCAATTGAGGTTTGCTTTCCTGGAATATTTCGGTCGCCAGTTCAGTGGCTAAATCGAAACGATGAACAATGAAAGCAATCCAGTGATATTGGGACCTTTAGAACCCGGTTACTTTTGATAGGACAGGTTGAACCCACCAAACTTCAAGAGGGTAATACCCAGACCCCATGCAGGCCTAAACTCTAAGGGTTGGTGTGACTTGTGTGCCTTACCATATTTTGCCTCTGTGAATGTTTATAGTGCATTTAATCATCACATCATTACATCATACAAACATCATGAGCATTGACTAACCATTTCAAGGGTTTCGAATCTTCATCTTTGTTCTTGTTTTATAGGACATGGAAACTGCTCGCAGAAAGACAATTCAGATTAGCCTTGTAAAGATCCCTCCTCAGCTTAAGGAACTTCTGTCCAGGATTCCCGAGGGTTCTTCATTCAGTGAGAGACATGGAAGACTCATCAACTTGGTTAACACCAACATTGAGGAGGACTTGATAAAGGTCCTGTTCCAATTCTTTGACCCTCTGCATCACTGCTTCACCTTCCCGGATTATCAGTTGGTGCCTACATTGGAAGAGTTCTCCCGACTTCTGAAGGTCCCTATCCTTGATCAACTACCCTACAACGGTACGGAAGAGGAACCCAAGCTTGAAGAGATTGCTAAAGCCTTGCACCTACAGACATCTGACCTCAAGGGACATTGGGAAGTTAGAAGTGGTATCAAAGGATTCTTAGCTAGATTTCTGTTTGAAAAGGCCCAAGAATGTTGGAACTCTCTTGACCTACGAGCTTTTGAAGAAGTCATGGCCCTCCTTGTCTATGGTTTGGTGTTGTTCCCTAACCCAGATCAGCTTATTGATATCAGTGCGGTCCAGATCTTCATGACCAAGAATCCTATACCCACACTGTTGGGGGACATCCTTCACTCATGTTACACTCGAACCATGAGAAGAAGGGGTGTCCTTTTGTGTTGCACTCCTCTCCTGGGAAGGTGGTTTATTTCGCACCTTCCACAATCAGTTTTGAAGAACGAGCGGGGTTTGAGATGGTCACAACGGTTAATGACTCTCACGCATGCAGATATACATTGGTGCCCTAGGTCTAGGGAAGACATCACTATCATTGATCGTTGTGGGGAGTACCCTAATGTTCCTTTATTTGGAATCAAAGGAGGTATTACTTACAACCCATGCCTGGCTTGGAGACAGTTTGGTTATGCTCGGAAGGATGGCCCTCATGACATGTTAATTCCCGACATAGTTTTTGACTTCGACAACGATACTCAAGGACTTCGTCAGAGATTTATCAGAGCTTGGAGGATGCCAAGTAGGATAGACAGCAAGACATTGGGGCACCGGAACTCCATCCCGTTGGAACCTTACCTCAAGTGGGTACGAGCCCGCTCCCAGAAATTAGTGATGCCTTATCCTCATATGCTTCCTGTGATCAAAGAACCAGTCTTGGAAGGAGAAGCATCCTACACCATTCAACATCCCGACATGCCCACCTCCTGGGAAGAGATGCAGAAGAGCTGGATCCAACTTAAGGAAGAACGAAATTCTCTTGAGACCAGTCTACATGCTAGTGAAAAGAAGGTCCTGGAACTCACCCGCCTGCTACACGAGGAAAGGAATCTCAACACCTACATCGCGCCAAAGAGGATGCGCAATGTCTTTTTACCTTAAGGAGTTATTTTGTAATATTTGGCCCATGAGGCGTTTATGTACTAACGAATTTCTCCTTATTAATATGATGTGCGTTCCTTTTTGTCTACAACAAATTTTGAATATTCTAAATCCTTGAATGCATTGCATACATACGCATTCCATTGCACCATATGCATAGCAGGTACCCTATTTCGCAGGTTGCTTAATTTTCTTCGCTGTTTGTGTGAACAGTCATCATGAATCCAGAATCATCCAGTGAGCAAGCAATCAAGGCCCTTCAGGCCCAAAGTGCACAGTTTCAAGAAATGGTCCTAAGCCTAGCCCAAGGTCAGCAAGAGTTAAAGACTCTACTCCTGAAGAAGAAGAAGAAAAAGAGGACTGCGCTGTTCAACACCGGACGCAGATTTGGGAACACACTCCACAATGAAGCTGATCCAACCACTTCTTCTGCTGAGAAAAACAGTCCCCAAGGGGGAGGAGCTCCTAGTCCCGCAGTCTCCGACAACGAGACGGACTATAACGACGAACAATACCCACCTGCTGCTGACAGATACAAACAATTGGAGGACCGCTTGAGCGCCATGGAGATTCAGAATGTGCCGGGACTGGATTTCGGAGATTTGGGGTTATCTTCTGGGGTAGTCATTCCACACAAGTTTAAGGCGCCTGCCTTCGCCAAGTATGATGGGGTCTCCTGCCCAAAGCTGCATCTAAGGTCGTACGTAAGGAAAATCCAACCTTACACGGCGGATAAGAACCTCTGGATTCACTTCTTCCAAGATAGCCTCTCGGGGTCACAGCTTGAATGGTTCTACCAATTGGACGGAGCTAGCATCCGACACTGGGAAGATTTGGCAACCGCATTCTACAGACAATACCAATACAATTCTGATCTCGCTCCTACGCGTACCCAACTTCAGGGTATGTCTCTAGGACGGGTGAAGGGTTCAAAGAGTACGCTCAAAAATGGAGAGATTTGGCTGGCAGGGTGCAGCCTCCATTAACTGATCGAGAGCTGGTTGATATGTTCCTTGGGACTTTGTCTGGTCCGTTTTTCAATCATTTGGTTGGTAACTCCTCCGCTGGGTTCACAGATTTGATATTAACGGGAGAAAGAATTGAAGCTGGCATCAGGTCAGGCAAGATACAGAAGGCTGCCTCTACAAGTGCTGAGAAGAGGCCATTTAAGAAAGAAGCAAGTGCCGTCTATGGCCCTAGAAGACAAGTCAAGCCCGAAAGTCGCCAAGCCGTCAATGCTTTGGTCATCTCCAAACCTGTTGCTGCTCCTCAGCAGTACAATCAACAAAGAAGCGAAAGGCCCAAGAGGCAGTATACCCGACTGAGTATGACATTATCTCAAATTTTACCCCAACTGTTATCCACCAACCTGGTGACTCTCAAAGAGGCTCCTAAAGTCGTCAACACTGCGTCTCCTAAATACAACCCAAATGCCCGGTGTGCTTATCATTCTGATAGTCCCGGGCACACTACTGATGATTGCTGGGCCTTGAGAAACAAAGTGCAAGATCTGATCGACGCGAAAGAAATTCAGTTTGAAGCGCCGGAAAGACCAAATGTTGTAACGGCTCCTATGCCCCAGCATAGGGTAAATGCCGTTGAGGAGAAGTGTACGCTGTTTCGGTAGATGAAGTTGTTACCCCTCTAAAGACTGTTAAGAAGAACCTACTGCGGGCCGGTTTATTTCCGGGTTGCGGTGAAGGTTGCCTATTTTGTGCTGTTTCCCTATCTGATTGTCCCTTGCTAAGGTTAGGCATCCAAGGCCTAATGGATAGCAAGGAGATTCTATTCAAAAAGACTGCTGTTCAATTGGTTCCAATGAAAGAAGTTTCCGTGATTACCATCTTCAAAAATCCAATCAAGGCTCCCCCGAAGAAGCCTATTCAAATCGTGACAGTTGCGCCTGTAATCATTACTGTTCCAGGTCCCCTCTCCTACGTGTCTGATAAAGCTGTCCCCTGGCATTATGGGGCAGACGTATATGTAAATGGAATCAAGCAAGAATTCGACGCTAGTGCCAGTATCTGCGATATCACTGGTCCAGCCAAGGTCACCCGCAGTGGCAGGCTCTTCTCGCCTGACATTGCGCCGCCCGCTATTCGAAAACCCCTCCTCATAAAACCTACAAATTTACCTAGTCCTGTTGCTGATCAAATTGTGTCCCCTGCTGTCGAGTCATCAAATACTCGGGGCAAAGGGATTGAAGAAGAGCCTGCCCGGATGGAGGCGCCGATACCCATAAATGCTGAGGCCTCCCGACAAGAAATGGAGGAGATTCTGAAAATAATAAAGAAAAGTGATTTTAATGTTGTCGAGCAGTTGGGGCATACACCCTCCAAGATCTCCCTGCTCTCCCTATTGCTATGCTCCGAGGCCCATGCTAAGGCCTTAATCTCATTTCTCAAGACGGCCCATGTGCCGCAAGAGACGTCTGCAGTCCAGTTCACTGACTGCATAGCGAATCTGACGGCGGACAACGGCTTGGGTTTTTCAGATGCTGACCTGACCGCAAAAGGGAGAGACCACAATGATGCCCTGCATGTCTCTATTGAATGCAGGGGCACTACTCTGGCCCATGTATTGGTGGACACTGGTTCTTCCTTGAATGTTCTACCGAAAAAGGCTTTGGATCGCCTGTATTATGAAGGCCTGGAGTTGAAACCCAGCAATATCATCGTCAGGGCCTTTGACGGTTCCAAAAGGATGGTTCATGGAGAGGTTAACATCCCTATTCGTGTGGGCTCTCAAGTGTTTGACTCTACCTTTTACGTGATGGATATACGTCCATCATACTCTTGTCTGTTGGGTCGACCTTGGATCCATAAAGCTTGGGCCGTGACCTCCACCTTGCACCAGAAGCTAAAGTATCCCGTCAGGGGGAAGATCGTCACTGTGCAAGGAGAAGAGGAGTATATGGTGAGCCATTTGAATTCCTTCAGGTACATCGAGATGGACGGAGAGTTTATTGAAACTCCCTTCCAGCATTTCGAGGAGGTGCATCCAATTTCAGCAGCTGCAGAGACAACGGCCGAAGAGAATGATTCCTTGAAGATGGCTTCCCTAAGGGATGCCCGGGCTGTGGTTCAGAAAGGCAATTGTGCACACTGGGGTCAGCTTCCTGACTTCACTCAGAAGAACGACAAGTTTGGGCTAGGCTTTACTGCAGAGGCTCAGAGGGCGGTGCGCAAAGAGAAGATCGGAAAGGCTCCGGTGTTTATTTCCAGCTCAAGGGTGAACGCTATTGAGGAAGATGTGGAGGAAGCAGAGTTTGATAGTTGGATCTACCCGACTGCCAGCGACGGACCGAGCAACTGGACGGCAAAGGATTTTACACCTATCACATTTGTCACGCAGTAATTGATTTCTTTTGATTTCCAAATTTGTAACAAACAATATGTTAAAACTTTGTTGGCTCGGTGTCCTACCCGGGGCATCGTAGCTCCATTTGTGAGGGCTTTTGTATGACATTTTCATATATCATCAATCAAAACATTGGACGTTTGTTGCATTTCAAATCTTGTGCTCTTTTCCTTTCTGTGTTATATATATTGCAAAACAGCTATATTTACACACACTCACTTATACAGGTTTCAATCCACTCTGGATCTCACTGGTAACAGCTCTGCTACCGCCAGTTATGACTTCGAAAATCCGATCAACTTGGCCGAAGACGAAGGTGAAGATGATTGCGAAGTGCCTGGTGAACTCGCAAGGCTGCTACTCCAGGAAGAGAGGGCTATTCAACCACATGAAGAGCCGGTGGAGACAATTAACTTGGGTACTGAGACAGAAAGGAAAGAGGTCAAGATTGGTGCCAATCTAGAGCTCAGCGTGAAGCAACGATTGATCCAGATGCTACAAGACTACATGGAGATTTTTTCTTGGTCCTATGAAGATATGCCTGGTTTGGATGCCGACATTGTAGTTCACCACCTGCCAACCAAGGAAGATTGCCCTCCGGTAAAGCAAAAAGTCTGACGGATGCGTCCAGAGATGTCTGAAAAGATCAAGGCCGAGGTTATGAAACAGTTTGATGCCGGGTTCCTTGCAGTGACTTCTTACCCTCAGTGGGTTGCCAATGTGGTGCCAGTGCCGAAAAAGGACGGTAAGGTCAGAATGTGTGTTGACTACAGGGATCTGAACAGGGCCAGCCCCAAAGATGACTTCCCCCTACCTCACATCGATGTCCTTGTTGACAATACAGCTCAACACAAGGTGTTCTCCTTCATGGATGGCTTCTCAGGGTATAATCAGATCAAGATGGCTCCTGAAGATATGGAGAAGACTACATTTGTGACTCAGTGGGGGACCTTCTGTTATAAGGTCATGCCATTCGGATTAAAAAACGCTGGGGCAACCTATCAACGTGCCATGGTTGCTTTATTTCATGATATGATCCATCATGAAATTGAGGTATACGTTGATGACATGATTGCAAGGTCTCAAACTGAGGAGGAGCACCTTGACCATCTGAGGAAGTTGTTTGACCGACTCAAGTTGTACAAGCTGAGATTGAATCCCAACAAATGCACCTTCGGGGTGAGGTCCGGAAAATTGCTAGGTTTCATTGTAAGTGATAAAGGTATTCAGGTGGACCCTGCCAAGGTAAAAGCCATACAAGAGATGCCGACTCCAAAAACAGAGAAAGAAGTCAGAGGTTTCCTAGGACGACTGAACTACATCGCCCGATTCATCTCACATCTGACTGCTACTTGTGAGCCAATCTTCAAATTACTGAAGAAAGATCAAGTGGTACGCTGGAATGATGAGTGTCAGGCCGCCTTTGAAAGAATAAAGGAATATCTCCAAGAGCCACCCATTCTTATGCCACCGGTGGAAGGAAGATCTCTGATACTTTACTTGACAGTGCTTGATAATTCAATGGGGTGTGTGCTGGGGCAGCATGACGAGTCTGGCCGAAAAGAGCACGCTATTTATTACTTGAGCAAAAAGTTTACCGACTGTGAGTCTCGTTACTCACTGCTTGAGAAAACTTGCTGCGCTCTTGTATGGGCTGCTCGCCGGCTGAGACAGTATATGCTGACTCACACTACTTTATTGATTTCAAAGATGGATCCCATCAAGTACATATTTGAAAAGCCTGCTCTGTCTGGAAGAATAGCGAGATGGCAAATGATCTTAACAGAATATGACATCCAGTATACAACTCAGAAAGCAATTAAGGGAAGTGTACTGGCTGATCATTTGGCACACCAACCTGTAGACGATTACCAATCATTGAACTTTGATTTTCCGGACGAAGACATCATGGTGGTAACTGACTGTGAAGTACCTGGACCGGATGAAGGACCTGAGGAAGGATCCCGATGGTCTATGCATTTTGATGGAGCCTCCAATGCTTTGGGTAACGGCGTCGGCGCTGTAATCATATCTCCCAAGGGGACTCATACTCCACTCACCGCCCGATTATGTTTCAGCTGCACCAACAACATGGCAGAATATGAGGCATGTATCATGGGTTTACAAGCTGCAATCGATTTGAGGATCAAGTTTCTAAGTGTCTTCGGAGATTCCGCTCTCGTGATCAATCAGATCAAAGGCGAGTGGGATACGAAACACCCGAATCTCATTCCTTACAAGGAGTATGTGTCGACCTTGCTCCCTCACTTTGAAGAGATAACTTTTGAGCATTTCCCCAGAGAGGAGAATCAGCTAGCAGACGCACTAGCCACGATGTCTTCAATGTTCAAAGTTAAATGGGACAATGAGGCTCCCCGAATCATTATCTGGAAGTTGGATGGACCGGCATACTGCTGTGAGCTCGAGGCTGAGAAGGTGACTCAAAAACCCTGGTATCACGAGGTAAAGAGGTACTTGGAAGCTCAGGAATACCCTGAAGGTGCATCTGTCAATGATAAGAAGTTCATGAGGAGGTTTGCTGCAAAATTCTTCCTCAGCAACGGCATTCTCTACAAACGGAATCATGATTCAACCTTGCTACGTTGTGTGGATAAGGCTGAAGCGGAGAAAATCATGATGGAACTACATGAAGGTACATTTGGAACGCACTCCAGTGGACACACCATGGCTAAGAAAATCCTTCGGGCAGGATATTTCTGGTCCACAATGGAAGCCGATTGTTACCAACACTCCCGAACTTGTCATAAGTGCCAGATCTATGCTGACAAGGTGCATATCCCTCCAGTTCCTTTGAATGTCCTAACAGCACCTTGGCCTTTCGCAATGTGGGGCATCGACATGATCGGTGAGATCCGACCAACGACATCCAATGGGCATCGCTTCATCTTGGTGGCGATCGATTACTTCACGAAATGGGTTGAGGCAGCTTCCTATGCCACAGTAACCAAGAGCGTCGTGGCGCGCTTCATCCGGCATAATCTGATCTGTCGGTACGGCGTCCCAGAAAGAATCATTACGGATAATGGTACCAATCTCAATAACAAAATGATCACTGAACTCTGTGAACAATTCAAGATACAGCACCACAATTCTTCTCCCTACCGGCCGAAGATGAATGGGGCTGTAGAGGCAGCCAATAAGAATATCAAGAGAATTGTGCAGAAGATGACAGTGACCTATAAAGATTGGCACGAGATGTTACCGTTCGCTCTTCATGGGTACCGCACCTCAGCAAGGACGTCAACCGGGGCAACTCCTTTCTCTTTGGTCTATGGCATGGAGGCAGTCTTGCCGATCGAAATCCAGATACCCTCTCTCCGGATAATGAAGGATGCAGACTTGAATGAAGATGATTGGATCCAGACTCGACTTGATCAATTAAATCTGATTGACGAAAAGAGGCTCACTGCTATCTGTCATGGTCAAACGTATCAGAAACGGATGATCAGGGCATTTAACAAGAAAGTCAGACCGCAAGAGTATCAAGTTGGGGACCTGGTAATCAAACGCATCATCCTTCCTCAAAGTGATCCCCGGCGCAAATGGACCCCTACTTACGAAGGGCCATTTGTGGTTAAGCGTGTGTTCTCAGGAGGAGCCATGATCCTAACCACCATGGATGGTGACGACCTTCCTCACCCCGCCAATGCAGACATAGTGAAAAAATACTACGCATAAATAAAAGACCCGCTAGGTTGACATACCTAGGCAAAAATAAGGGCTTCCCGGCGAACCAAAAGGGTTCGGGCAAAAATAAGGGATGAAATGAATATAAAAAAAACCTGTACACCCGGCAAGCCGAAAACCTGAAAGGGCGGCTTGGGCAAAAAAGGGTATCCCGGTGGACTGAAAACCCGAAAGGGCGGTCCAGGCAAAAGTTAGGGATAAAAGCGTAACACTATGTCTCATTGGATCACTTCGCATCCGGAATTCAGCATCAACTATCTGGCTCCAGATTTCGGCATTGACCAATCAGCTTCATCTTCAAATTAGGCAGCAAAGCGATGAGACGTTCGAAGACATAAAGGCAATAGCAGAGTTGGAACCCAGTGGGATTGTTCACATAGCTGTTTTGTTTTCTTTTTTCAAAATGTAAACTCTATACTATTTGGCGATGTCCTCTTACTAGGATGTCAGTCTCTTGTACAAAAACGCCTATTCACAGGCAAAGTTTAAATCAATACAAATTCACTTGTCCATACAAATTACCATTGTTTCCCCTTTTTCTGTTTTGTCTTGCGAAGAACGTCCAATGTTCATTTTTGATATATGCATTTGACATTAAATTTCTGATTCATAAATATTCGCATATGAAACAAGAGATTAATTACAGGTGACATCAAAGACAGGGGCAATGTGGAGTTGTTTAACGCAGTCTGTTTGTTTTGGTCCGCCAAGGCACCAAGATAGGTTCAACTGAAGAATGTGGCCAAATCATCTCAATTCCCCGCAGAATAAGACAGGATGCGACAATACTTTCCCCAAGCGGAGTCGATTCCCCGTCGATCCTGAAGAAGCCCAACATTCCCCTGCAGGTCTTAAAGCTCATCCCCAGTAGATCCTGCAAGCTTATCCCCGGCGAAGCACGGACGTCTCGCCCGAGTTTTATTTAGAGTTATTTCCTCACAAGGACTTATAACTGGGTTATCCTCAGCTAAAAGCCACGGAGGACCGCTCTCGGCAAAGTTCCTTCAATCCCCAGCGGAGTCTATCTTTGGTATTCCCAAGCAGAGTTTATCTTTAGAGTTCCCCAGCGGAGTTTATTATCATTATCCTCAGCGGAATCCATCGTTAAAATCCTCAGCAGGCCTCTCATCAAAACTTCGGCCAAGTATCTCTTCCACAGAGTAGCTTCCCGACCGTTCGTCAAGGATTTATTTTCCTAAGATGAAATTACACTCATAAACATTTCACATTCTCATACATCTTGCTTACATACATGATGAAACGCATACAAATGTTGAACATCATGACATCATGCATATCATACATCATGACATTGCATACAACTTACGTCTTTGCCTTTTCAGGAAAAAGACAATCTCAAAAACGACTACCTTCAACTGTCACAATTCCATATTCGATACCTGTATCTAGCCAGGGCACATCTGAGAGTGATCAATTTCCAGACTCGATTCCTGTATCTAGCCAGGGCACGTCTAAAGAGTTCGAAGATTCGATTCCTGTATCTAGCCAGGGCACATCTGAGAGCGATCAGTTCCTAGACTCGATTCCTGTATCTAGCCAGGGCACATCTATCAACTACAACATTTCCAGATTCGACTCCTGTATCCAGCCAGGGCATATCTATTGACCACGTTTCCAGACTCGATTCCTGTATCTAGCCAGGGCACGTCTGAAGAGTTTGAAGATTCAATTCCTGTATCCAGCCAGGGCACATCTATTGACGACTATTTCCAGATTCGACTCCTGTATCCAGCCAGGGCACATCTGTGAGCAACCGATTGTAGACTCAATTCCTGTATCTAGCCAGGGCATATCTGCATAAGGAGATTGAAGATCAAACACCTGTAACAAGCCAGGAAAACATCCGTCTTTCTCAAATACACAAGTTCTCGCTAAGGAATCTCTTATGCGATCGACACTTCCAAATGGCATCTATAAGCCCATTCCCGACAAGGTTCTGTCACGTCTCCAGATGGCATCTATAAGCCCATCTCCCTATCCACCATCTCTCCAAATGGCATCTGTAAGCCCATTCCTGACATCACATTGCTGATACTTCAACATGCGAGTGCAAATTTCCGGGCACTCTAGTGTCCAATCTCCTTTTACCCTCGAGTCACGAAAGGCAAACTTGCCGATCTAACTCATCAGGTCCAAGAAGATTGAACAGGGGCAACTGTTGTACCCCAAAATTTGCCCTCCCATTTCCTCAACATTTTCTCATCACAAGACCTTTGAAGATCAAGATACAGTTAGGGTTTCCTCTGCTCAAGGCTTCTCCTTGCACTGTGGACTCAAATTAGGGTTTGTGTTTGCCCTAGGATGTTTTGACCTAAAATGCCTAAAATGACTTTCATGCTTCATGTTGGACTCCCAAGTTTGCCCATGCCAAGTTTCAAGTCTTGATTCCAAGTTTTACCTAGTCAATTGGACAGTTGACCTAGAAATCAGCTGTATTGGGGAAAAAGTCAACTGTGGCCAATTGACAGTCAAAACTCATGAAATTTGACCCACATCAACATATTGAACTCACATGGACCATTTGATCAAGTTTGGATCACAATTCCACAAGAAATTTGATCAGATCATCAAAAGGGCAAAATGGTCATTTTTAGGGTTTTGACTGCACAAAGGCAATTTTTGACTGTTTGACCCAGCCAATGGCAAACCAAGCTCACATATGGACTCAAGGGCCCCATGGAATTATCTTGACATGTTCATCAAGCTCAAAAGATCCCAAGTACACAAGATTGACAGTTGAATTTCCCAGTCAATTAATCAATTTTGACTGTATACTAAAAAGTCAAACTTTGACTTTTTGGTCAAAATCAAGAGTCAAGATTCATTTTTCATCAAAACATTCCAAATCATGAAACTTGTTCACCAAGAAATCACAAAATGCAAATTAGGGTTAGAAAATGGAATTTTTCATAACTTAGAATTTTTCTAAGTTATGGAAAACCCTAATTTTTTCCCAACTTTACCCCATCTTTTCACCATGATCCATTGGGATTCAAACAAAAGTCAAAACATGAAAGTTGTAGCTTGTTGCATAATCTACAACTTTGATTCACAAAGTTTTCTCATTTGAAGCTTGTATCTCAAGTTATAATTTTTTGAATAAGGGCACTAAACCATCTTTTAACTTAGTGAAATTTGACCTATTTTGACAAGGTTTTCTACCCTAGTTCAAGGCCACTTTTCATACCCTTCCACTTAGAATTTTGATTTGCATTTCAAAGATGGATTGTAGTACACATTCTAAGCTTTCCAAAATGTCCAAGAAATCATCAAACAACCTCATAACTTGAGAGATTCGAATTTCACAAGTTGGCAAAAAATTCACTTTTGTTCTTCATCAAAGCATGTTCATAAACTTAGCAAATTTGAACTCAGCATAGTTTGTGCTACTTTACAGGTCCTAAAACCAAATTACACTCCTTAATTTAATGCAAAACCAATGAATCAAGTTGTTATTCTAAGCCTTTGGTCATTACACAAGGAATTAAGCCTAAACTAGAAAAAGCATTATTTCCATTCTTGAAAAGCTTGCTTTATGTCAATTAGAAATCCAAGCAAGTACAAGCAAGATCTTCTTGGCACAAGTTTGTGAGCAAATTGCACTGATCAAGGCAAGGGATAGCAGCATAGTTAGAGGGCCTGTACTGACCTAGAAAGCAAAGTGGCATTTTGTAGCTTAAGTGTGAAGAAAAGTCCATAACTTATGCTAACTCTCATCTCAGCTTAGAAACAGAAGAACAAAGTTATCAAACACTTTTCATAGACCAAATCCAAGCTAACCCACGAGCCTTTGCCATCTGAAGCACCCTCCATCTCAAAGTCACCTCAAAACTGCACAAACAGGGGAGCCCCTGCAGTTTGAGTGCAAACTCCCAATCCCTTCAAGCATTTTCATTAAAACCTTTTCCTCTACCTTCCCTACAATATATGCAAGCTAACCATGTCCTAAAATCAGACCTGTAACACCTCCAAGCCACTTCACCATTTTCAACTTTCTGTTTTGCAGTTGGAGTTCACTAGCTCGATTCAGGGAGTTTCAAGACAAAGTAGGAATTGGAAAAGCATCCTTACACTTCAAGGAAGCTGTACAAGTCATCATTTCACTCTGAAACATCCTCCATTGCCAAGCTCGATTCCAACTGAACAGGTATATTCATGGAGTTCTATCTCTCTTATTAGGCATTGTTAGCTTTAGGTTTTTGAAGAAAACATGTCACAATCATAGCCCTGAACATGCTCATATGATTAGATTTCATTTATGTTTCGTGTGCTTAGAGAATTTCATGTCTGAACATTGATGAAAAGTTAGGTAAGAAAAGAGGGGGAGAGAAATTCTCCCTCATCTTAGAGAGATAGGTCAAGTTATTTATTTGGTTGAAACCGTCTCTTCATGATGAACATTTCTTGTGTTATGAGTTTTTGCTGAAAAGCCAAGAATCAGGAGTTAGACATTGAAGCAAGAGGCGCGCGTTTTTTCAAATGTTTGAAGCTGGAGGTTGAAGACAATGGTCAATGGGCTGGGCCTGTGTTATTTTGCTTTTCACACCATCTTTTTTGGTTTACACCCCCCTGAGCCCATTTGCTCATTTTTTAACATTTTTGACTTTTTCTTTTTTGGCTGACTTTGTTTATTTTTTCTCATGCCATTTAAAAATTAAAAATATTTTTTTCATCACTTTTTGCATTTATTGCATATTTATTTGTTTATTTTCTTTGTTTGTACATAAATATATATATATGATTATTAGAATAAAAATGTAAAAATAATGTAAATACAATTTTTATTTTCATTTACTTTCTGAAAATATTTCACACAAAAAATACTCTTTTATTTATTTTATTAAAATATTAAATAAATGTTTATTTTGTATAATACATATTTAGGGTTTAATATATATATATGTGATTATTAATATATTTAAGACAAAAATATAAAAAAATACTTGATTTTTTTCATTTTTATTAATATTTGATATAAAAATACCTTTTTTCACAATACACTTCATTTTATTTTATTTTTATAAATAATAAATAAATAGTTGTATTAAATTAGAAAATAATACTTTTTTCTTTAAAATTAGGGTTTTTTACCCTAAGTTCAAAATACTAAAAAATAATACATTTTTATTTTATTTTCCCTTTTACATAAACCATACTTTTCTCATACACATAAAAACCTTCTTTTTGCATTTCACATATTTATTTAATTTACATTTAATTATGCATTATTTAATTGGCAAATATTCCAAATGATGTAATAATTTAGATTTAAATTCTTGTCAATATCCCCCATTTGAACATTTGTACCCCCCTTCCCATATTTGGTTTTGTAATAGCTTAGTAACTTTAATTTCGCACTTTATTGCTTTCTAATGATAACATGTTAGAATTAGGGTTTGTATGCGAAAAACGATAAAAAATAGTTTGACCTAATACAAGATAAACAAGCATGAAAATGGACACACAAATCACACTTGCACCCCCTAGGGTATTCCACTTGTTGCCTTCAAATAAATGGGCCATGTTGCATGTTAAACTTCTTTGGGCAAAAACAAACAATTTGAATGATCATAGTCCCTCGACAAAACTTTTCAAAAACAAACAAAAACAAATGATCAAGTCCCTTAGAGAAATTGCTCAAAGACATTTAACGCCGTTGCAATTATGGTCTAAAACGATGACCCGCGCCTGTCCCTTTCACATCCTAACACAAGGTTGCCCACCAAATACAATGGTGGAGCAAACTTGTTAAAAGGGTTAAAGTATAGCAATAATCTTTTGAGAAATTTAGGAGTAGATAACCTCTTAGTTACTTGAATCAACTTGCAAAACAAAACACTTGCCTTCTTTTCAAAAACCACAATCCACAACACTTTCAAACAAAACTTTCAAAAAACAAAATGAAAACTTTTTTCAAAAGACATACATCTTTGTATACATCCCCACATGGATCATTACAAAGGTTGCCACCACACTGGCCTCTTTTCAAAACATTTTCAAACCCACACACTCAAGCACCATTTAAAACAATTGAAAACAAAAGGCAAGTGATCTAAGCAAGTAACTAAGAGCCCATGGATAACCATGGATAGAAAGGGTGCTAATACCTTCCCTTTCTATAATCTACTCCCCGAACCCAAGAAAACATCTCAAAAGGTTTTTGCTGTGCTTTTTAACCTTTCCTTAGGATAAAATAAAAGTCGGTGGCGACTCTTGCTAAACCGCAACATTTGCGAATACAAACGCAAAACCTCAAGTCAGTTCTCCCACCGTATCACAAAGGGTAACGTAGAAGCTATCTTAAATAAAGAGACTACCACTTGCAAATATTTTACGACAAACTTCTCTTGTGAAACTTCTTTGAAGAGATACTATTTGATAGAGAATCAGATAAACCTCCCCTCGACCCTGACTATAAGACACAAACTCGTCTTCGTTTCTTCTTTAACCAAGATATTTAACCTGGAAAGGGTAATATACAAGCTATCTCAAATGAAGAGAAAAACACTTGAAAAGATTTCACAATAAATTTATCTTGCAAAACATCCTTGAAGAGATACCATTTGATGGTGAAACAGGTAAACTTCCCCTCGATCCTAACCATAAGCCACAGTCTGGTCTCAGTTTCTTCTTTAACCAAGATGTTTCACCTGGAAAGGGTAATATACAAGCTTTCTTAAATAAATAGACTACCACTTGAAATGATTTCACAACAAACTTAACTTGTGAAACTTCCTTGAAGAGATATCATTTGATGGAGAATAAGATAAACTTCCCTTTAATCCTGATCATAAGTCACGAACTGGTCTCAGTTTCTTCTTTAACCAAGATGTTTCACCTGGAAAGCCTAACATACAAGCTATCTAAAATAAAGAATATTACCACTTGAAATGATTTCACAACAAACCTATCTTGTGAAACTTCCTCGTAGAGATACCATTTGATAGAGAATCAGATAAACTTCCCCTCCATCCTGACCATAAGTCACAAATTTGTCTCAGTTTCTTCTTTAACCAAGATGTTTCACCTGGAAAGGGTAATTTACAAGCTGTCTCAAATAAAGAGACTACCACTTGCAATGAGTTAACAACAAACTTCTCTTGCGAAACTTCCTCAAAGAGATGCCATTTGATGGAGAATTAGACAAACTTCTCCTCGATCCTGACCATAAGTCCCGAACTGGTCTCAATTTCTTCTTTAACCACGATTTTCACCTGGAAAGGGTAACATACAAGCTATCTCAAATAAAGAGACTACCATTTCCAATGATTTCACAACAAACTTCTCTTGCAAATCTTCCTTGAAGAGATACCATTTGATGGAGAATCAGATAAACTTCTCCTCGATCCTGACCATAAGTCCCGAACTAGTCTCAGTTTCTTCTTTAACTAAGATTTTCACCTGGAAAGGGTAACATAGAAGCTATCTCAAATAAAGATAGTACCACTTGTAAAGATTTTACAACAAACTTCTCTTGTAAAACTTCCTTGAAGAGATACCATTTGATGGAGAATCAGATAAACATCCCCTCGATCCTAACTATAAGCCACAAATTGTTCTCAGTTTCTTCTTTAACCAAGATATTTCACCTGGAAAGGGTAACGTAGAAACTATCTTAAATAAGAGACTACCACTTGCAAATATTTTATGACAAACTTCTCTTGTGAAACTTCTTCGAAGAGATACTATTTGATAGAGAATCAGATAAACCTCCCCTCGACCCTGACTATAAGCCACAAACTCGTCTTCATTTCTTCTTTAACCAAGATATTTAACCTGGAAAGGGTAATATACAAGCTATCTCAAATGAAGATAAAAACACTTTCATAGATTTCACAATAAACTTTTCTTGCAAAACTTCCTTGAAGAGATACCATTTGATGGAGAAACAGGTAAACTTCCCCTCGATCCTAACCATAAGCCACGGACTGGTCTCAGTTTTTTCTTTAACAAAGATGTTTCACCTGGAAAGGGTAATATACAAGCTATCTTAAATAAAGAGACTACCACTTGCAATGATTTCACAACAAACTTAAATTGTGAAACTTCCTTGAAGAGATACCATTTGATGGAGAATAAGATAAACTTCCCTTCGATCCTGATCATAAGTCGCGAACTGGTCTCAGTTTCTTCTTTAACAAAGATGTTTCACCTGGAAAGGCTAACATACAAGCTATCTCAAATAGAGAATACTACCACTTGCAATGATTTCACAACAAACCTATCTTGTGAAACTTCTTCGTAGAGATACTATTTGATAGAGAATCAGATAAACTTCCCCTCCATCCTGACCATAAGTCACAAATTTGTCTCAGTTTCTTCTTTAAACAAGATGTTTCACCTGGAAAGGGTAAATTACAAGCTATCTGAAATAAAGAGACTACCACTTGCAATGATTTCACAACAAACTTCTCTTGCGAAACTTCCTCAAAGAGATGCCATTTGATGGAGAATCAGACAAACTTCTCCTTGATCCTGACCATAAGTCCCGAACTGGTCTCAGTTTCTTCTTTAACCAAGATTTTCACCTGGAAAGGGTAACATACAAGCTATCTCAAATAAAGAGACTACCATTTGCAATGATTTCACAACAAACTTCTCTAGCAAAACTTCCTTGAAGAGATACCATTTGATGGAGAATCAGATAAACTTCTCCTCGATCCTGACCATAAGTCCCGAACTAGTCTCAGTTTCTTCTTTAACTAAGATTTTCACCTGGAAAGGGTAACATAGAAGCTATCTCAAATAAATATAGTACCACTTGTAAAGATTTTACAACAAACATCTCTTGCAAAACTTCCTTGAAGAGATACCATTTGATGGAGAATCAGATAAACTTCTCCTCGATCCTGACCATAAGTCCCGAACTAGTCTCAGTTTCTTCTTTAACTAAGATTTTCACCTGGAAAGGGTAACATAGAAGCTATCTCAAATAAAGGTAGTACCACTTGTAAAGGATTTACAACAAACTTCTCTTGTAAAACTTCCTTGAAGAGATACCATTTGATGGAGAATCAGATAAACATCCCCTCGATCCTAAATATAAGCCACAAACTGGTCTCAGTTTCTTCTTTAACCAAGATATTTCACCTGGATAGAGTAACGTAGAAGCTATCTTAAACAAAGAGACTACCACTTGAAAATATTTTACGACAAACTTCTCTTGTGAAACTTCTTCGAAGAGATACTATTTGATAGAGAATCAGATAAACCTCCCCTCGACCCTGACTATAAGCCACAAACTCGTCTTCGTTTCTTCTTTAACCAAGATATTTAACCTGGAAAGGGTAATATACAAGCTATCTCAAATGAAGAGAAAAACACTTGCAAAGATTTCACAATAAACCTCTCTTGCAAAACTTCCTTGAAGAGATACCATTTGATGGAGAAATAGGTAAACTTCCCCTCGATCCTAACCATAAGCCAAAGACTGGTCTCAGTTTCTTCTTTAACCAAGATGTTTCACTTGGAAAGGGTAATATACAAGCTTTCTTAAATAAAGAGACTACCACTTGAAATGATTTCACAACAAACTTAACTTGTGAAACTTCCTTGAAGAGATACCATTTGATGGAGAATAATATAAACTTCCATTCGATCCTGATCATAAGTCACGAACTGGTCTCAGTTTCTTCTTTAACCAAGATGTTTCACCTGGAAAGGCTAACATACAAGCTATCTCAAATAAAGAATACTACCACTTGCAATGATTTCACAACAAACCTATCTTGTGAAACTTCCTCATAGAGATACCATTTGATAGAGAATCAGATAAACTTCCCCTCCATCCTGACCATAAGTCACAAATTTGTCTTAGTTTCTTCTTTAACCAATATGTTTAACCTAGAAAGGGTAATTTACAAGCTATCTCAAATAAAGAGACTACCACTTGCAATGATTTCACAACAAACTTCTCTTGTGAAACTTCCTCAAAGAGATGCCATTTGATGGAGAATCAGACAAACTTCTCCTCGATCCTGACCATAAGTCCCGAACTAGTCTCAGTTTTTTCTTTAACCAAGATTTTCACCTGGAAAGGGTAACATACAAGCTATCTCAAATAAAGAGACTACCATTTGCAATGATTTCACAACAAACTTCTCTAGCAAAACTTCCTTGAAGAGATACCATTTGATGGAGAATCAGATAAACTTCTCCTCGATCCTGACCATAAGTCCCAAACTAGTCTCAGTTTCTTCTTTAACTAAGATTTTCACCTGGAAAGGGTAACATAGAAGCTATCTCAAATAAATATAGTACCACTTGTAAAGATTTTACAACAAACTTCTCTTGTAAAACTTCCTTGAAGAGATACCATTTGATGGAGAATCAGATAAACATCCCCTCGATCCTAAATATAATCCACAAACTGGTCTCAGTTTCTTCTTTAACCAAGATATTTCACCTGGATAGGGTAACGTAGAAGCCATCTTAAATAAAGAGACTACCACTTGCAAATATTTTACGACAAACTTCTCTTGTGAAACTTCTTCGAAGAGATACTATTTGATAGAGAATCAGATAAACCTCCCCTCGACCCTGACTATAAGCCACAAACACATCTTCGTTTCTTCTTTAACCAAGATATTTAACCTGGAAAGGGTAATATACAAGCTATCTCAAATGAAGAGTAAAACACTTGCAAAGATTTCACAATAAACTTATCTTGCAAAACTTCCTTGAAGAGATACCATTTGATGGAGAAACAGGTAAACTTCCCCTCGATCCTAACCATAAGCCACGGACTGGTCTCAGTTTCTTCTTTAACCAAGATGTTTCACCTGGAAAGGGTAATTTACAAGCTATCTCAAATAAAGAGACTACCACTTGCAATGAGTTCACAATAAACTTCTCTTGCGAAACTTCCTCAAAGAGATTCCATTTGATGGAGAATCAGACAAACTTCTCCTCGATCCTGTCCATAAGTCCCGAACTGGTCACAGTTTCTTCTTTAACCAAGATTTTCACCTGGAAAGGGTAACATACAAGCTATCTCAAATAAAGAGACTACCATTTGCAATGATTTCACAAGAAACTTCTCTTGCAGATCTTCCTTGAAGAGATACCATTTGATGGAGAATCAGATAAACTTCTCCTCGATCCTGACCATATGTCCCGAACTAGTCTCAGTTTCTTCTTTAACTAAGATTTTCACCTGGAAAGGGTAACATAGAAGCTATCTCAAATAAAGATAGTACCACTTGTAATGATTTTACAACAAACTTCTCTTGTAAAACTTCCTTGAAGAGATACCATTTGATGGAGAATCAGATAAACATCCCCTCGATCCTAAATATAAGCCACAAACTGGTCTCAATTTCTTCTTTAACCAAGATATTTCACCTGGAAAGGGTAACGTAGAAGCTATCTTAAATAAAGAGACTACCACTTGAAAATATTTTACGATAAACTTCTCTTGTGAAACATCTTCAAAGAGATACTATTTGATAGAGAATCAGATAAACCTCCCCTCGACCCTGACTATAAGACACAAACTCGTCTTCGTTTCTTCTTTAACCAAGATATTTAACCTGGAAAGGGTAATATACAAGCTATCTCAAATGAAGAGAAAAACACTTGCAAAGATTTCACAATAAATTTATCTTGCAAAACTTCCTGGAAGAGATACGATTTGATGGAGAAACAGGTAAACTTCCCCTCGATCCTAACCATAAGCCACAGACTGGTCTCAGTTTCTTCTTTAACCAAGATGTTTCACCTGGAAAGGGTAATATACAAGCTTTCTTAAATAAATAGACTACCACTTGAAATTATTTCACAACAAACTTAACTTGTGAAACTTCCTTGAAGAGATATCATTTGATGGAGAATAATATAAACTTCCCTTTGATCCTGATCATAAGTCACGAACTGGTCTCAGTTTCTTCTTTAACCAAGATGTTACACCTGGAAAGGCTAACATACAAGCTATCTAAAATAAAGAATACTACCACTTGAAATGATTTCACAAGAAACCTATCTTGTGAAAATTCCTCGTAGAGATACCATTTGATAGAGAATCAGATAAACTTCCCCTCCATCCTGACCATAAGTCACAAATTTGTCTCAGTTTCTTCTTTAACCAAGATGTTTCACCTGGAAAGGGTAATTTACAAGCTATCTCAAATAAAGAGACTACCACTTGCAATGAGTTCACAACAAACTTCTCTTGCGAAACTTCCTCAAAGAGATGCCATTTGATGGAGAATCAGACAAACTTCTCCTCGATCCTGACCATAATGCCCGAACTGGTCTCAGTTTCTTCTTTAACCAAGATTTTCACCTGGAAAGGGTAACATACAAGCTATCTCAAATAAATAGACTACCATTTGCAATGATTTCACAACAAACTTCTCTTGCAAAACTTCCTCGAAGAGATACCATTTGATGGAGAATCAGATAAACTTCCCCTCGATCCTGACCATAAGTCCCGAACTGGTCTCAATTTCTTCTTTAACTAAGATTTTCACCTGGAAAGGGTAACATAGAAGCTATCTCAAATAAAGATGGTACCACTTGTAATAATTTTGCAACAAACTTCTCTTGCAAAACTTCCTTGAAGAGATACCATTTGATGGAGAATCAGATAAACATCCCCCCGATCCTAACTATAAGCCACAAACTGGTCTCAGTTTCTTCTTTAACCAAGATATTTCACCTGGAAAGGTTAACGTACAAGATATCTTAAATAAAGAGAAAAACACTTGCAAAGATTTCACAATAAACTTCTCTTGCGAAACTTCCTTGAAGAGACTACCACTTGCAAATATTTTACGACAAACTTCTCTTGTGAAACTTCTTCGAAGAGATACTATTTGATAGAGAATCAGATAAACCTCCCCTCGACCTTGACTATAAGCCACAAACTCGTCTTCGTTTCTTCTTTAACCAAGATATTTAACCTGGAAAGGGTAATATACAAGCTATCTCAAATGAAGAGAAAAACACTTGCAAAGATTTCACAATAAACTTCTCTTGCGAAACTTCCTTGAAGAGATACCATTTGATGCAGAAACAAGTAAACTTCCCCTCGATCCTAACCATAAGCCACGAACTGGTCTCGGTTTCTTCTTTAACCAAGATGTTTACCTGGAAAGGGTAATATACAAGCTATCTCAAATAAATAGACTACCATTTTCAATTATTTCACAAGAAACTTCTCTTGCAAAACTTCCTCGAAGAGATACCATTTGATGGAGAATCAGATAAACTTCCCCTCGATCCTGACCATAAGTCACGAACTAGTCTCAGTTTCTTCTTTAACCACGATTTTCACCTGGAAAGGGTAACATACAAGCTATCTCAAATAAAGATACTACCATTTGCAATTATTTCACAACAAACTTCTCTTGTAAAACTTCCTCGTAGAGATACCATTTAATGGAGAATCAGATAAACTTCCCCTCGATCCTGACCATAAGTCACGAACTAGTCTCAGTTTCTTCTTTAACCAAGATTTTCACTTGGAAAGGGTAACATACAAGCTATCTCAAATAAAGAGACTACCATTTGAAATGATTTCACAACAAAATTCTCTTGCAAAACTTCCTCGAAGAGATACCATTTGATGGAGAATCAGATAAACTTCTCCTCGATCCTGACCATAAGTCTCGAACTGGTCTCAGTTTCTTCTTTAACCAAGATTTTCATCTGGAAAGGGTAACATACAATCTATCTCAAATAAAGAGACTACCATTTGAAATTGTTTCACAATAAACTTCTCTTGCAAATCATCCTCGAAGAGATACCATTTGATGGAGAATCAGATAAACTTCCCCTCAATCCTGACCATAAGTCACGAACTGGTCTCAGTTTCTTCTTTAACCAAGATTTTCACCTGGAAAGGGTAACATAGAAGCTATCTCAAATAAAGATAGTACCACTTGTAAATATTTTACAACAAACTTCTCTCGCAAAACATCCTTGAAGATATACCATTTGATGGGGAATCAGATAAACATCCCCTCGATCTTAACTATAAGCCACAAACTGGTCTCAGTTTCTTCTTTAACCAAGATATTTCACCGGAGAGGGTAACGTACAAGATATCTTAAATAAAGAGACTACCACTTGCAAATATTTTACGACAAACTTCTCTTGTGAAACTTCTACGAAGAGATATTATTTGATAGAGAATCAGATATGCCTCCCCTCGACCCTGACTATAAGCCACAAACTCGTCTTCGTTTCTTCTTTAACCAAGATATTTAACCTGGAAAGGGTAATATACAAGCTATCTTAAATGAAGAGAAAAACACTTGCAAAGATTTCATACTAAACTTCTCTTGCGAAACTTCCTTGAAGAGTTACCATTTGATGGAGAAACAAGTAAACTTCCCCTCGATCCTAACCATAAGCCACGAACTGGTCTCCGTTTTTTCTTTAACCAAGATGTTTCACCTGAAATGGGTAATATACAAGCTTTCTTAAATAAAGAGACTACCACTTGCAATGATTTCACAACAAACTTAACTTGTGAAACTTCCTTGAATAGATACCATTTGATGGAGAATAAGATGAACTTCCCTTCGATCCTGATCATAAGTCACGAACTGGTCTCAGTTTCTTCTTTAACAAAGATGTTTCACCTGGAAAGGCTAACATACAAGCTATCTCAAATAAAGAATACTACCACTTGCAATGATTTCACAACAAACCTATCTTGTGAAACTTCCTCATAGAGATACCATTTGATAGAGAATCAGATAAACTTCTCCTCCATCCTAACCATAAGTCACAAATTTGTCTCAGTTTCTTCTTTAACCAAGATGTTTCACCTGGAAAGGGTAACATACAAGCTATCTCAAATAAAGAGACTACCATTTGTAATGATTTCACAACAAACTTCTCTTGCAAAACTTCCTTGAAGAGATACCATTTGATGGAGAATCAGATAAACTTCTCCTCGTTCCTGACCATAAGTCCCTAACTAGTCTCAGTTTCTTCTTTAACTAAGATTTTCACCTGGAAAGGGTAACAAAAAAGCTATCTCAAATAAAGATAGTACCACTTGTAAAGATTTTACAACAAACTTCTCTTGCAAAACTTCCTTGAAGAGATACCATTTGATGGAGAATCAGATAAACATCCCCTCGATCCTAACTATAAGCCACAAACTGGTCTCAGTTTCTTCTTTAACCAAGATATTTCACCGGAGAGGGTAACGTACAAGATATCTTAAATAAAGAGACTACCACTTGCAAATATTTTACGACAAACTTCTCTTGTGAAACTTCTTCGAAGAGATACTATTTGATAGAGAATCAGATAAACCTCCCCTCGACCCTGACTATAAGCCACAAACTCGTCTTTGTTTCTTCTTTAACCAAGATATTTAACCTGGAAAGGGTAATATACAAGCTATCTCAAATGAAGATAAAAACACATGCAAAGATTTCACAATAAACTTCTCTTGCAAAACTTCCTTGAAGAGATACCATTTGATGGAGAAACAAGTAAACTTCCCCTCGATTCTAACCATAAGCCACAAACTGGTCACAGTTTCTTCTTTAACCAAGATGTTTCACCTGGAAAGGGTAATATACAAGCTTTCTTAAATAAAGAGACTACCACTTGTAATGATTTCACAACAAACATAACTTGTGAAACTTCCTTGAAGAGATACCATTTGATTGAGAATAAGATAAACTTCCCCTCGATCCTGATCATAAGTCACGAACTGGTCTAAGTTTCTTCTTTAACCAAGATGTTTCACTTGGAAAGGCTAACATACAAGCTATCTCTAATAAAGAATACTACCACTTGCAATGATTTCACAACAAACTTCTCTTGCGAAACTTCCTCGAAGAGATACCATTTGATAGAGAATTAGATAAACTTCCCCTCCATCCTGACCATAAGTCATAAATTTGTCTCAGTTTCTTCTTTAACCAAGATGTTTCACATGGAAAGGGTAATTTACAAGCTATCTCAAATAAAGAGACTACCACTTGCAATGATTTCACAACAAACTTCTCTTGCAAAACTTCCTCAAAGAGATACCATTTGATGGAGAATCAGACAAACTTCTCCTCGATCCTGACCATAAGTCTTGAATTGGTCTCAGTTTCTTCTTTTACCAAGATTTTCACCTAGAAAGGGTAAAATACAAGCTATCTCAAATAAAGAGACTACCATTTGAAATTATTTCACAATAAACTTCTCTTGCAAAACATCCTCGAAGAGATACCATTTGATGGAGAATCAGACAAAATTCCCCTCGATCCTGACCATAAGTCACGAACTGGTCTCAGTTTCTTCTTTAACCAAGATTTTCACATGGAAAGGGTAACATACAAGCTATATCAAATAAAGAGACTACCATTTGCAATGATTTCACAACAAACTTGTCTTCCAAAACTTCCTTGAAGAGATTCCTTTTGATGGAGAGTCAGATAAATTCTCCTTGATCCTGACCATAAGTCCCGAACTAGTCTCAGTTTCTTCTTTAACTAAGATTTTCACCAGGAAATGGTAACATAGAAGCTATCTCAAATAAAGATAGTACCACTTGTAAATATTTTACAACAAACTTCTCTCGCAAAACATCCTTGAAGAGATACCATTTGATGGGGAATCAGATAAACATCCCCTCGATCCTAACTATAAGCCACAAACTGGTCTCTGTTTCTTTTTTAACCAAGATATTTCACCTGGAAAGGGTAACGTACAAGGTATCTTAAATAAAGAGACTACCACTTGCAAATATTTTACGACAAACTTCTCTTGTGAAACTTCTACGAAGAGATATTATTTGATAGAGTATCAGATAAGCCTCCCCTCGACCCTGACTATAAGCCACAAACTCGTCTTTGTTTCTTCTTTAACCAAGATATTTAACTTGGAAAGGGTAATATACAAGCTTTCTCAAATGAAGAGAAAAACACTTGCAAAGATTTCATAATAAACTTCTCTTGCGAAACTTCCTTGAAGAGATACCACTTGATGGAGAAACAAGTAAACTTCCCCTCGATCCTAACCATAAGCCACGAACTGGTCTCAGTTTCTTCTTTAACCAAGATGTTTCACCTGGAATGGGTAATATACAAGCTTTCTTAAATAAAGAGACTACCACTTGCAATGATTTCACAACAAACTTCACTTGTGAAACTTCCTTGAATAGATACCATTTGATGGAGAATAAGATAAACTTCCCTTCGATCCTGATCATAATTCACGAACTGGTCTCAGTTTCTTCTTTAACCTTGGATGTTTCACTTGAAAAGGCTAACATACAAGCTATCTCAAATAAAGAATACTACCACTTACAATTATTTCACAAAAAACCTATCTTGTGAAAATTCCTCATAGAGATACCATTTGATAGAGAATCATATAAACTTCCCCTCCATCCTGACCATAAGTCACAAATTTCTCTCAGTTTCTTCTTTAAACAAAATGTTTCACCTACAAAGGGCAATTTACAAGCTATCTCAAATAAAGAGACTACCACATGCAATGAATTCACAACAAACTTCTCTTGCGAAACTTCCTCAAAGAGATGCCATTTGATGGAGAATCAGACAAACTTCTCTTCGATCCTGACCATAAATCCCGAACTGGTCTCAGTTTCTTCTTTAACCAAGATTTTCACCTGGAAATGGTAACATACAAGCTATCTCAAATAAAGAGACTACCATTTGCAATGATTTCACAACAAACTTCTCTCACAAAACTTCCTTGAAGAGATACCATTTGATGGAGAATCAGATAAACTTCTCCTCGATCCTGACCATAAGTCTCGAACTAGTCTCAGTTTCTTCTTTAACTAAGATTTTCACCTGGAAATGGTAACATAAAAGCTATCTCAAATAAAGATAGTACCACTTGTAAAGATTTTACAACAAACTTCTCTTGCCAAACTTCCTTGAAGAGATACCATTTGATGGGGAATCAGATAAACATCCCCTCGATCCTAACCATAAGCCACGAACTGGTCTCAGTTTCTTCTTTAACCAAGATGTTTCACCTGGAATGGGTAATATACAAGCTTTCTTAAATAAAGAGACTACCACATGCAATGACTTCACAACAAACTTAACTTGTGAAACTTCCTTGAATAGATACCATTTGAAGGAGAATAAGATAAACTTCCCTTCGATCCCGATCATAAGTCACGAACTGGTATCAGTTTCTTCATTAACAAAGATGTTTCACCTAGAAAGGCTAACATGCAAGCTATCTCAAATAAAGAATACTACCACTTGCATTGATTTCACAACAAACCTATCTTGTGAAAATTCCTCATAGAGATACCATTTGATAGAGAATCAGATAAACTTCCCCTCCATCCTGACCATAAGTCACAAATTTGTCTCAGTTTCTTCTTTAACAAAGATGTTTCACCTGCAAAGGGAAATTTACAATCTATCTCAAATAAAGAGACTACCACTTGCAATGAATTCACAACAAACTTCTCTTGCGAAACTTCCTCAAAGAGATGCCATTTGATGGAGAATCAGAAAAACTTCTCTTCGATCCTGACCATAAGTCCCGAACTGGTCTCAGTTTCTTCTTTAACCAAGATTTTCACCTGGAAAGGGTAACATACAAGCTATCTCAAATAAAGAGACTACCATTTGCAATGATTTCACAACAAACTTCTCTTGCAAAACATCCTTTAAGAGATACCATTTGATGGAGAATCAGATAAACTTCTCCTCGATCCTGACCATAAGTCCCGAACTAGTCTCAGTTTCTTCTTTAACTAAGATTTTCACATGTAAAGGGTAACATAAAAGCTATCTCAAATAAAGATAGTACCACTTGTAAAGATTTTACAACAAACTTATCTTGCAAAACTTCCTTGAAGAGATACCATTTGATGGAGAATCAGATAAACATCCCCTCGATCCTAACTATAAGCCACAAACTGGTCTCAGTTTCTTCTTTAACCAAGATATTTCACCGGAAAGGGTAACATACAAGATATCTTAAATAAAGAGACTACCACTTGCAAATATTTTACGACAAAATTCTCTTGTGAAACTTCTTCGAAGAGATACTATTTGATAGAGAATCAGATAAACCTCCCCTCGAACCTGACTATAAGCCACAAACTCGTCTTCGTTTCTTCTTTAACCAAGATATTTAACTTGGAAAGGGTAATATACAAGCTATCTCAAATGAAGATAAAAACACTTGCAAAGATTTCACAATAAACTTCTCTTGAAAAACTTCCTTGAAGAGATACCATTTGATGGAGAAATAAATAAACTTTCCCTCGATTCTAACCATAAGCCACGAACTGGTCTCAAATTCTTCTTTAACCAAGATGTTTCACCTGGAAAGGGTAATATACAAGCTTTCTTATATAAAGAGACTACCACTTGCAATGATTTCACAACAAACTTAACTTGTGAAACTTCCTTGAAGAGATACCATTTGATGGAGAATAAGATAAACTTCCCCTCGATCCTGATCATAAGTCACGAACTGGTCTAAGTTTCTTCTTTAACCAAGATGTTTCACTTGGAAAGGCTAACATACAAGCTATCTCTAATAAAGAATACTACCACTTGCAATGATTTCACAACAAACTTCTCTTGCGAAACTTCCTCGAAGAGATACCATTTGATAGAGAATTAGATAAACTTCCCCTCCATCCTGACCATAAGTCACAAATTTGTCTCAGTTTCTTCTTTAACCAAGATGTTTCACCTGGAAAGGGTAATTTACAAGCTATCTCAAATAAAGAGACTACCACTTGCAATGATTTCACAACAAACTTCTCTTGCGAAACTTCCTCAAAGAGATACCATTTGATGGAGAATCAGACAAACTTCTCCTCGATCCTGACCATAAGTCTTGAACTGGTCTCAGTTTCTTCTTTTACCAAGATTTTCACCTGGAAAGGGTAACATACAAGCTATCTCAAATAAAGAGACTACCATTTGAAATTATTTAACAATAAACTTCTCTTGCAAAACATCCTCGAAGAGATACCATTTGATGGAGAATCAGACAAACTTCCCCTTGATCCTGACCATAAGTCACGAACTGGTCTCAGTTTCTTCTTTAACCAAGATTTTCACATGGAAAAGGTAACATACAAGCTATATCAAATAAAGAGACTACCATTTGCAATGATTTCACGACAAACTTCTCTTGCAAAACTTCCTTGAAGAGATACCTTTTGATGGAGAATCAGATAAATTCTCCTTGATCAAGACCATAAGTCCCGAACTAGTCTCAGTTTCTTCTTTAACTAAGATTTTCACCTGGAAATGGTAACATAGAAGCTATATCAAATAAAGATAGTACCACTTGTAAATATTTTACAACAAACTTCTCTCGCAAAACATCCTTGAAGAGATACCATTTGATGGGGAATCAGATAAACATCCCCTCGATCCTAACTATAAGCCACAAACTGGTCTCCGTTTCTTTTTTAACCAAGATATTTCACCTGGAAAGGGTAACGTACAAGGTATTTTAAATAAAGAGACTACCACTTGCAAATATTTTACGACAGACTTCTCTTGTGAAACTTCTACGAAGAGATACTATTTGATTGAGAATCAGATAAGCCTCCCCTCGACCCTGACTATAAGCCACAAACTCGTCTTTGTTTCTTCTTTAACCAAGATATTTAACCTACAAAGGGTAATATACAAGCTATCTCAGATGAAGAGAAAAACACTTGCAAAGATTTCATAATAAACTTCCTTGAAGAGATACCACTTGATGGAGAAACAAGTAAACTTCCCCTCGATCCTAACCATAAGCCACGAACTGGTCTCAGTTTCTTCATTAACCAAGATGTTTCACCTGGAATGGGTAATATACAAGCTTTCTTAAATAAAGAGACTACCACTTGCAATGATTTCACAACAAACTTAACTTGTGAAACTTCCTTGAATAGATACCATTTGATGGAGAATAAGATAAACTTCCCTTCGATCCTGATCATAAGTCACGAACTGGTCTCAATTCTTCTTTAACCAAGATGTTTCACTTGGAAAGCCTAACATACAAGTTATCTCAAATAAAGAATACTACCACTTGCAATGATTTCACAACAAACTTATCTTGTGAAACTTCCTCATAGAGATACCATTTGATAGAGAATCAGATAAACTTCCCCTCCATCCTGACCATAAGACACAAATTTGTCTCATTTTCTTCTTTAACCAAGATGTTTCACCTGCAAAGGGCAATTTACAAGCTATCTCAAATAAAGAGACTACCACTTGCAATGAATTCACAACAAACTTCTCTTGCGAAACTTCCTCAAAGAGATGCCATTTGATGGAGAATCAGACAAACTTCTCTTTGATCCTGACCATAAGTCCCGAACTGGTCTAAGTTTCTTCTTTAACCAAGATTTTCACCTGGAAAGGGTAACATATAAGCTATCTCAAATAAAGAGACTACCATTTGCAATGATTTCACAACAAACTTCTCTTGCAAAACTTCCTTGAAGAGATACCATTTGATGGAGAATCATATAAACTTCTCCTCGATCCTGACCATAAGTCCCGAACTAGTCTCAGTTTCTTCTTTAACTAAGATTTTCACCTGGAAATGGTAACATAAAAGCTATCTTAAATAAAGATAGTACCACTTGTAAAGATTTTACAACAAACTTCTCTTGCAAAACTTCCTTGAAGAGATACCATTTGATGGGGAATCAGATAAACAATCCCCTCGATCCTAACTATAAGCCACAAACTGGTCTCCGTTTCTTCTTTAACCAAGATATTTAACCTGGAAAGGGTAACGTACAAGGTATCTTAAATAAAGAGACTACCACTTGCAAATATTTTACGACAAACTTCTCTTGTGAAACTTCTACGAAGAGATATTATTTGATAGAGAATCAGATAAGCCTCCACAAACTCTTCTTCGTTTCTTCTTTAACCAAGATATTTAACCTGGAAAGGGTAATATACAAGCTATCTCAGATGAAGAGAAAAACACTTGCAAAGATTTCATAATAAACTTCTCTTGCGAAACTTCCTTGAAGAGATACCACTTGATGGAGAAACAAGTAAACTTCCCCTCGATCCTAACCATAAGCCACGGAATGGTCTCAGTTTCTTCTTTAACCAAGATGTTTCACCTGGAATGGGTAATATACAAGCTTTCTTAAATAAAGAGACTACCACTTGCAATGATTTCACAACAAACTTAACTTGTGAAACTTCCTTGAATAGATACCATTTGATGGAGAATAAGATAAACTTCCCTTCGATCCTGATCATAAGTCACGAACTGGTCTCAATTTCTTCTTTAACCAAGATGTTTCACTTGGAAAGCCTAACATACAAGCTATCTCAAATAAAGAATACTACCACTTGCAATGATTTCACAACAAACTTATCTTATGAAACTTCCTCATAGAGATACCATTTGATAGAGAATCAGATAAACTTCCCCTCTATCCTGACCATAAGACACAAATTTGTCTCAGTTTCTTCTTTAACCAAGATGTTTCACCTGCAAAGGGCAATTTACAAGCTATCTCAAATAAAGAGACTACAACTTGCAATGAATTCACAACAAACTTCTCTTACGAAACTTCCTCAAAGAGATGCCATTTGATGGAGAATCAGACAAACTTCTCTTCGATCCTGACCATAAGTCCCGAACTGGTCTCAGTTTCTTATTTAACCAAGATTTTCACCTGGAAAGGGTAACATACAAGCTATCTCAAATAAAGAGACTACCATTTGCAATGATTTCACAACAAACTTCTCTTGCAAAACTTCCTTTAAGAGATACCATTTGATGGAGAATCAGATAAACTTCTCCTCGATCCTGACCATAAGTCCCGAACTAGTCTCAGTTTCTTCTTTAACTAAGATTTTCACCTGGAAAGGGTAACATAAAAGCTATCTCAAATAAAGATAGTACCACTTGTAAAGATTTTACAACAAACTTATCTTGCAAAACTTCCTTGAAGAGATACCATTTGATGGAGAATCAGATAAACATCCCCTCGATCCTTACTATAAGCCACAAACTGGTCTCAGTTTCTTCTTTAACCAAGATATTTCACCTGGAAATGGTAACGTACAAGCTATCTTAAATAAAGAGACTACCACTTGCAAATATTTTACGACAAACTTCTCTTGTGAAACTTCTTTGAAGAGATACTATTTGATAGAGAATCAGATAAACCTCCCCTCGACCCTGACTATAAGCCACAAACTCGTCTTCGTTTCTTCTTTAACCAAGATATTTAACATGGAAAGTGTAATATACAAGCTATCTCAAATGAAGAGAAAAACACTTGAAACGATTTCACAACAAACTTCTCTTGCAAAAATTCCTTGAAGAGATACCATTTGATGGAGAAACAGGTAAACTTCCCCTCGATCCTAACCATAAACTACGGACTGGTCTCAGTTTCTTCTTTAACCAAGATGTTTCACCTGGAAAAGGTAATATACAAGCTTTCTTAAATAAAGAGAATACCACCTGCAATGATTTCACAACAAACTTAACTTGTGAAACTTCCTTGAAGAGATTCCATTTGATGGAGAATAATATAAACTTCCCCTCGATCCTGATCATAAGTCACGAACTGGTCTCAGTTTCTTCTTTAACCAAGATGTTTCACCTGGAAAGGCTAACATACAAGATATCTCAAATAAAGAATACTACCACTTGCAATTATTTCACAACAAACTTCTCTTGCGAAACTTCCTCGAAGAGATACCATTTGATAGAGAATCAGATAAACTTCCCCTCCATCCTGACCATAAGTCACAAATTTGTCTCTGTTTCTTCTTTAACCAAGATGTTTCACTTGGAAAGGGCAATTTACAAGCTATCTCAAATAAAGAGACTACCACTTGCAATGAATTCACAACAAACTTCTCTTGCGAAACTTCCTCAAAGAGATACCATTTGATGGAGAATCAGATAAACTTCTCCTCGATCCTGACCATAAGTCTCGAACTGGTCTCAGTTTCTTCTTTTACCAAGATTTTCACCTGGAAAGGGTAACATACAATCTATCTCAAATAAAGAGACTACCATTTGAAATTATTTCAAAACAAACTTCTCTTGCAAAACATCCTCGAAGAGATACGATTTGATGGAGAATCAGATAAACTTCCCCTCGATCCTGACCATAAGTCACGAACTGGTCTCATTTTCTTCTTTAACCAAATTTTTAACCTGGAAAGGGTAACATACAAGCTATATCAAATAAAGAGACTATCATTTGCAATGATTTCACAATAAACTTCTCTTGCAAAACTTCCTTGAAGAGATACCATTTGATGGAGAATCAGATAAATTCTCCTCGATCCTGACCATAAGTCTTGAACTAGTCTCAGTTTCTTCTTTAACTAAGGTTTTCACCTGGAAAGGGTAACATAGAAGTTATCTCCAATAAAGATAGTACCACTTGTAAAAATTTTACAACAAAATTCTCTCGCAAAACATCCTTGAAGAGATACCATTTGATGGGGAATCAAATAAACATCCCCTCGATCCTAACTATAAGCCACAAACTGGTCTCCGTTTCTTCTATAACCAAGATATTTCACCTGGAAAGGGTAACATACAAGCTATCTTAAATAAAGAGACTACCACTTGCAAATATTTTACGACAAACTTCTCTTGTGAAACTTCTACGAAGAGATATTATTTGATAGAGAATCAGATAAACCTCCCCTCGACCCTAACTATAAGCCACAAACTCATCTTCGTTTCTTCTTTAACCAAGATATTTAACCTGGAAAGGGTAATATACAAGCTATCTCAAATGAAGAGAAAAACACTTGCAAAGATTTCACAATAAACTTCTCTTGCGAAACTTCCTTGAAGAGATACCATTTGATGGAGAAACAAGTAAACTTCCCCTCGATCCTAACCATAAGCTACGAACTGGTCTCAGTTTCTTCTTTAACCAAGATGTTTCACCTGGAAAGGGTAATATACAAGCTTTCTTAAATAAAGAGACTACCACTTGCAATGATTTCACAACAAACTTAACTTGTGAAACTTCCTTGAAGAGATTCCATTTGATGGAGAATAAGATAAACTTCCCTTCGATCCTGATCATAAGTCACGAACTGGTCTCAGTATCTTCTTTATCCAAGATGTTTCACATGGAAAGGCTAACATACAAGCTATCTCAAATAAAGAATACTACCACTGGCAATGATTTCACAACAAACCTATCTTGTGAAACTTCCTCATAGAGATACCATTTGATAGAGAATCAGATAAATTTACCCTCCATCCTGACCATAAGTCACAAATTTGTCTCAGTTTCTTCTTTAACCAAGATATTTCACCTGGAAAGGGCAATTTACAAGCTATCTCAAATAAAGAGACTACCACTTGCAATGAATTCACAACAAACATCTCTTGTGAAACTTCCTCAAAGAGATACCATTTGATGGAGAATCAGACAAACTTCTCCTCGATCCTGGCCATAAGTCTCGAACTGGTCTCAGTTTCTTCTTTTAACAATATTTTCACCTAGAAAGGGTAACATACAAGCTATCTCAAATAAAGAGACTACCATTTGAAATGATTTCACAACAAACTTCTCTTGCAAACCATCCTCGAAGAGATACCATTTGATGGAGAATCAGATAATCTTCCCCTCGATCCTGACCATAAGTCACGAACTGGTCTTAGTTTCTTCTTTAACCAAGATTCTCACTTGGAAAGGGTAACATACAAGCTATATCAAATAAAGAGACTACCATTTGCAATGATTTCACAACAAACTTCTCTTGCAAAACTTCCTTGAAGAGATACCATTTGATGGAGAATCAGATAAATTCTCCTCGATCCTGACCATAAGTCCCGAACTAGTCTCGGTTTCTTCTTTAACTAAGATTTTCACCTGGAAAGGGTAACATAGAAGCTATCTCAAATAAAGATAGTACCACTTGTAAAAATTTTACAACAAACTTCTCTCGCAAAACATCCTTGAAGAGATACCATTTGATGGGGAATCAGATAAACATCCCCTCAATCCTAACTATAGGCCACAAACTGGTCTCAGTTTCTTCTTTAACCAAGATATTTCACTTGGAAAGGGTAACGTACAAGCTATCTTAAATAAAGAGACTACCACTTACAAATATTTTACGACAAACTTCTCTTGTGAAACTTCTACGAAGAGATATTATTTGATCGAGAATTAAATAAACCTCCCCTCGACCCTGACTATAAGCCACAAACTCGTCTTCGTTTCTTCTTTAACCAACATATTTAACCTGGAAAGCGTAATATACAAGCTATCTCAAATGAAGAGAAAAACACTTGCAAAGATTTCACAATAAACTTCTCTTGCGTAACTCCCTTGAAGAGATACCATTTGATGGAGAAACAAGTAAACTTCCCCTCGATCCTAACCATAAGCCACGAACTGGTCTCAGTTTCTTCTTTAACCAAGATGTTTCACCTGGAAAGGGTAATATACAAGCTTTCTCAAATAAAGAGACTACCACTTGCAATGATTTCACAACAAACTTAACTTGTAAAACTTCCTTGAAGAGATTCCATTTGATGGAGAATAAGATAAACTTCCCTTCGATCCTGATCATAAGTCACGAACTGGTCTCAGTTTCTTCTTTAACCAAGATGTTTCACCTGGAAAGGCTAACATACAAGCTATCTCAAATAAAGAATACTACCACTTGCAATGATTTCATAACACACTTCTCTTTCGAAACTTCCTCGAAGAGATACCATTTGATGGAGAATCAGATAAACATCCCCTCCATCCTGACCATAAGTCACAAATTTGTCTCAGTTTCTTCTTTAACCAAGATGTTTCACCCGGAAAGGGTAATTTACAAGCTATCTCAAATAAAGAGACTACCACTTGCAATGATTTCACAACAAACTTCTCTTGCGAAACTTCCTCAAAGAGATACCATTTGATGGAGAATAAGACAAACTTCTCCTTGATCCTGACCATAAGTCCCGAACTGGTCTCAGTTTCTTCTTTAACCAAGATTTTCACCTGGAAAGGGTAATATACAAGCTATATCAAATAAAGAGACTATAATTTGCAATGATTTCACAACAAACTTCTCTTGAAAAACTTCCTTGAAGAGACACCATTTGATGGAGAAGCAGATAAATTCTCCTCCATCCTGACCATAAGTCCCGAACTAGTCTTAGTTTCTTCTTTAACTAAGGCTTTCACCTGGAAAGGGTAACATAGAAGCTATCTCAAATAAAGATAGTACCACTTGTAAAAATTTTACAACAAACTTCTCTCGCAAAACATCCTTGAAGAGATACCATTTGATGGGGAATCAGATAAACCTGCCCTCGATCCTGACTATAAGCCACAATCTCATCTTCGTTTCTTCTTTAACCAAGATATTTAACCTAGAAAGGGTAATATACAAGCTATCTCAAATGAAGAGAAAAACACTTGCAAATATTTCACAATAAACTTCTCTTGAAAAACTTCCTTGAAGAGATACCATTTGATGGAGAAATAGGTAAACTTCCCCTCGATCCTAACCATAAGCCTCGGACTGGTCTCAGTTTCTTCTTTAACCAAGATGTTTCACCTAGAAAGGGTAATATACATGCTTTCTTAAATAAAGAGACTACCACTTGCAATGATTTCACAACAAACTTAACTTGGGAAACTTCCTTGAAGAGATACCATTTGATGGAGAATAAGATAAACTTCCCCTCGATCCTGATCATAAGTCACGAACTGGTCTCAGTTTCTTCTTTAACCAAGATGTTTCACCTGGAAAGGATAACGTACAAGCTATCTCAAATAAAGAATACTACCACTTCTCTTGAGAAACTTCCTCAAGAGATACCATTTGATGGAGAATCAGATAAACTTCCCATTCATCCTGACCATAAGTCACAAATTTGTCTCAGTTTCTTCTTTAACCAAGATGTTTCACCTGGAAAGGGTAATTTACAAGCTATCTCAAATAAAGAGACTACCACTTGCAATGATTTCACAACAAACTTCTCTTGCGAAACTTCCTCAAAGAAATTCCATTTGATGGAGAATCAGACAAACTTCTCCTTGATTCTGACCATAAGTCCCAAACTGGTCTCAGTTTCTTCTTTTACCAAGATTTTCACCTGGAAAGGGTAACATACAAGCTATCTCAAATAAAGAGACTACCATTCGCAATGATTTCACAACAAACTTATCTTGCAAACCTTCCTCAAAGAGATACCATTTGATGGAGAATCAGACAAACTTCTCCTCGATCCTGACCATAAGTCCCGAACTGGTCTCAGATTCTTCTTTAACAAAAATTTTCACCTGGAAAGGGTAACATACAAGCTATCTCAAATAAAGAGACTACCATTTGCAATGATTTCACAACAAACTTATCTTTCAAAACTTCCTCGAAGAGATACCATTTGATGGAGAATCAGTTAAACTTCTCCTCGATCCTGACAATAAGTCTCGAAGTAGTCTCAGTTTCTTCTTTAACAAAGATTTTCACCTGGAAAGGGTAACATAGAAGCTATCTCAAATAAAGATAGTACCACTTGTAAAGATTTTACAACAAACTTCTCTTGCAAAACTTCCTTGAAGAGATACCATTTGATGGAGAATCAGATAAACTTCCCCTCGATCATAACTATAAGCCACAAACGGGTCTCAGTTTCATCTTTAACCAAGATATTTCACCTGGAAAGGGTAACGTACAAGCTATCTTAAATAAAGAGACTACCACTTTCTAATATTTTATGACAAACTTCCCTTGTGAATCTTCTTCGAAGTGATACTATTTGATAGAGAATCAGATAAACCTCCCCTCGACCCTGACTATAAGCCACAAACTCGTCTTCGTTTCTTCTTTCACCAAAATATTTAACCTGGAAAGGGTAATATACAAGCTATATCGAATGAAGAGAAAAACACTTGAAAAGATTTCACAATAAACTTCTCTTGAGAAACTTCCTTGAAGAGATACCATTTGATGGAGAAACATGTAAACTTCCCCTCGATCCTAACCATAAGCCACGAACTGGTCTCAGTTTCTTCTTTAACCAAGATTTTTTACCTGGAAAGGGTAATATAAAAGCTTTCTTAAATAAAGAGACTACCACTTGCAATGATTTCACAACAAACTTAACTTGTGAAACTTCCTTGAAGAGATACCATTTGATGGAGAATAAGATAAACTTCCCTTCGATCCTGATCATAAGTCAAGAACTTGTCTCAGTTTCTTCTTTAACCAAGATGTTTCACCTAGAAAGGCTAACATACAAGCTATCTCAAATAAAGAATACTACCACTTTCAATGATTTCATAACACAATTCTCTTTCAAAACTTCCTCGAAGAGATACAATTTGATGGAGAATCAGATAAACATCCCCTCCATCCTGACCATAAGTCACAAATTTGTCTCAGTTTCTTCTTTAACCAAGATGTTTCACCCGGAAAGGGTAATTTACAAGGTATCTCAAATAAAGAGACTACCACTTTCAATGATTTCACAACAAACTTATCTTGCGAAACTTCCTCAAAGAGATACCATTTGATGGAGAATAAGACAAACTTCTCCTGGATCCTGACCATAAGTTCCGAACTGGTCTGAGTTTCTTCTTTAACCAAGATTTTCACCTGGAAAGGGTAACATACAAGCTATCTCAAATAAAGAGACTATAATTTGCAATGATTTCACAACAAACTTATCTTGCAAAACTTCATTGAAGAGATACCATTTGATGGAGAATCAGATAAACTTCTCCTCGATCCTGACCATAAGTCTCGAACTAGTCTCAATTTCTTCTTTAACTAAGATTTTCACCTGGAAAGGGTAACATAGAAGCTATCTCAAATAAAGATAGTACCACTTGTAAAGATTTTACAACAAACTTCTCTTGCAAAACTTCCTTGAAGAGATACCATTTGATGGAGAATCAAATAAACATCCCCTCGTTCATAACTATAAGCCACAAACTAGTCTCAGTTTCTTCTTTAACCAAGATATTTAACCTGGAAAGGGTAACGTACAAGCTATCTTAAATAAAGAGACTACCACTTGCAAATATTTTACGACAAACTTCTCCTGTGAAACTTCTTCGAAGTGATACTATTTGATATAGAATCAGATAAACCTCCCCTCGACACTGACTATAAGCCACAAACTCATCTTTGTTTCTTCTTTAACCAAGATATTTAACCTGGAAAGGGTAATATACAAGCTATCTCAAATGAATAGAAAAACACTTGCAATGATTTCACAATAAACTTCTCTTGCGAAACTTCCTTGAAGAGATACCATTTGATGGAGAAACAGGTAAGCTTCCCCTTGATCCTAACCATAAGCCACGAACTGATCTCAGTTCCTTCTTTAACCAAGACGTTTCACCTGGAAAGGGTAATATACAAGCTTTCTTAAATAAAGATACTGCCACGTGCAATGATTTCACAACAAACTTATCTTGTGAAATTTCCTTGAAGAGATGCCATTTGATGGAGAATAAGATAAACTTCCCCTCGATCCTTATCATAAGTCACGAACTGGTCTCATTTTCTTCTTTAACCAAGATATTTCACCTGGAAAGGCTAACATACAAGCTATCCCAAATAGAGAATACTACCACTTTCAATGATTTCACAACAAACTTCTCTTGCGAAACTTCCTCGAAGAGATACCATTTGATAGAGAATCAGATAAACTTCCCCTCCATCCTGACCATAAGTCACAAATTTGTCTCAATTTCTTCTTTAACCAAGCTGTTTCACCTGGAAAGGGTAATTTACAAGCTATCTCAAATAAAGAGACTACCACTTGCAATGATTTCACAACAAACTTCTCTTGCGAAACGTCCTCAAAGAGATACCATTTGATGGAGAATCAGACAAACTTCTCCTCGATCCTGACCATAAGTCCCGAACTGGTCTCAGTTTCTTCATTAACCAAGATTTTCACTTGGAAAGGGTAACATACAAGCTATCTCAAATAAAGAGACTACCATTTGCAATGATTTCACAACAAACTTCTCTTGTAAAACTTCCTTGAAGAGATACCATTTGATAGAGAATCAGATAAACTTCCCCTCGATCCTGTCCATAAGTCACGAACTGGTCTCAGTTTCTTCTTTAACCGACATGTTTCACCAAGAAAGGGTAACATACAAGCTATCTCAAATAAAGATACTACCACTTGCAATGATTTCACAACAAACTTCTCTTGCTAAACTTCTTCGAAGAGCTACCATTTGATGGATAATCTGATAAAATTCCCCTCGATCTTGACCATAAGTCACAAACTGGTTTCAGTTTCTTCTTTAACCAAGATATTTCACCTTGAAAGGTTAACGTACAAGCTATCCTAAATAAAGAGACTACCACTTTCAAATATTATACGACAAACTTCTATTGTGAAACTTCTTCGAAGAGATACTATTTGATAGAGAATCAGATAAACCTCCCCTCGACCCTGACTATAAGCCATAACCTCGTCTTCATGTCTTCTTTAACCAAGATATTTAACCGGGAAAGGGTAATATACAAGCTATCTCAAATGAAGAGAAAAACACATGCAATGATTTCACAATAAACTTCTCTTGCGAAACTTCCTTAAAGAGATACCATTTGATGGAGAAACAGGTAAACTTCCCTTCGATCCTAACCATAAGCCACGAACTGGTCTCAGTTTCTTCTTTAACCAAGATGTTTCACCTAGAAAGGGTAATATACATGCTTTCTTAAATAAAGAGACTACCACTTGCAATGATTTCACAACAAACCTATCTTGTGAAACTTCCTTGAAGAGATACCATTTGGTGGAGAATAAGATAAACTTCCCCTCGATCCTGATCATAAGTCACGAACTGGTCTCAGTTTCTTCTTTAACCAAGATGTTTCACCTGGAAAGGGTGATTTACAAGCTATCTCAAATAAAGAGACTACCACTTGCAATGATTTCACAACAAACTTCTCTTGCGAAACGTCCTCAAAGAGATACCATTTGATGGAGAATCAGACAAACTTCTCCTCGATCCTGACCATAAGTCCCGAACTGGTCTCAGTTTCTTCATTAACCAAGATTTTCACTTGGAAAGGGTAACATACAAGCTATCTCAAATAAAGAGACTACCATTTGCAATGATTTCACAACAAACTTCTCTTGTAAAACTTCCTTGAAGAGATACCATTTGATGGAGAATCAGATAAACTTCCCCTCGATCCTGACCATAAGTCACGAACTGGTCTCAGTTTCTTCTTTAACCGACATGTTTCACCAAGAAAGGGTAACATACAAGCTATCTCAAATAAAGATACTACCACTTGCAATGATTTCACAACAAACTTCTCTTGCTAAACTTCTTCGAAGAGATACCATTTGATGGATAATCTGATAAAATTCCCCTCGATCCTGACCATAAGTCACAAACTGGTTTCAGTTTCTTCTTTAACCAAGATATTTCACCTTGAAAGGGTAACGTACAAGCTATCCTAAATAAAGAGACTACCACTTGCAAATATTATACGACAACCTTCTATTGTGAAACTTCTTCGAAGAGATACTATTTGATAGAGAATCAGATAAACCTCCCCTCGACCCTGACTATAAGCCATAAACTCGTCTTCATTTCTTCTTTAACCAAGATATTTAACCTGGAAAGGGTAATATACAAGCTATCTCAAATGAAGAGAAAAACACATGCAATGATTTCACAATAAACTTCTCTTGCGAAACTTCCTTGAAGAGATACCATTTGATGGAGAAACAGGTAAACTTCCCTTCGATCCTAACCATAAGCCACGAACTGGTCTCAGTTTCTTCTTTAACCAAGATGTTTCACCTGGAAAGGGTAATATACATGCTTTCTTAAATAAAGAGACTACCACTTGCAATGATTTCACAACAAACCTATCTTGTGAAACTTCCTCGAAGAGATACCATTTGATAGAGAGTCACATAAACTTCCCCTCCATCCTGACCATAAGTCACAAATTTGTCTCATTTTCTTCTTTAACCAAGGTGTTTCACCTGGAAAGGGTAATTTACGAGCTATCTCAAATAAAGAGACTACCACTTGCAATTATTCCACAACAAACTTCTCTTGCGAAACTTCCTCAAAGAGATACCATTTGATGGAGAATCAGACAAACTTCTCCTCGATCATGACCATAAGTCCCGAACTGGTCTCAGTTTTTTCTTTAACCAAGATTTTCACCAGGAAAGGGTAACATACAAGCTATCTCAAATAAAGAGACTACCATTTGCAATGATTTCACAACAAAATTCTCTTGCAAAACTTCCTTTAAGAGATACCATTTGATGGAGAATCAGATAAACTTCCCCTCGATCCTGACCATAAGTCACGAACTGGTCTCAGTTTCTTCTTTAACCGACATGTTTCACCTAGAAAGGGTAACATACAAGCTATCTCAAATAAAGATACTACCACTTGCAATGATTTCACAACAAACTTCTCTTGCTAAACTTCTTCGAAGAGATACCATTTGATGGATAATCAGATAAACTTCCCCTCGATCCTGACCATAAGTCACAAACTGGTTTCAGTTTCTTCTTTAACCAAGATGTTTCACCGTGAAAGGGTAACGTACAAGCTATCTTAAATAAAGAGACTACCACTTGCAAATATTTTACGACAAACTTCTCTTGTGAAACATCTTTGAAGAGATATTATTTGATAGAGAATCAGATAAACCAACCCTCGAACCTGACTATAAGCCACAAACTCGTCTTCATTTCTTCTTTAACCAAGATATTTAACCTGGAAAGGGTAATATACAAGCTATCTCAAATGAAGAGAAAAACACTTGGAATGATTTCACAATAAACTTCTCTTGCGAAACTTCATTGAAGAGATACCATTTGATGGAGAAACAGGTAAACTTCCCCTCGATCCTAACCATAAGCCACGAACTGGTCTCAGTTTCTTCTTTAACCAAGACGTTTCACTTGGAAAGGGTAATATACAAGCTTTCTTAAATAAAGAGACTGCCACTTGCAATGATTTCACAACAAACTTATCTTGTGAAACTTCCTTGAAGAAATACCATTTGATGGAGAATAAGATAAACTTCCCCTCGATCCTGATCATAAGTCATGAACTGGTCTCAGTTTCTTCTTTAACCAAGATATTTCATCTGGAAAGGCTAACATACAAGCTATATCAAATAGAGAATACTACCACTTGCAATGATTTCACAAGAAAATTCTCTTGCGAAACTTCCTCGAAGAGATACCATTTGATAGAGAATCAGATAAAATTCCCCTCCATCCTGACCATAAGTTACAAATTTTTCTCAATTTCTTCTTTAACCAAGTTGTTTCACCTAGAAAGGGTAATTTACAAGCTATCTCAAATAAAGAGATTACCACTTGCAAAGATTTCACAATAAACTTCTCTTGCGAAAATTCCTCAAAGAGATACCATTTGATGGAGAATCAAACAAACTTCTCCTCGATCCTGACCGTAAGTCACGAACTGGTCTCAGTTTCTTCTTTAACCAAGATTTTCACTTGGAAAGGGTAACATACAAGCAATCTCAAATAAAGAGACTACCATTTTCAATGATTTCACAACAAACTTCTCTTGCAAAACTTCCTCGAAGAGATACCATTTGATGGAGAATCAGATAAACTTCCCCTCGATCCTGACCATAAGTCACGAACTGGTCTCAGTTTCTTCTTTAACCGACATGTTTCACCTAGAAAGGGTAACATACAAGCTATCTCAAATAAAGATACTACCACTTGCAATGATTTCACAACAAACTTCTCATGCTAAACTTCTTCAAAGAGATACCATTTGATGGATAATCAGATAAACTTCCCCTCGATCCTGACCATAAGTCACAAACAGGTTTCAGTTTCTTCTTTAACCAAGATGTTTCACCTGGAAAGGGTAACGTACAAGCTATCTTAAATAAAGAGACTACCACTTGCAAATATTTTACGACAAACTTCTCTTTTGAAACTTCTTCGAAGAGATACTATTTGATAAAGAATCAGATAAACCTCCCCTCGACCCTGACTATAAGCCATAAACTCGTCTTCGTTTCCTCTTTAACCAAGATATTTAACTTGGAAAGGGTAATATACAAGCTATCTCAAATGAAGAGAAAAACACATGCAATGATTTCAAAAATCACTCTCTTGCCCAACTTCCTTGAAGAGATACCATTTGATGGAGAAATAGGTAAACTTCCCCACGATCCTAACCATAAGCCACGAACTGGTCTCAGTTTCTTCATTAACCAAGATGTTTCACCTGGAAAGGGTAATATACAAGCTTTCTTAAATAAAGAGACTACCACTTGTAATGATTTCACAACAAACCTATCTTGTGAAACTTCCTTGAAGAGATACCATTTGATGGAGAATAAGATAAACTTCCCCTCGATCCTGATCATAAGTCACGATCTTGTCTCAGTTTCTTCTTTAACCAAGATGTTTCACCTAGAAAGGGTGATTTACAAGCTATCTCAAATAAATAGACTACCACTTGCAATGATTTCACAATAAACTTCTCTTACGAAACTTCCTCAAAGAGATACCATTTGATGGAGAATCAGACAAACTTCTCCTCGATCCTGACCATAAGTCCTGAACTGGTCTTAGTTTCTTCTTTAACCAAGATTTTCACTTGGAAAGGGTAAGGTACAAGCTATCTTAAATAAAGATACTACCACTTGCAAATATTTTACGACAAACTTCTCTTGTGAAACTTCTTCGCAGAGATACTATTTGATAGAGAATAAGATAAACCTCCCCTCGACCCTGACTATAAGCCATAAACTCGTCTTCGTTTCCTCTTTAACCAAGATATTTAACCTGGAAAGGGTAATATACAAGCTATCTCAAATGAAGATAAAAACACTTGCAATGATTTCAAAATAAACTTCTCTTGCGAAACTTCCTTGAAGAGATACCATTTGATGGAGAAACAGGTAAACTTCCCCACGATCCTAACCGTAAGCCACGAACTGGTCTCAGTTTCTTCTTTAACCAAGATGTTTCACCTGGAAAGGGTAATATACAAGCTTTCTTAAATAAAGATACTACCACTTGCAATGATTTCACAAGAAACCTATCTTGTGAAACTTCCTTGAAGAGATACCATTTGATGGAGAATAAGATAAACTTCCCCTCGATCCTGATCATAAGTCACGAACTGGTCTCAGTTTCTAATTTAACCAAGATGTTTCACCTGGAAAGGCTAACATACAAGCTATCTCAAATAAAGAATACTACCACTTGCATTGATTTCACAACAAACTTCTCTTGCGAAACTTACTTGAAGAGATACCATTTGATAGAGAATTAGATAAACTTCCCCTTCATCCTGACCATAAGTCACAAATTTGTCTTAGTTTCTTCTTTAACCAAGATGTTTCACCTGGAAAGGGTAATTTACAAGCTATCTCAAATAAAGAGACTACCACTTGAAATGATTTCACAACAAACTTCTCTTGCGAAACTTTCTCAAAGAGATACCATTTGATGGAGAATCAGACAAACTTCTCCTCGATCCTGACCATAAGTCCCGAACTGGTCTCAGATTCTTCTTTAACCAAGATTTTCACCTGGAAAGGGTAACATACAAGCTTTCTCAAATAAAGAGACTACCATTTTCAATGATTTCACAACAAGCTTCTCTTACAAAACTTCCTCGAAGAGATACCATTTAATGGAGAATCAGATGAACTTCCCCTCGATCCTGACCATAAGTCACAAACTGGTCTCGGTTTCTTCTTTAACCGAAATGTTTCACTTAGAAAGGGTAACATACAATCTATCTTAAATAAAGATACTACCACTTGCAAATATTTTACGACTAACTTCTCTTGTGAAACTTATTCGAAGAGATACTATTTGATAGAGAATCAGATAAACCTCCCCTCGACCCTGACTATAAGCCACAAACTCGTCTTCATTTCTTCTTTAACCAAGATATTTAACCTGGAAAGGGTAATATACAAGCTATCTCAAATGAAGTGAAAAACACATGCAATGATTTCACAATAAACTTCTCTTGCGAAACTTCCTTGAATAGATACCTTTTGTTGGAGAAACAGGTAAACTGCCCCTTGATCCTAACCATAATCCACGAACTGGTCTTAGTTTCTTCTTTAACCAAGATGTTTCACCTGGAGAGGGTAATATACAAGCTTTCTTAAATAAAGAGACTACCACTTGCAATGATTTCATAAAAACCTATCTTATGAAACTTCCTTGAAGAGATACCATTTGATGGAGAATAAGATAAACTTCCCCTCTATCCTGATCATAAGTCACGAACTGGTCTCATTTTCTTCTTTAACCAAGATGTTTCACCTAGAAAGGGTGATTTACAAGCTATCTCAAATAAAGAGACTACCACTTGCAATGATTTCTCAACAAACTTCTCTTGCGAAACTTCCTCAAAGAGATACCATTTGATGGAGAATCAGAAAAACTTCTCCTCGATCCTGACCATAAGTCCCGAACTGGTCTCAGTTTCTTCTTTAACCAAGATTTTCACCTGGAAAGGGTAACATACAAGATATCTCAAATAAAGAGACTACCATTTGCAATGATTTCACAACAAGCTTCTCTTGCAAAACTTCCTCGAAGAGATACAATTTGATGGAGAATTAGATAAACTTCCCCTCGATCCTGACCATAAGTCACGAACTGGTCTCAGTTTCTTCTTTAACCGACATGTTTCACCTAGAAAGGGTAACATACATGCTATCTCAAATAAAGATACTACCACTTGCAATGATTTCACAACAAACTTCTCTTGCTAAACTTCTTCAAAGAGATACCATTTGATGGATAATCAGATAAACTTCCCCTCGATCCTGACCATAAGTCACAAACTGGTTTCAGTTTCTTCTTTAACCAAGATGTTTAACCTGGAAAGGGTAACGTACAAGCTATCTTAAATAAAGAGACTACCACTTGCAAATATTTTACGACAAACTTCTCTTGTGAAACTTCTTCGAAGAGATACTATTTGATAGAGAATCAGATAAACCAACCCTCGAACCTGACTATAAGCCACAAACTCGTCTTCATTTCTTTTTTAACCAAGATATTTAACCTGGAAAGGATAATACACAATCTATCTCAAATGAAGAGAAAAACACATGCAATTATTTCACAATAAACTTCTCTTGCGAAACTTCCTTGAAGAGATACCATTTGATGGAGAAACAAGTAAACTTCCCCTCGATCCTAACCATAAGCCACGAACTGCTCTCAGTTTCTTCTTTAACCAAGATGTTTCACCTGGAAAGGGTAATATACAAGCTTTCTTAAGTAAAGATACTACCACTTACAATGATTTCACAACAAACCTATCTTGTGAAACTTCCTTGAAGAGAATCCATTTGATGGAGAATAAGATAAACTTCCCCTCGATCCTGATCATAAGTCACGAACTGGTCTCAGTTTCTTCTTTAACCAAGATGTTTCACCTGGAAAGGCTAACATACAAGCTATCTCAAATAAAGAATACTACCACTTGCAATGATTTCACAACAAACTTCTCTTGCGAAACTTCCTCGAAGAGATACCATTTGATAGAGAAATAGATAAACTTCCCCTTCATCCTGACCATAAGTCACAAATTTGTCTTAGTTTCTTCTTTAACCAAGATGTTTCACCTGGAAAGGGTAATTTACAAGCTATCTCAAATAAACAGACTACCACTTGAAATGATTTCACAACAAACTTCTCTTGCGAAACTTTCTCAAAGAGATACCATTTGATGGAGAATTAGACAAAATTCTCCTTGATCCTGACCATAAGTCCCGAACTGGTCTCAGATTCTTCTTTAACCAAGATTTTCACCTGGAAAGGGTAACATACAAGCTTTCTCAAATAAAGAGACTACCATTTTCAATGATTTCACAACAAGCTTCTCTTACAAAACTTCCTCGAAGAGATACCATTTGATGGAGAATCAGATGAACTTCCCCTCGATCCTGACCATAAGTCACGAACTGGTCTCGGTTTCTTCTTTAACCGACATGTTTCACCTAGAAAGGATAACTTACAATCTATCTTAAATAAAGAGACTACCACTTGAAAATATTTTACGACAAACTTCTCTTGTGAAACTTCTTCGAAGATATACTATTTGATAGAGAATCAGATAAACCTCCCCTCGACCCTGACTATAAGCCACAAACTCGTCTTCATTTCTTCTTTAACCAAGATATTTAACATGGAAAGGGTAATATACAAGCTATCTCAAATGAAGTGAAAAACACATGCAATGATTTCACAATAAACTTCTCTTGCGAAACTTCCTTGAAGAGATACCATTTGATGGAGAAACAGGTAAACTTCCCCTCGATCCTAACCATAAGCCACGAACTGGTCTCAGTTTCTTCTTTAACCAAGATGTTTCACCTGGAAAGGGTAATATACAAGCTTTCTTAAATAAAGAGACTACCACTTGCAATGATTTCACAACAAAACTATCTTGTGAAACTTCCTTGAAGAGATACTATTTGATGGAGAATAAGATAAACTTCCCCTCTATCCTGATCATAAGTCACGAACTGGTCTCATTTTCTTCTTTAACCAAGATGTTTCACCTAGAAAGGGTGATTTACAAGCTATCTCAAATAAAGAGCCTACCACTTGCAATGATTTCTCAACAAACTTCTCTTGCTAAACTTCCTCAAAGAGATACCATTTGATGGAGAATAAGACAAACATCTCCTCAATCCTGACCATAAGTCCCGAACTGGTCTCAGTTTCTTCTTTAACAAAGATTTTCACCTGGAAAGGGTAACATACAAGCTATCTCAAATAAAGAGACTACCATTTGCAATGATTTCACAAAAAGCTTCTCTTGCTAAACCTCCTCGAAAAGATACCATTTGATGGAGAATCAGATATACTTCCCCACGATCCTGACCAAAAGTCACGAACTGGTCTCAGTTTCTTCTTTAATCGACATGTTTCACCTAGAAAGGGTAACATACAAGCTATCTCAAATAAAGATACTACCACTTGCAATGATTTCACAACAAACTTCTCTTGCTAAACTTCTTCAAAGAGATACCATTTGATGGATAATCAGATAAACTTCCCCTCGATCATGACCATAAGTCACAAACTGGTTTCAGTTTCTTCTTTAACCAAGATGTTTCACCTGGAAAGGGTAACGTACAAGCTATCTTAAATAAAGAGACTACCACTTGCAAATATTTTACGACAAACTTCTCTTGTGAAACTTCTTCGAAGAGATACTATTTGATAGAGAATCAGATAAACCAACCCTCGAACCTGACTATAAGCCACAAACTCGTCTTCATTTCTTTTTTAACCAAGATATTTAACCTGGAAAGGATAATATACAAGCTATCTCAAATGAAGAGAAAAACACATGCAATTATTTCACAATAAACTTCTCTTGCGAAACTTCCTTGAAGAGTTACCATTTGATGGGGAAACAAGTAAACTTCCCCTCGATCCTAACCATAAGCCACGAACTGGTCTCAGTTTCTTCTTTAACCAAGATGTTTCACCTGGAAAGGGTAATATACAAGCTTTCTTAAGTAAAGATACTACTACTTGCAATGATTTCACAACAAACCTATCTTGTGAAACTTCCTTGAAGAGATTCCATTTGATGGAGAATAAGATAAACTTCCCCTCGATCCTGATCATAAGTCACGAACTGGTCTCAGTTTCTTCTTTAACCAAGATGTTTCACCTGGAAAGGCTAACATACAAGCTATCTCAAATAGAGAATACTACCACTTGCAATGATTTCACAACAAACTTCTCTTGTGAAACTTCCTCGAAGAGATACCATTTGATAGATAATTAGATAAACTTCCCCTTCATCCTGACCATAAGTCACAAATTTGTCTTAGTTTCTTCTTTAACCAAGATGTTTCACCTGGAAAGGGTAATTTACAAGCTATCTCAAATAAAGAGACAACCACTTGAAATGATTTCACAACAAACTTCTCTTGCGAAACTTTCTCAAAGAGATACCATTTGATGGAGAATCAGACAAAATTCTCCTTGATCCTGACCATAAGTCCTGAACTGGTCTCAGATTCTTCTTTAACCAAGATTTTCACCTGGAAAGGGTAACATACAAGCTTTCTCAAATAAAGAGACTACCATTTTCAATGATTTCACAACAAGCTTCTCTTACAAAACTTCCTCGAAGAGATACCATTTGATGGAGAATCAGATGAACTTCCCCTCGATCCTGACCATAAGTCACGAACTGGTCTCGGTTTCTTCTTTAACCGACATGTTTCACCTAGAAAGGATAACGTACAATCTATCTTAAATAAAGAGACTACCACTTGAAAATATTTTACGACAAACTTCTCTTGTGAAACTTCTTCCAAGAGATACTATTTGATAGAGAATCAGATAAACCTCCCCTCGACCCTGACTATAAGCCACAAACTCGTCTTCATTTCTTCTTTAACCAAGATATTTAACATGGAAAGGGTAATATACAAGCTATCTCAAATGAAGTGAAAAACACATGCAATTATTTCACAATAAACTTCTCTTGTGAAACTTCCTTGAAGAGATACCATTTGATGGAGAAACAGGTAAACTTCCCCTCGATCCTAACCATAAGCCACGAACTGGTCTCAGTTTCTTCTTTAACCAAGATGTTTCACCTGGAAAGGGTAATATACAAGCTTTCTTAAATAAAGAGACTACCACTTGCAATGATTTCACAACAAACCTATCTTGTGAAACTTCCTTGAAGAGATACCATTTGATGGAGAATAAGATAAACTTCCCCTCTATCATGATCATAAGTCACAAACTGGTCTCAGTTTCTTCTTTAACCAAGATGTTTCACCTGGAAAGGGTGATTTACAAGCTATCTCAAATAAAGAGACTACCACTTGCAATGATTTCTCAATAAACTTCTCTTGCGAAACTTCCTCAAAGAGATACCATTTGATGGAGAATCAGACAAACATCTCCTCGATCCTCACCATAAGTCCCGAACTGGTCTCAGTTTCTTCTTTAACAAAGATTTTCACCTGGAAAGGTTAACATACAAGCTATCTCAAATAAAGAGACTACCATTTTCAATGATTTCACAATAAGCTTCTCTTGCAAAACTTCCTCGATAAGATACCATTTGATGGAGAATCAGATAAACTTCCCCTCGATCCTGACCAAAAGTCACGAACTGGTCTCAGTTTCTTCTTTAACCGACATGTTTCACCTAGAAAGGGTAACATACATGCTATCTCAAATAAAGATACTACCACTTGCAATGATTTCACAACAAACTTCTCTTGCTAAACTTCTTCAAAGAGATACCATTTGATGGATAATCAGATAAACTTCCCCTCGATCCTGACCATAAGTCACAAACTGGTTTCAGTTTCTTCTTTAACCAAGATGTTTAACCTGGAAAGGGTAACGTACAAGCTATCTTAAATAAAGAGACTACCACTTGCAAATATTTTACGACAAACTTCTCTTGTGAAACTTCTTCGAAGAGATACTATTTGATAGAGAATCAGATAAACCAACCCTCGAACCTGACTATAAGCCACAAACTCGTCTTCATTTCTTTTTTAACCAAGATATTTAACCTGGAAAGGATAATATACAAGATATCTCAAATGAAGAGAAAAACACATGCAATTATTTCACAATAAACTTCTCTTGCGAAACTTCCTTGAAGAGTTACCATTTGATGGAGAAACAAGTAAACTTCCCCTCGATCCTAACCATAAGCCACGAACTGGTCTCAGTTTCTTCTTTAACCAAGATGTTTCACCTGGAAAGGGTAATATACAAGCTTTCTTAAGTAAAGATACTACCACTTGCAATGATTTCACAACAAACCTATCTTGTGAAACTTCCTTGAAGAGATTCCATTTAATGGAGAATAAGATAAACTTCCCCTCGATCCTGATCATAAGTCACGAACTGGTCTCAGTTTCTTCTTTAACCAAGATGTTTCACCTGGAAAGGCTAACATACAAGCTATCTCAAATAGAGAATACTACCACTTGCAATGATTTCACAACAAACTTCTCTTGCGAAACTTCCTCGAAGAGATACCATTTGATAGAGAATTAGATAAACTTCCCCTTCATCCTGACCATAAGTCACATATTTGTCTTAGTTTCTTCTTTAACCAAGATGTTTCACCTGGAAAGGGTAATTTACAAGCTTTCTCAAATAAAGAGACTACCACTTGAAATGATTTCACAACAAAATTCTCTTACGAAACTTTCTCAATGAGATACCATTTGATGGAGAATCAGACAAAATTCTCCTTGATCCTGACCATAAGTCCCGAACTGGTCTCAGATTCTTCTTTAACCAAGATTTTCACCTGGAAAGGGTAACATACAAGCTTTCTCAAATAAAGAGACTACCATTTTCAATGATTTCACAACAAGCTTCTCTTACAAAACATCCTCGAAGAGATACCATTTGATGGAGAATCAGATGAAGTTCCCCCCGATCCTGACCATAAGTCACGAACTCGTCTCGGTTTCTTCTTTAACCGACATGTTTCACCTAGAAAGTGTAACGTACAATCTATCTTAAATAAAGAGACTACCACTTGCAAATATTTTACGACAAACTTCTCTTGTGAAACTTCTTCAAAGAGATATTATTTGATAAAGAATCAGATAAAACTCCCCTCGACCCTGACTATAAGCCACAAACTCGTCTTCATTTCTTCTTTAACCAAGATATTTAACATGGAAAGGGTAATATACAAGCTATCTCAAATGAAGTGAAAAACACATGCAATGATTTCACAATAAACTTCTCTTGCGAAACTTCCTTGAAGAGATACCATTTGATGGAGAAACATGTAAACTTCCCCTCGATCCTAACCATAAGCCACGAACTGGTCTCAGTTTCTTCTTTAACCAAGATGTTTCACCTGGAAAGGGTAATATACAAGCTTTCTTAAATAAAGAGACTACCACTTGCAATGATTTCACAACAAACCTATCTTGTGAAACTTCCTTGAAGAGATACCATTTGATGGAGAATAAGATAAACTTCCCCTCTATCATGATCATAAGTCACAAACTGGTCTCAGTTTCTTCTTTAACCAAGATGTTTCACCTGGAAAGGGTGATTTACAAGCTATCTCAAATAAAGAGACTACCACTTGCAATGATTTCACAACAAAATTCTCTTGCGAAACTTCCTCAAAGAGATACCATTTGATGGAGAATCAGACAAACATCTCCTGGATCCTGACCATAAGTCCTGAACTGGTCTCAGTTTCTTCTTTAACCAAGATTTTCACTTGGAAAGGGTAACATACAAGCTTTCTCAAATAAAGAGACTACCATTTGCAATGATTTCACAACAAACTTCTCTTGCAAAACTTCCTCGAAGAGATACCATTTGATGGAGAATCACATAAACTTCCCCTCGATCCTGACCATAAGTCACGAACTGGTTTCAGTTTCTTCTTTAACTGACATGTTTCACCTAGAAAGGGTAACATACAAGCTATCTCAAATAAAGATACTACCACTTGCAATGATTTCACAACAAACTTCTCTTGCTAAACTTCTTCAAAGAGATACCATTTGATGGATAATCAGATAAACTTCCCCTCGATCCTGACCATAAGTCACAAACTGGTTTCAGTTTCTTCTTTAACCAAGATGTTTCACCTGGAAAGGGTAACGTACAAGCTATCTTAAATAAAGAGACTACCAATTGCAAATATTTTACGACAAACTTCTCTTGTTAAACTTCTTTGAAGAGATACTATTTGATAGAGAATCAGATAAACCAACCCTCAAACCTGACTATAAGCCACAAACTCGTCTTCGTTTCTTCTTTAACCAAGATATTTAACCTGGAAAGGGTAATATACAAGCTATCTCAAATGAATAGAAAAACACTTGCAATGATTTCACAATAAACTTATCTTGCGAAACTTCCTTGAAGAGATACCATTTGATGGAGAAACAGGTAAACTTCCCCTCGGTCCTAACCATAAGCCCTGAACTGGTCTCAGTTTCTTCTTTAACCAAGACGTTTCACCTGGAAAGGGTAATATACAAGCTTTCTTAAATAAAGAGACTGCCACTTGCAATGATTTCACAACAAACTTATCTTGTGAAACTTCCTGGAAGAGATGCCATTTGATGGAGAATAAGATAAACTTCCCCTCGATCCTGATCATAAGTCACGAACTGGTCTCAGTTTCTTCTTTAACCAAGATATTTCACCTTGAAAGGCTAACATACAAGCTATCTCAAATAGAGAATACTACCACTTGCAATGATTTCACAACAAATTTCTCTTGCGAAACTTCCTCGAAGAGATACCATTTGATAGAGAATCAGATAAACTTTCCCTCCATCCTGACCATAAGTCATAAATTTGTCTCAATTTCTTCTTTAACCAAGTTGTTTCACCTAGAAAGGGTAATTTACAAGCTATCTCAAATAAAGAGACTACCATTTGCAATGATTTCACAAAAACTTCTCTTGCAAAACTTCCTCGAAGAGATACCATTTGATGGAGAATCAGATAAACTTCCCCTCAATCCTGACCATAAGTCACGAACTGGTCTCAGTTTCTTCTTTAACCGACATGTTTCACCTAGAAATGGTAACATACAAGCTATCTCAAATAAAGATACTACCACTTGCAATAATTTCACAACAAACTTCTCTTGCTAAACTTCTTCGAAGAGATACCATTTGATGGATAATCAGATAAACTTCCCCTCGATCCCGACCATAAGTCACAAATTGGTTTCAGTTTCTTCTTTAACCAAGATATTTCACCTTGAAAGGGTAACGTACAAGCTATCTTAAATAAATAGACTACCAGTTGCAAATATTTTACGACAAACTTCTCTTGTGAAACTTCTTCGGAGAGATACTATTTGATAAAGAATCAGATAAACCTCCCCTCGACCCTGACTATAAGCCACAAACTCGTCTTCATTTCTTCTTTAACCAAGATATTTAACCTGGAAAGGGTAATATACAAGCTATCTCAAATGAAGTGAAAAACACATGCAATGATTTCACAATAAACTTCTCTTGCGAAACTTCCTTGAAGAGATACTATTTGATGGAGAAACAAGTAAACTTCCCCTCGATCCTAACCATAAGCCACGAACTGGTCTCAGTTTCTTCTTTAACCAAGATGTTTCACCTGGAAATGGTAATATACAAGCTTTCTTAAATAAAGAGACTACCACTTGAAATGATTTCACAACAAACCTATCTTGTGAAACTTCCTTGAAGAGATACCATTTGATGGAGAATAAGATAAACTTCCTCTCTATCCTGATCATAAGTCACGAACTAGTCTCAGTTTCTTCTTTAACCAAGATGTTTCACCTGGAAAGGGTGATTTACAAGCTATCTCAAATAAAGAGACTACCACTTGCAATGATTTCACAACAAACTTCTCTTACGAAATTTCCTCAAAGAGATACCATTTGATGGAGAATCAGACAAACTTCTCCTCGATCATGACCATAAGTCTCGAACTGGTCTCAGTTTCTTCTTTAACCAAGATTTTCACCTAGAAAGGGTAACATACAAGCTATCTCAAATAAAGAGACTACCATTTGCAATGATTTCACAACAAACTTCTCTTGCAACACTTCCTCGAAGAGATACCGTTTAATGGAGAATCAGATAAACTTCCCCTTGATCCTGACCAAAAGTCACGAACTGGTCTCAGTTTCTTCTTTAACCGACATGTTTGACCTAGAAAGGATAATATACAAGCTATCTAAAATAAAGATACTACCTCTTGCAATGATTTCACAAGAAACTTCTCTTGCTAAACTTCTTTGAAGAGATACCATTTGATGGATAATCAGATAAACTTCCCCTCAATCCTGACCATAAGTCACAAACTGGTTTCAGTTTCTTCTTTAACCAAGATATTTCACCTGGAAAGGGTAACGTACAAGCTATCTTAAATAAAGATACTACCACTTGCAAATATTTTATGACAAACTTCTATTGTGAAACTTCTTCACAGAGATACTATTTGATAGAGAATAAGATAAACCTCCCCTCGACCCTGACTATAAGCCACAAACTCGTCTTCATTTCTTCTTTAACCAAGATATTTAACATGGAAAGGGTAATATACAAGCTATCTCAAATGAAGTGAAAAACACATGCAATAATTTCACAATAAACTTCTCTTGCGAAAATTCCTTGAAGAGATACCATTTGATGGAGAAATAAGTAAACTTCCCCTCGATCCTAACCATAAGCCACGAACTGGTCTCAGTTTCTTCTTTAACCAAGATGTTTCACCTGGAAAGGGTAATATACAAGCTTTCTTAAATAAAGAGACTACCACTTGCAATGATTTCACAACAAACCTATCTTGTGAAACTTCCTTGAAGAGATACCATTTGATGGAGAATAAGATAAACTTCCCCTCTATCCTGATCATAAGTCACGAACTGGTCTCAGTTTCTTCTTTAACCAAGCTGTTTCACCTGGAAAGGGTGATTTACAAGCTATCTCAAATAAAGAGACTACCACTTGCAACGATTTCACAACAAACTTCTCTTGCAAAACTTCCTCGAAGAGATACCATTTGATGGAGAATCAGATAAACTTCCCCTCGATCCTGACCATAAGTCACGAACTGGTCTCAGTTTCTTCTTTAACCGACATGTTTCACCTAGAAAGGGTAACATACAAGCTATCTCAAATAAAGATACTACCACTTGCAATGATTTCACAACAAACTTCTCTTGCTAAACTTCTTCAAAGAGATACCATTTGATGGATAATCAGATAAACTTCCCCTCGATCTTGACCATAAGTCACAAACTGGTTTCAGTTTCTTCTTTAACCAAGATGTTTCACCTGGAAAGGGTAACGTACAAGCTATCTTAAATAAAGACACTACCACTTGAAAATATTTTACGACAAAGTTCTCTTGTGAAACATCTTTTAAGAAATACTATTTGATAGAGAATCAGATAAACCAACCCTCGAACCTGACTATAAGCCACAAACTCGTCTTCGTTTCTTCTTTAACCAAGATATTTAACTTGGAAAGGGTAATATACAAGCTATCTCAAATGAAGAGAAAAACACTTGCAATAATTTCACAATAAACTTCTCTTGCGAAACTTCCTTGAAGAGATACCATTTGATGGAGAAACAGGTAAACTTCCCCTCGATCCTAACCATAAGCCACGAACTGGTCTCAGTTTCTTCTTTAACCAAGACGTTTCACTTGGAAAGGGTAATATACAAGCTTTCTTAAATAAAGAGACTGCCACTTGCAATGATTTCACAACAAACTTATCTTGTGAAACTTCCTTGAAGAGATGCCATTTGATGGAGAATAAGATAAACTTCCCCTCGATCCTGATCATAAGTCATGAAATGGTCTCAGTTTCTTCTTTAACCAAGATATTTCACCTGGAAAGGCAAATATACAAGCTATCTCAAATAGAGAATACTACCACTTGCAATGATTTCACAACAAACTTCTCTTGTGAAACTTCCTCGAAGAGATACCATTTGATAGAGAATCAGATAAACTTCCCCTCCATCCTGACCATAAGTAACAAATTTGTCTCAATTTCTTCTTTAACCAAGCTGTTTCACCTAGAAAGGGTAATTTAATAGCTATCTCAAATAAAGAGACTACCACTTGCAATGATTTCACAATAAACATCTCTTGCGAAAATTCCTCAAAGAGATACCATTTGATGGAGAATCAGACAAACTTCTCCTGGATCCTGACCATAAGTCCCGAACTGGTCTCAGTTTCTTCTTTAACCAAGATTTTCACCTGGAAAGGGTAACATACAAGCTATCTCAAATAAAGAGACTACCATTTGCAATGATTTTACAACAAACTTCTCTTGCAAAACTTCCTCGAAGAGATACCATTTGATGGAGAATCAGATAAACTTCCCCTCGATCCTGACCATAAGTCACGAACTGGTCTCAGTTTCTTCTTTAACCGACATGTTTCACCTAGAAAGGGTAACATACAAGCTATCTCAAATAAAGATACTACCACTTGCAATGATTTCACAATAAACTTCTCCTGCTAAACTTCTTCAAAGAGATACCATTTGATGGATAATCAGATAAACTTCCCCTCGATCCTGACCATAAGTCACAAACTGGTTTCAGTTTCTTCTTTAACCAAGATGTTTCACCTGGAAAGGGTAACGTACAAGCTATCTTAAATAAAGAGACTACCAATTGCAAATATTTTACGACAAACTTCTCTTGTTAAACTTCTTTGAAGAGATACTATTTGATAGAGAATCAGATAAACCAACCCTCGAACCTGACTATAAGCCACAAACTCGTCTTCGTTTCTTCTTTAACCAAGATATTTAACCTGGAAAGGGTAATATACAAGCTATCTCAAATGAAGAGAAAAACACTTGCAATGATTTCACAATAAACTTATCTTGCGAAACTTCCTTGAAGAGATACCATTTGATGGAGAAACAGGTAAACTTCCCCTCGATCCTAACCATAAGCCCTGAACTGGTCTCAGTTTCTTCTTTAACCAAGACGTTTCACCTGGAAAGGGTAATATACAAGCTTTCTTAAATAAAGAGACTGCCACTTGCAATGATTTCACAATAAACATATCTTGTGAAACTTCCTTGAAGAGATGCCATTTGATGGAGAATAAGATAAACTTCCCCTCGATCCTGATCATAAGTCACGAACTGGTCTCAGTTTCTTCTTTTACCAAGATATTTCACCTGGAAAGGCTAACATACAAGCTATCTCAAATAGAGAATACTACCACTTGCAATGATTTCACAACAAATTTCTCTTGCGAAACTTCCTCGAAGAGATACCATTTGATAGAGAATCAGATAAACATCCCCTCCATCCTGACCATAAGTCACAAATTTTTCTTAATTTCTTCTTTAACCAAGTTGTTTCACTTAGAAAGGGTAATTTAGAAGCTATCTCAAATAAAGAGACTACCACTTGCAATGATTTCACAACAAACTTCTCTTGCGAAACTTCCTCAAAGAGATACCATTTGATAGAGAATTAGATAAACTTCCCCTTCATCCTGACCATAAGTCCTGAACTGGTCTCAGTTTCTTCTTTAACCAAGATTTTCACTTGGAAAGGGTAACATACAAGCTATCTCAAATAAAAATACTACCATTTGCAATGATTTCACAACAAACTTATCTTGCAAAACTTCCTCGAAGAGATACCATTTGATGGAGAATCAGATAAACTTCCCCTCGATCCTGACCATAAGTCACTAACTGGTCTCAGTTTCTTCTTTAACCGACATGTTTCACCTAGAAAGGGTAACATACAAGCTATCTCAAATAAAGATACTACCACTTGCAATAATTTCATAACAAACTTCTCTTGCTAAACTTTTTCGAAGAGATACCATTTGATGGATAATCAGATAAACTTCCCCTCGATCCTAACCATAAGTCACAAACTGGTTTCAGTTTCTTCTTTAACCAAGATATTTCACCTTGAAAGGGTAACGTACAAGCTATCTTAAATAAAGAGACTACCACTTGCAAATATTTTACGACAAACTTCTCTTGTGAAACTTCTTCGAAGAGATACTATTTGATAAAGAATCAGATAAACCTCCCCTCGACCCTGACTATAAGCCACAAACTCATCTTCATTTCTTCTTTAACCAAGATATTTAACCTGGAAAGGGTAATATACAAGCTATCTCAAATGAAGTGAAAAACACATGCAATGATTTCACAATAAACTTCTCTTGCGAAACTTCCTTGAAGAGATACCATTTGATGGAGAAACAGGTAAACTTCCCCTCGATCCTAACCATAAGCCACGAACTGGTCTCAGTTTCTTCTTTAACCAAGATGTTTCACCTGTAAAGGGTAATATACAAGCTTTCTTAAATAAAGAGACTACCACTTGCAATGATTTCACAACAAACCTATCTTGTGAAACTTCCTTGAAGAGATATCATTTGATGGAGAATAAGATAAACTTCCCCTCGATCCTGATCATAAGTCACGAACTGGTCTCAGTTTCTTCTTTAACCAAGATGTTTCACCTGGAAAGGCTGATTTACAAGCTATCTCAAATAAAGAGACTACCACTTGCAATGATTTCACAACAAACTTCTCTTGCGAAACTTCCTCAAAGAGATACCATTTGATGGAGAATCAGACAAACTTCTCCTCGATCTTGACCATAAGTCCCGAACTGGTCTCCGTTTCTTCTTTAACCAAGATTTTCACCTTGAAAGGGTAACATACAAGCTATCTCAAATAAAGATACTACCATTTGCAATGATTTCACAACAAGCTTCTCCTGCAAAACTTCCTCGAAGAGATACCATTTGATGGAGAATCAGATAAACTTCCCCTCGATCCTAACCATAAGTAACGAACTGGTCTCAGTTTCTTCTTTAACCGACATGTTTCACCTAGAAAGGGTAACATACAAGCTATCTCAAATAAAGATACTACTACTTGCAATGATTTCACAACAAACTTCTCTTTCTAAACTTCTTCGAAGAGATGCCATTTGATAGATAATTAGATAAACTTCCCCTCGATCCTGACCATAAGTCACAAACTGGTTTCAGTTTCTTCTTTAACCAAGATGTTTCACCTGGAAAGGGTAACGTACAAGCTATCTTAAATAAAGAGACTACCACTTGAAAATATTTTACGACAAACTTCTCTTGTGAAACTTCTTTGAAGAGATACTATTTGATAGAGAATCAGATAAACCTCCCCTCGACCCTGACTATAAGCCACAAACTCGTCTTCATTTCTTTTTTAACCAAGATATTTAACCTGGAAAGGATAATATACAAGCTATCTCAAATGAAGAGAAAAACACATGCAATGATTTCACAATAAACTTCTCATGCGAAACTTCCTTGAAGAGATACCATTTGATGGAGAAACAGGTAAACTTCCCCTCGATCCTAACCATAAGCCACGAACTGGTCTCAGTTTCTTCTTTAACCAAGATGTTTCACCTGGAAAGGGTAATATACAAGCTTTCTTAAATAAAGATACTACCACTTGCAATGATTTCAAAACAAACCTATCTTGTGAAACTTCCTTGAAGAGATACCATTTGATGGAGAATAAGATAAATTTCCCCTCGATCCTGATCATAAGTCATGAACTAGTCTTAGTTTCTTCTTTAACCAAGATGTTTCACCTGGAAATGCTAACATACAAGCTATCTCAAATAAAGAATACTACCACTTGCAATGATTTCACAACAAACTTCTCTTGCGAAACTTACTTGAAGAGATACCATTTGATAGAGAATTAGATAAACTTCCCCTTCATCCTGACCATAAGTCACAAATTTGTCTTAGTTTCTTCTTTAACCAAGATGTTTCACCTGGAAAGGGTAATTTACAAGCTATCTCAAATAAAGAGACTACCACTTGAAATGATTTCACAACAAACTTCTCTTGCGAAACTTTCTCAAAGAGATACCATTTGATGGAGAATCAGACAATCTTCTCCTCGATCCTGACCATAAGTCACAAACTGGTCTCAGATTCTTCTTTAACCAAGATTTTCACCTGGAAAGGGTAACATACAAGCTTTCTCAAATAAAGAGACTACCATTTTCAATGATTTCACAACAAGCTTATCTTACAAAACTTCCTCGAAGAGATACCATTTGATGGAGAATCAGATGAACTTCCCCTCGATCCTGACCATAAGTCACGAACTGGTCTCGGTTTCTTCTTTAACCGACATGTTTCACCTAGAAAGGGTAACATACAATCTATCTTAAATAAAGAGACTACCACTTTCAAATATTTTACGACAAACTTCTCTTGTGAAACTTCTTTGAAGAGATATTATTTGATAGAGAATCAGATAAACCTCCCCTCGACCCTGACTATAAGCCACGAACTCGTCTTCATTTCTTCTTTAACCAAGATATTTAACCTTGAAAGGGTAATATACAAGCTATCTCAAATGAAGTGAAAAAAACATGCAATGATTTAACAATAAACTTCTCTTGCGAAACTTCCTTGAATAGATACCATTTGATGGAGAAACAGGTAAACTTCCCCTCGATCCTAACCATAAGCCACGAACTGGTCTCAGTTTCTTCTTTAACCAAGATGTTTCACCTGGAAAGGGTAATATACAAGCTTTCTTAAATAAAGAGACTACCACTTGCAATGATTTCACAACAAACCTATCTTGTGAAACTTCCTTGAAGAGATACCATTTGATGGAGAATAAGATAAACTTCCCCTCGATCCTGATCATAAGTCACGAACTGGTCTCAGTTTCTTATTTAACCAAGATGTTTCACCTGGAAAGGCTAACATACAAGCTATCTCAAATAAAGAATACTACCACTTGCAATGATTTCACAACAAACTTCTCTTGTGAAACTTACTTGAAGAGATACCATTTGATAGAGAATTAGATAAACTTCCCCTTCATCCTGACCATAAGTCCTGAACTGGTCTCAGTTTCATCTTTAACCAAGATTTTCACTTGGAAAGGGTAACATACAAGCTATCTCAAATAAAAATACTACCATTTGCAATGATTTCACAACAAACTTCTCTTGCAAAACTTCCTCGAAGAGATACCATTTGATGGAGAATCAGATAAACTTCCCCTCGATCCTGACCATAAGTCACTAACTGGTCTCAGTTTCTTCTTTAACCGACATGTTTCACCTAGAAAGGGTAACATACAAGCTATCTCAAATAAAGATACTACCACTTGCAATAATTTCATAACAAACTTCTCTTGCTAAACTTTTTCGAAGAGATACCATTTGATGGATAATCAGATAAACTTCCCCTCGATCCTAACCATAAGTCACAAACTGGTTTCAGTTTCTTCTTTAACCAAGATATTTCACCTTGAAAGGGTAACGTACAAGCTATCTTAAATAAAGAGACTACCACTTGCAAATATTTTACGACAAACTTCTCTGGTGAAACTTCTTCGAAGAGATACTATTTGATAAAGAATCAGATAAACCTCCCCTCGACCCTGACTATAAGCCACAAACTCATCTTCATTTCTTCTTTAACCAAGATATTTAACCTGGAAAGGGTAATATACAAGCTATCTCAAATGAAGTGAAAAACACATGCAATGATTTCACAATAAACTTCTCATGCGAAACTTCCTTGAAGAGATACCATTTGATGGAGAAACAGGTAAACTTCCCCTCGATCCTAACCATAAGCCACGAACTGGTCTCAGTTTCTTCTTTAACCAAGATGTTTCACCTGGAAAGGGTAATATACAAGCTTTCTTAAATAAAGATACTACCACTTGCAATGATTTCAAAACAAACCTATCTTGTGAAACTTCCTTGAAGAGATACCATTTGATGGAGAATAAGATAAATTTCCCCTCGATCCTGATCATAAGTCATGAACTGGTCTTAGTTTCTTCTTTAACCAAGATGTTTCACCTGGAAATGCTAACATACAAGCTATCTCAAATAAAGAATACTACCACTTGCAATGATTTCACAACAAACTTCTCTTGCGAAACTTACTTGAAGAGATACCATTTGATAGAGAATTAGATAAACTTCCCCTTCATCCTGACCATAAGTCACAAATTTGTCTTAGTTTCTTCTTTAACCAAGATGTTTCACCTGGAAAGGGTAATTTACAAGCTATCTCAAATAAAGAGACTACCACTTGAAATGATTTCACAACAAACTTCTCTTGCGAAACTTTCTCAAAGAGATACCATTTGATGGAGAATCAGACAATCTTCTCCTCGATCCTGACCATAAGTCACGAACTGGTCTCAGATTCTTCTTTAACCAAGATTTTCACCTGGAAAGGGTAACATACAAGCTTTCTCAAATAAAGAGACTACCATTTTCAATGATTTCACAACAAGCTTATCTTACAAAACTTCCTCGAAGAGATACCATTTGATGGAGAATCAGATGAACTTCCCCTCGATCCTGACCATAAGTCACGAACTGGTCTCGGTTTCTTCTTTAACCGACATGTTTCACCTAGAAAGGGTAACATACAATCTATCTTAAATAAAGAGACTACCACTTTCAAATATTTTACGACAAACTTCTCTTGTGAAACTTCTTTGAAGAGATATTATTTGATAGAGAATCAGATAAACCTCCCCTCGACCCTGACTATAAGCCACGAACTCGTCTTCATTTCTTCTTTAACCAAGATATTTAACCTTGAAAGGGTAATATACAAGCTATCTCAAATGAAGTGAAAAAAACATGCAATGATTTAACAATAAACTTCTCTTGCGAAACTTCCTTGAATAGATACCATTTGATGGAGAAACAGGTAAACTTCCCCTCGATCCTAACCATAAGCCACGAACTGGTCTCAGTTTCTTCTTTAACCAAGATGTTTCACCTGGAAAGGGTAATATACAAGCTTTCTTAAATAAAGAGACTACCACTTGCAATGATTTCACAACAAACCTATCTTGTGAAACTTCCTTGAAGAGATACCATTTGATGGAGAATAAGATAAACTTCCCCTCGATCCTGATCATAAGTCACGAACTGGTCTCAGTTTCTTATTTAACCAAGATGTTTCACCTGGAAAGGCTAACATACAAGCTATCTCAAATAAAGAATACTACCACTTGCAATGATTTCACAACAAACTTCTCTTGTGAAACTTACTTGAAGAGATACCATTTGATAGAGAATTAGATAAACTTCCCCTTCATCCTGACCATAAGTCCTGAACTGGTCTCAGTTTCTTCTTTAACCAAGATTTTCACTTGGAAAGGGTAACATACAAGCTATCTCAAATAAAAATACTACCATTTGCAATGATTTCACAACAAACTTCTCTTGCAAAACTTCCTCGAAGAGATACCATTTGATGGAGAATCAGATAAACTTCCCCTCGATCCTGACCATAAGTCACTAACTGGTCTCAGTTTCTTCTTTAACCGACATGTTTCACCTAGAAAGGGTAACATACAAGCTATCTCAAATAAAGATACTACCACTTGCAATAATTTCATAACAAACTTCTCTTGCTAAACTTTTTCGAGGAGATACCATTTGATGGATAATCAGATAAACTTCCCCTCGATCCTAACCATAAGTCACAAACTGGTTTCAGTTTCTTCTTTAACCAAGATATTTCACCTTGAAAGGGTAACGTACAAGCTATCTTAAATAAAGAGACTACCACTTGCAAATATTTTACGACAAACTTCTCTGGTGAAACTTCTTCGAAGAGATACTATTTGATAAAGAATCAGATAAACCTCCCCTCGACCCTGACTATAAGCCACAAACTCATCTTCATTTCTTCTTTAACCAAGATATTTAACCTGGAAAGGGTAATATACAAGCTATCTCAAATGAAGTGAAAAACACATGCAATGATTTCACAATAAACTTCTCATGCGAAACTTCCTTGAAGAGATACCATTTGATGGAGAAACAGGTAAACTTCCCCTCGATCCTAACCATAAGCCACGAACTGGTCTCAGTTTCTTCTTTAACCAAGATGTTTCACCTGGAAAGGGTAATATACAAGCTTTCTTAAATAAAGATACTACCACTTGCAATGATTTCAAAACAAACCTATCTTGTGAAACTTCCTTGAAGAGATACCATTTGATGGAGAATAAGATAAATTTCCCCTCGATCCTGATCATAAGTCATGAACTGGTCTTAGTTTCTTCTTTAACCAAGATGTTTCACCTGGAAATGCTAACATACAAGCTATCTCAAATAAAGAATACTACCACTTGCAATGATTTCACAACAAACTTCTCTTGCGAAACTTACTTGAAGAGATACCATTTGATAGAGAATTAGATAAACTTCCCCTTCATCCTGACCATAAGTCACAAATTTGTCTTAGTTTCTTCTTTAACCAAGATGTTTCACCTGGAAAGGGTAATTTACAAGCTATCTCAAATAAAGAGACTACCACTTGAAATGATTTCACAACAAACTTCTCTTGCGAAACTTTCTCAAAGAGATACCATTTGATGGAGAATCAGACAATCTTCTCCTCGATCCTGACCATAAGTCACGAACTGGTCTCAGATTCTTCTTTAACCAAGATTTTCACCTGGAAAGGGTAACATACAAGCTTTCTCAAATAAAGAGACTACCATTTTCAATGATTTCACAACAAGCTTATCTTACAAAACTTCCTCGAAGAGATACCATTTGATGGAGAATCAGATGAACTTCCCCTCGATCCTGACCATAAGTCACGAACTGGTCTCGGTTTCTTCTTTAACCGACATGTTTCACCTAGAAAGGGTAACATACAATCTATCTTAAATAAAGAGACTACCACTTTCAAATATTTTACGACAAACTTCTCTTGTGAAACTTCTTTGAAGAGATATTATTTGATAGAGAATCAGATAAACCTCCCCTCGACCCTGACTATAAGCCACGAACTCGTCTTCATTTCTTCTTTAACCAAGATATTTAACCTTGAAAGGGTAATATACAAGCTATCTCAAATGAAGTGAAAAAAACATGCAATGATTTAACAATAAACTTCTCTTGCGAAACTTCCTTGAATAGATACCATTTGATGGAGAAACAGGTAAACTTCCCCTCGATCCTAACCATAAGCCACGAACTGGTCTCAGTTTCTTCTTTAACCAAGATGTTTCACCTGGAAAGGGTAATATACAAGCTTTCTTAAATAAAGAGACTACCACTTGCAATGATTTCACAACAAACCTATCTTGTGAAACTTCCTTGAAGAGATACCATTTGATGGAGAATAAGATAAACTTCCCCTCGATCCTGATCATAAGTCACGAACTGGTCTCAGTTTCTTATTTAACCAAGATGTTTCACCTGGAAAGGCTAACATACAAGCTATCTCAAATAAAGAATACTACCACTTGCAATGATTTCACAACAAACTTCTCTTGTGAAACTTACTTGAAGAGATACCATTTGATAGAGAATTAGATAAACTTCCCCTTCATCCTGACCATAAGTCCTGAACTGGTCTCAGTTTCTTCTTTAACCAAGATTTTCACTTGGAAAGGGTAACATACAAGCTATCTCAAATAAAAATACTACCATTTGCAATGATTTCACAACAAACTTCTCTTGCAAAACTTCCTCGAAGAGATACCATTTGATGGAGAATCAGATAAACTTCCCCTCGATCCTGACCATAAGTCACTAACTGGTCTCAGTTTCTTCTTTAACCGACATGTTTCACCTAGAAAGGGTAACATACAAGCTATCTCAAATAAAGATACTACCACTTGCAATAATTTCATAACAAACTTCTCTTGCTAAACTTTTTCGAAGAGATACCATTTGATGGATAATCAGATAAACTTCCCCTCGATCCTAACCATAAGTCACAAACTGGTTTCAGTTTCTTCTTTAATCAAGATATTTCACCTTGAAAGGGTAACGTACAAGCTATCTTAAATAAAGAGACTACCACTTGCAAATATTTTACGACAAACTTCTCTGGTGAAACTTCTTCGAAGAGATACTATTTGATAAAGAATCAGATAAACCTCCCCTCGACCCTGACTATAAGCCACAAACTCATCTTCATTTCTTCTTTAACCAAGATATTTAACCTGGAAAGGGTAATATACAAGCTATCTCAAATGAAGTGAAAAACACATGCAATGATTTCACAATAAACTTCTCATGCGAAACTTCCTTGAAGAGATACCATTTGATGGAGAAACAGGTAAACTTCCCCTCGATCCTAACCATAAGCCACGAACTGGTCTCAGTTTCTTCTTTAACCAAGATGTTTCACCTGTAAAGGGTAATATACAAGCTTTCTTAAATAAAGAAACTACCACTTGCAATGATTTCACAACAAACCTATCTTTTGAAACTTCCTTGAAGAGATACCATTTGATGGAGAATAAGATAAACTTCCCCTCTATCCTGATCATAAGTCACGAACTGGTCTCAGTTTCTTCTTTAACCAAGATGTTTCACCTGGAAAGGGTGATTTACAAGCTATCTCAAATAAAGAGACTACCACTTGCAATGATTTCACAACAAACTTCTCTTGCGAAACTTCCTCAAAGAGATACCATTTGATGGAGAATCAGACAAACTTCTCCTCGATCTTGACCATAAGTCCCGAACTGGTCTCCGTTTCTTCTTTAACCAAGATTTTCACCTGGAAAGGGTAACATACAAGCTATCTCAAATAAAGATACTACCATTTGCAATGATTTCACAACAAGCTTCTCTTGCAAAACTTCCTCGAAGAGATACCATTTGATGGAGAATCAGATAAACTTCCCCTCGATCCTGACCATAAGTCACGAACTGGTCTCAGTTTCTTCTTTAACCGACATGTTTCACCTAGAAAGGGTAACATACAAGCTATCTCAAATAAAGATACTACTACTTGCAATGATTTCACAACAAACTTCTCTTTCTAAACTTCTTCGAAGAGATGCCATTTGATAGATAATTAGATAAACTTCCCCTCGATCCTGACCATAAGTCTCAAACTGGTTTCAGTTTCTTCTTTAACCAAGATGTTTCACCTGGAAAGGGTAACGTACAAGCTATCTTAAATAAAGAGACTACCACTTGAAAATAATTTACGACAAACTTCTCTTGTGAAACTTCTTTGAAGAGATACTATTTGATAGAGAATCAGATAAACCTCCCCTCGACCCTGACTATAAGCCACAAACTCGTCTTCATTTCTTTTTTAACCAAGATATTTAACCTGGAAAGGATAATATACAAGCTATCTCAAATGAAGAGAAAAACACATGCAATGATTTCACAATAAACTTCTCATGCGAAACTTCCTTGAAGAGATACAATTTGATGGAGAAACAGGTAAACTTTCCCTCGATCCTAACCATAAGCCACGAACTGGTCTCAGTTTCTTCTTTAACCAAGATGTTTCACCTGGAAAGGGTAATATACAAGCTTTCTTAAATAAAGATACTACCACTTGCAATGATTTCACAACAAACCTATCTTGTGAAACTTCCTTGAAGAGATACCATTTGATGGAGAATAAGATAAATTTCCCCTCGATCCTGATCATAAGTCATGAACTGGTCTTATTTTCTTCTTTAACCAAGATGTTTCACCTGGAAAGGCTAACATACAAGCTATCTCAAATAAAGAATACTACCACTTGCAATGATTTCACAACAAACTTCTCTTGCGAAACTTACTTGAAGAGATACCATTTGATAGAGAATTAGATAAACTTCCCCTTCATCCTGACCATAAGTCACAAATTTGTCTTAGTTTCTTCTTTAACCAAGATGTTTCACCTGGAAAGGGTAATTTACAAGCTATCTCAAATAAAGAGACTACCACTTGAAATGATTTCACAACAAACTTCTCTTGCGAAACTTTCTCAAAGAGATACCATTTGATGGAGAATCAGACAATCTTCTCCTCGATCCTGACCATAAGTCACGAACTGGTCTCAGATTCTTCTTTAACCAAGATTTTCACCTAGAAAGGGTAACATACAAGCTTTCTCAAATAAAGAGACTACCATTTTTAATGATTTCACAACAAGCTTCTCTTACAAAACTTCCTCGAAGAGATACCATTTGATGGAGAATCAGATGAACTTCCCCTAAATCCTGACCATAAGTCACGAACTGGTCTCGGTTTCTTCTTTAACCGACATGTTTCACCTAGAAAGGGTAACATACAATCTATCTTAAATAAAGAGACTACCACTTTCAAATATTTTACGACAAACTTCTCTTGTGAAACTTCTTTGAAGAGATATTATTTGATAGAGAATCAGATAAACCTCCCCTCGACCCTGACTATAAGCCACGAACTCGTCTTCATTTCTTCTTTAACCAAGATATTTAACCTGGAAAGGGTAATATACAAGCTATCTCAAATGAAGTGAAAAAAACATGCAATGATTTAACAATAAACTTCTCTTGCGAAACTTCCTTGAATAGATACCATTTGATGGAGAAACAGGTAAACTTCCCCTCGATCCTAACCATAAGCCACGAACTGGTATCAGTTTTTTCTTTAACCAAGATGTTTCACCTGGAAAGGGTAATATACAAGCTTTCTTAAATAAAGAGACTACCACTTGCAATGATTTCACAACAAACCTATCTTGTGAAACTTCCTTGAAGAGATACCATTTGATGGAGAATAAGATAAACTTTCCCTCTATCCTGATCATAAGTCACGAACTGGTCTCAGTTTCTTCTTTAACCAAGATGTTTCACCTGGAAAGGGTGATTTACAAGCTATCTCAAATAAAGAGACTACCACTTGCAATGATTTCACAACAAACTTCTCTTGCGAAACTTCCTCAAAGAGATACCATTTGATGGAGAATCAGACAAACTTCTCCTCGATCCTGACCATAAGTCCCGAACTGGTCTCAGTTTCTTCTTTAACCAAGATTTTAACCTGGAAAGGGTAACATACAAGCTATCTCAAATAAAGAGACTACCATTTGCAATGATTTCACAACAAGCTTCTCTTGCAAAACTTCCTCGAAGAGATACCATTTGACGGAGAATCAGATAAACTTCCCCTCGATCCTGACCATAAGTCATGAACTGGTCTCAGTTTCTTCTTTAACCGACATGTTTCACCTAGAAAGGGTAACATACAAGCTATCTCAAATAAAGATACTACCACTTGCAATGATTTCACAACAAACTTATCTTGCTAAACTTCTTCGAAGAGATGCCATTTGATAGATAATCAGATAAACTTCCCCTCGATCCTGACCATAAGTCACAAACTGGTTTCAGTTTCTTCTTTAACCAAGATGTTTCACCTGGAAAGGGTAACGTACAAGCTATCTTAAATAAAGAGACTACCACTTGAAAATATTTTACGACAAACTTCTCTTGTGAAACTTCTTCGAAGAGATACTATTTGATAAAGAATCAGATAAACCTCCCCACGACCCTGACTATAAGCCACAAACTCGTCTTCATTTCTTTTTTAACAAAGATATTTAACCTGGAAAGGATAATATACAAGCTATCTCAAATGAAGAGAAAAACACATGCAATGATTTCAGAATAAACTTCTCTTGCGAAACTTCCTTGAAGAGATACCATTTGATGGAGAAACAGGTAAACTTCCCCTCGATCCTAACCATAAGCCACAAACTGGTCTCAATATCTTCTTTAACCAAGATGTTTCACCTGGAAAGGGTAATATACAAGCTTTCTTAAATAAAGATACTACCACTTGCAATGATTTCACAACAAACCTATCTTGTGAAACTTCCTTGAAGAGATTCCATTTGATGGAGAATTAGATAAACTTCCCCTCGATCCTGATCATAAGTCACGAACTGGTCTCAGTTTCTTCTTTAACCAAGATGTTTCACCTTGAAAGGCTAACATACAAGCTATCTCAAATAAAGAGTACTACCACTTGCAATGATTTCACAACAAACTTCTCTTGCGAAACTTCCTCGAAGAAATACCATTTGATAGAAAATTAGATAAACTTCCCCTTCATCCTGATCATAAGTCCCCTCGATCCTAACCATAAGCCACGAACTGGTCACAGTTTCTTCTTTAACCAAGATGTTTCACCTGGAAAGGGTAATATACAAGCTTTCTTAAATAAAGAGACTACCACTTGCAATGATTTCACAAAAAACCTATCTTGTGAAACTTCCTTGAAGAGATACCATTTGATGGAGAATAAGATAATCTTCCCCTCTATCCTGATCATAAGTCACGAACTGGTCTCAGTTTCTTCTTTAACCAAGATGTTTCACCTGGAAAGGGTGATTTACAAGCTATCTCAAATAAAGAGACTACCATTTGCAATGATTTCACAACAAACTTCTCTTGCGAAACTTCCTCAAAGAGATACCATTTGATGGAGAATCAGACAAACATCTCCTCGATCCTGACCATAAGTCCCGAACTGGTCTCAGTTTCTTCTTTAACCAAGATTTTCACCTGGAAAGGGTAACATACAAGCTATCTCAAATAAAGAGACTACCATTTGCAATTATTTCACAACAAGCTTCTCTTGCAAAAATTCCTCTAAAAGATACCATTTGATGGAGAATCAGATAAACTTCCCCTCGATCCTGACCAAAAGTCACGAACTGGTCTCAGTTTCTTCTTTAACCAACATGTTTCACCTAGAAAGGGTAAGATACAAGCTATCTTAAATAAATATACTACCACTTGCAAAGATTTCACAACAAACTTCTCTTGCTAAACTTCTTCGAAGAGATTCCATTTGATAGATAATCAGATAAACTTCCCCTCGATCCTGACCATAAGTCACAAACTGGTTTCAGTTTCTTCTTTAACCAAGATGTTTCACCTGGAAAGGGTAATGTACAAGCTATCTTAAATAAAGAGACTACCACTTGAAAATATTTTACCACAAACTTATCTTTTGAAACTTCTTAGAAGAGATACTATTTGATAGAGAATTAGATAAACCTCCCCTCAAACCTGACTATAAGCCACAAACTCGTCTTCATTTCTTTTTTAACCAAGATATTTAACCTGGAAAGGATAATATACAAGCTATCTCAAATGAAGAGAAAAACACATGCAATGATTTCACAACAAACCTATCTTTTGAAACTTCCTTGAAGAGATACCATTTTATTGAGAAACAGGTAAACTTCCCCTCGATCCTAACCATAAGCCACGAACTGGTCTCAGTTTCTTCTTTAACCAAGATGTTTCACCTGGAAAGGGTAACATACAAGCTATCTCAAATAAAGAATACTACCACTTGCAATGATTTCACAACAAAATTCTCTTGCGAAACTTCCTCGAAGAGATACCATTTGATAGAGAATCAGATAAACTTCCCCTCCATCCTGACCATAAGTCACAAATAGTATCAGTTTCTTCTTTAACCAAGATGTTTCACCTGGAAAGGGTGATTTACAAGTTATCTCAAATAAAGAGACTACCACTTGCAATGATTTCACAACAAACTTCTCTTGCGAAACTTCCTCAAAGAGATACCATTTGATGGAGAATCAGACAAACATCTCCTCGATCCTGACCATAAGTCCCGAATTGGTCTCAGTTTCTTCTTTAACCAAGATTTTCACCTGGAAAGGGTAACATACAAGCTATCTCAAATAAAGAGACTATCATTTGCAATGATTTCACAACAAGCTTCTCTTGCAAAACTTCCTCGAAAAGATACCATTTGATGGAGAATCATATAAACTTCCCCTCGATCCTGACCAAAAGTCACGAACTGGTCTCAGTTTCTTCTTTAACCGACATGTTTCACCTAGAAAGGGTAACATACAAGCTATCTCAAATAAAGATACTACCACTCGCAATGATTTCACAACAAACTTCTATTGCTAAACTTCTTCGAAGAGATTCCATTTGATAGATAATCACATAAACTTCCCCTCGATCCTGACCATAAGTCACAAACTGGTTTCAGTTTCTTCTTTAACCAAGATGTTTCACCTGGAAAGGGTGATTTACAAGCTATCTCAAATAAAGAGACTACCACTTGCAATGATTTCACAACAAACTTCTCTTGTGAAAGTTCCTCAAAGAGATACCATTTGATGGAGAATCAGACAAACATCTCCTCGATCCTGACCATAAGTCCCGAACTGGTCTCAGTTTCTTCTTTAACCAAGATTTTCACCTGGAAAGGGTAACATACAAGCTATCTCAAATAAAGAGACTACCATTTGCAATGATTTCACAACAAGCTTCTCTTGCAAAACTTCCTCGAAAAGATACCATTTGATGGAGAATCAGATAAACTTCCCCTCGATCCTGACCAAAAGTCACGAACTGGTCTCAGTTTCTTCTTTAACCGACATGTTTCACCTAGAAAGGGTAACATACAAGCTATCTCAAATAAAGATACTACCACTTGCAATGATTTCACAACAAACTTCTATTTTTAAACTTCTTCGAAGAGATTCCATTTGATAGATAATCAGATAAACTTCCCCTCGATCCTGACCATAAGTCACAAACTGGTTTCAGTTTCTTCTTTAACCAAGATGTTTCACCTGGAAAGAATAACGTACAAGCTATCTTAAATAAAGAGACTACCACTTGAAAATATTTTACGACAAACTTCTCTTTTGAAACTTCTTCATAGAGATACTATTTGATAGAGAATTAGATAAACCTCCCCTCGAACCTGACTATAAGCCACAAACTCGTCTTCATTTCTTTTTTAACCAAGATATTTAACCTGGAAAGGATAATATACAAGCTATCTCAAATGAAGAGAAAAACACATGCAATGATTTCGCAATAAACTTCTCTTGCGAAACTTCCTTGAAGAGATACCATTTGATGGAGAAACAAGTAAACTTCCCCTCGATCCTAACCATAAGCCACGAACTGGTCTCAGTTTCTTCTTTAACCAAGATGTTTCACCTGGAAAGGGTAATATACAAGCTTTCTTAAATAAAGAGACTACCACTTGCAATGATTTCACAACAAACCTATCTTGCGAAACTCCCTTGAAGAGATACCATTTAATGGAGAATCAGACAAACTTCTCCTCGATCCTGACCATAAGTCCCGAACTGGTCTCAGTTTCTTCTTTAACCAAGATTTTCACCTGGAAAGGGAAACATACAAGCTATCTCAAATAAAGAGACTACCATTTGCAATGATTTCACAACAAACTTCTCTTGCAAAACTTCATCAAAGAGATAGCATTTGATGGAGAATCAGATAAACTTCCCCTCGATCCTGACCATAAGTCACAAACTGGTTTCAGTTTCTTCTTTAACCAAGACATTTCACCTGGAAAGGGTAACGTACAAGCTATCTTAAATAAAGAGACTACCACTTGCAAATATTTTACGACAAACTTCTCTTGTGTAACTTCTTCGCAGAGATACTATTTGATAGATAATCAGATAAACCTCCCCTCGACCCTGACTATAAGCCACAAACTGGTTTCAGTTTCTTCTTTAACCAATACATTTCACCTGGAAAGGGTAACATAAAAGATATCTTAAATAAAGAGACTACCACTTGCAAATATTTTACGACAAACTTCTCTTGTGAAACTTCTTCGAATAGATACTATTTGATAGAGAATCAGATAAACCTCCCGTCGACCCTGACTATAAGCCACAAACTCGTCTTCGTTTCTTCTTTAACCAAGATATTTAACCTGGAAAGTGTAATATACAAGCTATCTCAAATGAAGAGAAAAACACTTGCAATGATTTCACAATAAACTTCTCTTGTGAAACTTCCTTGAAGAGATACCATTTGATGGAGAAACAGGTAAACTTCCCCTTGATCCTAAGCATAAGCCATGAACTGGTCTCAGTTTCTTCTTTAACCAAGATGTTTCACCTGGAAAGGGTAATTTACAAGCTATCTCAAATAAAGAGACTACCACTTGCAATGATTTCATAACAAACTTCTCTTGAGAAACTTCCTCAAAGAGATGCCATTTGATGGAGAATCAGACAAACTTCTCCTCGATCCCGACCATAAGTCCCGAACTGGTCTCAGTTTCTTCTTTAACCAAGATTTTCACCTGGAAAGGGTAACATACAAGATATCTTAAATAAAGATACTACCATTTGCAATGATTTCACAACAAACTTCTCTTATAAAACTTCCTCGAAGAGATACCATTTGATGGAGAATCAGATAAACTTCCCCTCGATCCTGACCAAAAGTCACAAACTGGTCTCAGTTTCTTCTTTAACCGACATGTTTCACCTAGAAAGGGTAACATACAAGCTATCTCAAATAAAGATACTACCACTTGCAATGATTTCACAACAAACTTCTCTTTCTAAACTTCTTCGAAGAGATACCATTTGATGGATAATCAGATAAACTTCCCCTTGATCCTGACCATAAGTCACAAACTGGTTTCAGTTTCTTCTTTAACCAAGACATTTCCCCTTGAAAGGGTAACGTACAAGTTATCTTAAATAAAGAGACTACCACTTGCAAATATTTTACGACAAACTTCTCTTGTGAAACTTCTTATAAGAGATACTATTTGATATAGAATCAGATAAACCTCCCCTCGAACCTGACTATAAGCCATAAACTCGTCTTCGTTTCTTCTTTAACGAAGATATTTAACCTCGAAAGGGTAATATACAAGCTATCTCAAATGAAGAGAAAAACACTTGCAATGATTTCACAATAAACTTCTCTTCTGAAACTTCCTTGAAGAGATACCATTTGATGGAGAAACAGGTAAAATTCCCCTCGATCCTAACCATAAGCCACGAACTGGTCTCAGTTTCGTCTTTAACCAAGATGTTCCACCTGGAAAGGGTAATATACAAGCTTTCATAAATAAAGATACTACCACTAGCAATGATTTTACAACAAACTTATCTTGTGAAACTTCCTTGAAGAGATACCATTTGATGGAGAATAAGATAAACTTCCCCTCGATCCTGATCCTAAGTCACGAACTGGTCTCAGTTTCTTCTTTAACCAAGATGTTTCACCTGGAAAGGCTAACATACAAGCTATCTCACATAAAGAATACTACCATTTGCAATGATTTCACAACAAACTTCTCTTGTGAAACTTCCTCGAAGAGATACCATTTGATAAAGAATGAGATAAACTTCCCCTCCTTCCTGACCATAAGTCACAAATTTGTCTCAGTTTCTTCTTTAACCAAGATGTTTCACCTGGAAAGGGTAATTTACAAGCTATCTCAAATAAAGAGACTACCACTTGCTATTATTTCACAACAAACTTCTCTTGCGAAACTTCCTCAAAGAGATACCATTTGATGGAGAATCAAACAAACTTCTCCTCGATCCTGACCATAAGTCCCGAACTGGTCTCAATTTCTTCTTTAACCAAGATTTTCACCTTGAAAGGGTAACATACAAGATATCTCAAATAAATAGACTACCATTTGCAATGATTCCACAACAAACTTCTCTTGCAAAACTTCCTCGAAGAGATACCATTTGATGGAGAATAAGATAAACTTCCCCTCGATCATGACCAAAAGTCACGAACTGGTCTCAGTTTCTTCTTTAACCGACATGTTTCACCTAGAAAGGGTAACATACAAGCTATCTCAAATAAATATACTACCACTTGCAATGATTTCACAACAAACTTCTCTTGCTAAACTTCTTTGAAGAGATACCATTTGATGGATAATCAGATAAACTTCCCCTCGATCCTGACCATAAGTCACAAACTGGTTTCAGTTTCTTCTTTAACCAAGACATTTCACCTGGAAAGGGTAACCTACAAGCTATCTTAAATAAAGAGACTACCACTTAAAAATATTTTACGACAAACTTCTCTTGCGAAACTTCTTCGAAGAGATACTATTTGATAGAGAATTAGATAAACCTCCCCTCGACCCTGACTATAAGTCACAAACTCGTCTTCATTTCTTCTTTAACCAAGATATTTAACCTGGAAAGGGTAATATATAAGCTATCTCAAATGAATAGAAAACCACTTGCAATGATTTCACAATAAACTTCTCTTGCGAAACTTCCTTGAAGAGTAACCATTTGATGGAGAAACAGGTAAACATACCCTCGATCCTAACCATAAGCCACAAACTGGTCTCAGTTTCTTCTTTAACCAAGATGTTTCACTTGGAAAGGGTAATATACAAGCTTTCTTAAATAAAGAGACTACCACTTGCAATTATTTCACAACAAACTTATCTTGTGAAACTTCCTTGAACAGATACCATTTGATGGAGAATAAGATAAACTTGCCCTCGATCCTTATCATAAGTCACGAACTGGTCTCAGTTTCTTCTTTATCCAAGAGGTTTCACCTTGAAAGGCTAACAAACAAGCTATCTCAAATAAATAATACTACCACTTGCAATGATTTCACAACAAAATTCTCTTTTGAAACTTCCTCGAAGAGATACCATTTGATAGAAAATCAGATAAACTTCCCCTCCATCCTGACTATAAGTCACAAATTTGTCTCAGTTTCTTCTTTAACCAAGATGTTTCACCTGGAAAGGGTAATTTACAAGCTATCTCAAATAAAGAGACTACAACTTGCAATGATTTCACAACAAACTTATCTTGCGAAACTTCCTCAAAGAGATACCATTTGATGGAGAATCAGACAAACTTCTCCTTAATCCTGACCATAAGTCCCAAACTGGTCTCAGTTTCTTCTTTAACCAAGATTTTCACCTGGAAAGGGTAACATACAAGCTATCTCAAATAAAGAGACTACCATTTGCAGTGATTTCACAACAAACTTCTCTTGCAAAACTTCGTCGAAGAGATACCATTTTATGGAGAATTAGATAAACTTCCCCTCGATCTTGACCATAAGTCACGAACTGGTCTCAGTTTCTTCTTTAACCGACATGTTTCACCTAGAAAGGGTAACATACAAGCTATCTCAAATAAAGATACTACCACTTGCAATGATTTCACAACAAACTTATCTTGCAAAACTTCTTCGAAGAGATACAATTTGATGGATATTCAGATAAACTTCCCCTCGATCCCGACCATAAGTCACAAACTGGTTTCAGTTTCTTCTTTAACCAAGATGTTTCACCTGGAAAGGGTAACAAAGTTCTTTAAGAATATTTTAATGATCTATCGTTATCACTGAAGCACAACCAATCTTAACAGAAAACAGTCTCCGATAATGACGAGACTACCATTCATTGGAGTGAAAATCTTCATCAGCGAACCATCTCCTATTATGACGAGACTACCATTCATTGGAATATAAATCTTCATCAATGAACTATCTTTCATAAAAAAGAGACTACCATTCATTAGAGTAAAACATCTTCTCTGGCATTAACATACTTACTGGGGAGAACAGGTTTCTTAAATAAAGAAAATTGCTGCTTGCTGTTTAAGAAGGAATTGTAATAAGACTGGCGGAAAATGAAGCTTAATTTCCTGTGGAAATACTAATACATTCCTGTTGAGAAGAAAAAAAAGTTTTCGCGTGCAAGATAAATGCATATTCTCAAATCAAAGCCCAAAGCCTGTAGAAATCAGAATAATAATATTATCGGGGACCACAGATTTAAACCATAACTAAACTGGAATGAAACAGTCAACCCAATCAACACCTGATGAGAAATAAACTCAAAAGGGCATCACATTCCATCCAGATAATGAACTAAATATTAAATCTAAATAAAAATTCTTCCACGAGGGATAACTCAGTGGGAGATTGAAGAGATATGAAATTTCTGTTTAAAGTTGGTGAATTTATTGGAGAGAGAGTAACATAACTTTGCAAAGAGGATAATATGCTGACAAAATATCAATGAATGCAAATGAGCAATGAATTTTAAATTCATCTATGCATGATTTGTATGAATGTATGAATGTTATCGTGTATATGCTGACAAAATAACCATAATGCACCAGGGATAAGCAGACAAAGTCAATTAAGTGAAGACAACACTCGGCCAAGTCATATCCAGGATGAAGATCAGATTCCACAAGAAGGTAAGCATTAATTGAGGAAACAAAGTCCTATTTCACAGCTTAGCTTCACTGGGAATAACATTACTTGAAAACAATCAAAGCACAACCTAACTAGCAACAAATAAAGTTGCAGGGATATAATAAACTCCTCTAGGTTTCACCCGGGAATGTCGTACATACTTCGACAAGGGGAGACAATGCTTCATCGTCTAGACTTCACCTGGAGATTCCAAAACTAACTTCACTAGGGAAGGTGAAGAAAACCATTATCGAGACTTCAACTGGGTATGTTAATACAGACCTCACTAGGAAATATGAAAAACTGCATAGTCGAGACTTCAATTGGGGATTGTTATGTTAACTTCATTAGGGAAAAAGAAACCGCGCATACCGAAGAGAGCCCGAATAGAGTCTTCAATATCAAGCATAATAGTTGTGCAAACTTCTCTAGCGAGAAATCATGAAACTTCATAGGATAACAACTTTAGAGGATAGCATAATCCTCAACTCATCTGGAGAATTAAGAAGTTAATCATCACATCAAGGGGTCAGCTTATATTGATTTTAAATCAAACTCAGCATACGGCGAGAGAAAATCCAAGGAGTTTACATCTATCTCAATACTCCTCAGAAGGTATATTTCCCTTGTGTGGTTGCTTATAACTGGAGGGAATAGTATCCTGCAAGAGATTCTGCATTACTCCTTGGCACAAAGGGAGAAATAATTGAACGACTTAGCATATTCTTCGTAACTTTATAACCTCTGCTTGATCACCATTCTATCATGGAAAGAAATTACACTCGGTCAGACAAACCTGATTCAAGACTTAACTGGGGAAGAAAATGAGATTACAAACCCAACCTCAAACAACAACTTGAAGAAAGTTTGAACCAAGACTTAACTGGGTAAGAAAATGGGATTGCAAACCCAATACCATACCATAACCTGGAGGAAAGCCACTAACTGGTTAGCTACTGTAGAGGGAACCCTACACACCTCTACAAGGCAGATCATAAGAAATAGTTTTTCTTGAGGAAGATCTTCAGATTAGGGGAGAACATAATAACTGCCTTGATAAAAATTCGGAAGTTCCCTTGGGAACAACTTTGGTGTCCCGAGCTTTCACCGTGCTGATCATGATAACTTTCACAACTTGCCCCTGGCTATGTGCTTTTAAGATAATTTTCTTGACCAAAAAGGCTTCTAGAGATTCATTGAATCTCGACGTAACTGCCCTAGATTGACTGAATATTGCATCCTCTTTGCTCAATAACTTCTTCTTAGCGACATTCCCTTTGCTGATACTCAAATGTAAGCTTCTTTGATATCAAGCAATTGTTTTACAAGCAAAATAATGTTTATTCTAAGAATGATAATTCTAATGCAACAATCATATAAGTCTTGAAGTTTTTATTAAAAAGATTTCACAAAACCTTGTGAATGAATCACTAGCCAGGATGCAAAATTGATTTTTTTTATCAAAGATAACAAAAGCGTATGATACCAACACAACAATTTAACAGAATTCATGGGAGTCAGGAAACACTATCTTGTTGAAGCATGCTTTCGAAATAAACTTGTTTCAATTAGGACTTTTGAGGGTTGTAATGTGGCCTGGTTCACGTTTTTTTATTTAAAAAATAACATATTTTAAAACTCAAAATTATTTTGTGCCCACCCCCTTCATGATGTTCTCCAGTCCTAAGTTCAATTAATTTGACACGAACATTCATCTCTCAAAAGAAATTTCGAGACGATTGAGGAAACAACTGAGGTTTTCTTTGGGCATTCCAATCACTTAATTTTACTTTTAGTGTCTGATCACGCAACATATTTCTTTGCTAAGGATATCCATTTCGTAATCCTTTTTCGACTTTCAGGCTTTCCATCATTTTCCCTAACTTTTTCCTGGACAAATTCTTTTTGAATTTGACTATGAAGCCCATCGGGATGCACTGACTTTTGCCTAAGCGACTTGTTTTCTCAAGTTTAGACTTAGTGGGGCTTTTTGTCTCTTTCTTTCATCATTTCTTATTCATCTTATTTTTCATTCATTTTTACCCTTTCTTTCCTTTTAAACGTGTCGCGCGACTTCAAGTAATTTTTTGACTTGCTGGAAGAATTGTGACTGCCTTATTTTTAGTAGATGAGGGATAACCATTAACGTATAGTCATCTTCTGACCTCCTGATGTGTGAGAGAAACCCATTTGGATATCGTCAATTGACACACACTCTTGATAAGTGAAGGTTAACCATTGTAATTTTAAGTTTCCTCAACCTTTTGAAGGATAACCATTGTTGTATCCTTAGATGCACATTTCTGATGAGTTCCGAACACTCGTTCAAATTAACTGAACACTACCCTTCCTTGGGTTAAAAATGAGAGTTTTTTATGAATAGAAAAGAAACTCCTACTTCAAGGCACAAAGGGGTTAACGAGGGTTTCACTCCCTTATATCTCCGTATTTGGGGATTTGAAATAATGCTTGTACATCGTCAATAGGGTTTCATTCAAAAGCATATAACCAAAAATTTTGCATTTTAAATTCATCACCCTCCCTCCAATCTATGCTTAGGAAAGAGAATGGATAACAAATTGGTATCATAATGCAAAAATCAATTTAAAATTAAAAATAAATATGAGTGAAACGAATGGGTTTCTTCAAGACAAACATATTTATTGTATTAAGATAATAATTCAAATGTAAACAAGTCCTTACATGCAAACAGTGCAATGATTAACAAGAAAGGTTACAAATGAGAAATCATTAAAATTGCTAGTAAACATGAGAAGACTAATCATCCTTAAACTCCAGTGCATCCTTCAATCACATTTATTCTTCGACAAAGCCTTGGCTTGAACCTCAAGACAAATATCCTTAACTGATAAGATACCACTCCTGACCAATTTCCAGACTTCAGCTTTCAATGGATAACACTATTCGATATTATGCCCAGGGGCTCCCTGATGAAAGGCGCAAGTCAAATAAGCTTTGTAGTACCAAGGTATCTTCTCAGGAATCATCGATGGAGGTCGGGTCTGAACTAAATTCCTCTGCATTAGGATAGGAAACAACTTTATATAGGTCATTGGAATTGGATCAAACTGAGCTTTCTTCTGATCAGAAACTTTTTGATTTTGTTGACAAACTGGAGCGACATGAGGTAAATTGAGCACAGGGATGAAAAAAGAAACATGTTGATTCTGGCGATGATTGTTTCTTCATCTGGTTCTCTTTTTATAAAAATTATTATCAAACTTTTCACACCACTATTTATGCCACTGTCTTCAGATAAACATTCCTTTCAGACATCCTTTTCTAGAAGCATTCCCATATTCGCCTTTTCAGGGAAATCATTGGGTTCATTGATTATCACCTTATCATGAAAAAATGATTTCAGAGTTTCCGTGAAGACTTTTTCCATCTCTTCTTCTCTCCTGGACGGATTGATTTGGGAGGAAACCAAAGTTTTAACCAAAGCAGTTAGATATTCCATATCAGCCTTCAAAGCAGTTACCTCCTTGCGGAGTTCAAAGATCTCTTGCTTAATGCTTTCCTTCTTCTCTTAGCACGAGTGTTGTACTGATGAGACAACTTGATTCTGAAGGCCATAGGACTTTGGGTAAGACTTATGGGAATCTCATGAAATGCATAGTGTTGCACCCCAAAAATTTCCCTCCCATTTTATTCAAGGCATGATCATTAAGGTCCTCAATTGCTTAAGGTTGACCAAGAATTGACCTGACAAATTCTCCTCCTAAGCAATGGATTTCCAACTAGGGTTTCATTTATTACAAATAATTTTGGTTTGAAAAAGCTTAAAATGATTTCCATGGCACTCTATACGCCTCATCATAATGGCATAGCTGAAAGAAAGAAAAGAAGTGTACGGAACATGATGAGGTGTATGTCGAAAGCTAAGAATATGTCTAAGAGATTTTATGCTGAAGCAGCTTCGACGATAGTATGCATTCTAATTAGATGCCCAACGAAGAAGTGTTAGCTTGGAATTTCGATTACATAAGTTTTGAATAATTGACACTATGATCGAAGAAAGAATAGTTCGAAAGAAAGTGTGAGGGGGCTTTTATGAAGTATTTGATTGATGAAGAGTTAGTAAAGAGCTCCACTATGTTGAACCGTTATCGAAGGGTTCTGTTGTACCCCAAAATTTTCCCTTCCATTTTTACTCAAGACATGCTCATGGAGGTCCACAATTGCTCAAGAAGTTTTAAATGATTTCTATGGCACCATATATGCCTCGGCATAATGGCACAACTGAAAGAAGAAAAGGAAGTGTACATAACAAGGTGTAGGTCGAAAGCTGAGGATATGCCTAAGCAGCTTCGATAGCAGTATGATACCCAACAAAGCACTAGGATTGAAGGAATAATATCTCCAAAGAAAGCGTCAGGAGGATTTTAGGAGGTCTTCGATTGGAATAGCTAGTAAAGAGCGGTATCGAAGGGTTCGTTTTCGAACTATGGGAATATAACCTATTCGAAGCATTACAAGGAAGACACACTTCGACTGACATGTTGTTTGAATGGGCGCTTCGAATAGAAGAATATTTTGAATTCAAAAGCGTTTATCTTATCCAAAGAAGCACGTGGAAGTCTAATGGTTCGAAGGACATGCAATCTTCAAACATGGCATGATCAAAGGGCAATTAGGGACGAATCAGGCAATTATAAGTCACCTTAGAGCTTTTGGCACATACTTGAACAGGTGTTGGATAATTTAAGTGAAATCCTTATGCTCATAGGTTACCTTTCGATTGGTGCATACAAGCTATATTCACCAATCGAAGGTGAACTAGTAAGCAAGAAAGATTTTCTTGTAGACAAAAGAAAAGGGTGGGAGTTGGAATCAAAGAACCACCTATACAAATGTGTTCGAAGGAAAGGAGTAAAACAAAGCTTCGACAGGCTAGGATGAAGAGGTGATACTTCGATTGGTCAGGAGATCGAAAGAAACAAGAGCTAGTTTCATTTGGGCTGATTGGATAGTGTTCAGATCAAGCAGCTAAGGCAAATAGTGACTCAATCTAATAAGTCATGATAATGAGGCCTTGAACCGTTCGAATTGGGACTCGGAGCCATCAAAGAACAAAGCTTGGGAGCATTCGAAGGAGTCAAGATGTGAAAAGTTGAATGGGATGAAACCTGTCCAGGTTCACTCAAAGCCCATAATGGTAGAAAATCATCAAAAATGACAACTTCTTAAAACTTTCGATTTTGCTTTCAAGGCCATGGTTAATGGATGATTCATGCCATTTTCTCCCACCACCACACCCCTATAAATACAATAAGATATTGCCTATAAAAGGATACACACGAGACATTTCCTGAAAAAGCCACACCAAATTCCCAAAATTTTCACAAAATTGTCAAAATCGAAGCAATCCTTGCAGGTCTCCTCAATCTAAAACAAGCATTCCCTTCACTCTCTGAAGGCTCCAGGAGACATTTCCAAGCATTAGGTAGGTCCAATGCACGCAGGAGAATCACTCACACGACCCCTCTATTGGTAACTTGTCTTAGATCTCAAACTCATTCAATATTTAATTTAAATCAATATTGATCGCATATCCATGCTATGAATGAATGTTTGTGATTGTTTTAACGTGTTACATGTGAAAATCTGTACTAAAGTAACATGACACCATTACTAGGACATTTGAAACTGATTCCTTCGAATCTCAAAATCTACATGTCTCTCTCCTTTTGACTTGTGCAGCGCGCATATGTTAGTTTTGAATTATATGTATATATGATTTGTTTTACTAATATAATGTCATGATTTTATTTGTATTAATGAATAAACAAACAACTCAGATGGTAAAGGGGAACGTGTGAAGTGGAAAGGATTTGGGTTCGATACCCAGGTCGTGTATTATGTTTTTTCTAACAATTATCTTGCAGATCCAGTGTGCTGCATTTCAAACACTTCCCATGCGCCTTCAAGCTCCAGCCAATGGATAACAAGGAGATCAGATCCAATGCCCCAAGAGTACCAAATCATGATGGAACCTCAATGGCCAATAGCACAGGATCCCAACATGGCTTGGGCTTATTTTCATTTGGGCTAAACAAAAATCCAATTCAGACCCGCTGTTATCTTTACTTCCTGGCCCATTTTATTTTGCTTTTAATTGTTCTTTTATAACATTATAAAATCAGATAAAAAATCATAAAAAAAATTAGGTTAGTATTTCCTCAACTAACTTAATTTTGTAAATTAATTGATTAATTATTTTAACCCTTTTCTTAATTTAAAAATAAATAGACTTAGGATTTTAAATCAAATTTCTTTCTATGGTTAAAAAACAAACAAAAAGATTTTTTTCTTCTTAGGGTTGTAGACGTAATTTCAATTCGCGGGTTTACTTTTACTTTCACACTTTTGCATATTATTGTACCTGCTTCCTGGTTGTAATAGTTTAAAGTAGGACTTTTACTTTTTTCTGCCTTATTCCCCACTTTGGACTTGTAATAATTCCCCTCCCGGAAGCCATGTAATAGTTAGCATTTTACATTTTCTCACTTTTAATATCTGCAAATTATTAACTGCTTAGATGTATGCTAACTAGGATTGTATGGCAAGAATAAAACAAAACACTAGCAAACCTAAATGCAAAAAGATAAATAACAGAAAACAATATAATTGCACATGCACACCTCTTGGGTATCCCACTTTGGTTGCCTTCGGAAAATAGTCACAACTCTCGAAACGTGAGAGACATTAGTGGCTACCCTCTGGTTTAAAGATCATAAGTCCCTCGATGACCCTCTCGACGTTTCCTCAGTAAAAATGATCTTAAAACCCTAGGGTAGTTAATAAGATTTCTTACCCAGTTTCCTTTGTGACTATAAACTTCCCTTCGAATGTCCCTCAAAACATCCAACGACTAGGGCTACCTACTCAATAATAGTAGGATGGCATTGTCTAAAGGAAAAGATGAAAAGAACGACCCTTTTGAGTAAAAGTAGATAGTTCCTAGATGCTTGCTCAAAAGAACAAATTTTTACACTTACACAAAAACATTTTCAAAATGCTTTATCAACACTCTTGAGGACTGATACAAGAGTTATCCTAAAGCAAATTGCCGTACTATTAGCATTTCAAAAATACTATTCAAAAAACTAACAAACACAAGGTATTTCAAAATGAGCTAAAGCATCTAAGAGCCCGTAGAAAACTACGGATGGAAAGGGTGCTAACACCTTCCCTTTCCATAATTTACCCCCCTTACTCAGGGAACTATCAAAAGGACTTTTTCTGTTCTTTTCACCCTTTTCTCTGTTGGATAAATGAAAAGTTGGTGGCGACTCTTGCTTACCGCAATATTTACGAACACAAACGCAAAACCAATATAACAGTCGGTTCTGCCACCGTATCACTGAACTGGAGACTCTGCTGGGGATTTAAAAAAGTGGGGTTACCTTAGATCTTAGTAAATTTTTAAATTACTTTACATTGTGTGTTTGTATGCTTTATCTTTGAAGGCTTGTTTGGATTGTTACTAAAAGATCCTACACCCGGATCTGGGGAAACTTTTAGGTAAGAAGCAATAGATCATGGAGATTGTACGGTGTATACCGATATGGTTGAAGAGATAGTGGCGTTAGTGTAACACATTTGTTGGTACCGGTATCCCTTGTGTTAAACCGAGGAGAATACGGGGCCGTTGTGTGGTGTCATAAAGTACTAACGAACCTTAGAACCTTAGTTGAACAAACTTGGCCGTTAGAAAGTAGTGAGATAGCTGGCCTCAATATAAAGTTGAGGATTGGTTGACACTCGATGCTACATTCATTAAGATCAGACTTTCGGGATATTTCGGATGCGAGAAAAGTTCGCCTGAGCTGAAACAATGCTTGATAAAGAAAGATCAGTGATATTGAGACTCCTTAGAACCCTGTTACTTTTTGTAAGATAGGTTGAACCAACTAAACTTCAAGAGGGTACTTACCTATAAACCCCATGCAAGCCTAAACCTAAGGTCTTGTGTGTTTTGCTTGTGTGATTAAATTGTTCAAACATAACATCATGCATCATAACATCCATATTCATTTCACTAACCATTTCAAGGACCAATGGAATTTATCTTTGTTCTATTTTGTAGATCATGACTTCTGTTCATAGAAACACCATCTGAATCAGCTTTGTGAGAATACCTCTCCAACTCAAAGAACTAGTATCAAGGGTTCCTGAGACTTCCTCGTTCACCAAGAAAAATGGTCTACTTCTCAACCTGGTTATCTCAAACTTTGATCAGAAGATGATGGGTGTGCTCTTTAATTTATTTGACCCCAAACACCATTACTCCACATTTCCTGATTATCAGTTAGTACCCACCATTGAAGAGTTATCTCAATTATTTGGTGTACCCATTATGGATCAGATGCCTTTCACCGGTTTAGAGGAGGCTCCAAAGCCAGAGGGCATTGCAGTAGAAAAAGTCTGACATTATATCCAACTGGGAAACAAGAAACGGAGTCAAGGGTTTCCAAGTCAAGTTCCTACTAGAAAATGCTCAATTGTTTTTGGATGATTTGGATTTCCAAGATTTCGAATAACTCTTAGCTCTTCTAATCTATGAGTTAGTACTGTTCCCTAATCCAGATTTACTCATAGATGTGAATGCTATCATGGTTTTTCTCTCCCATAACCCTGTGCCTACTTTTGTCGGAGATATCTTGCATTCCCTTCACACTCGTACCATGAACAGAAGAGGGGTTCTTATATGTTGCATGCCATTGTTGTCTAGGTAGTTTATTTCGCACCTTCCCCAATTAGTATTAAAGAACAAACAAGGTTCGGGTTGGTCTCAAAGGATAATGTCACTTTATAACTCGGATATCCTTTGGTACTCCCGATCTATGGGAGATATTTCTATCATTGACTGTTGTAGGGAATTCTCTAATGTCCCACTCCTCAACATTAGGGGAGGTATCACTTATAATCCTTCTCCGGCTCTATGACAGTTCGGTTATGCTCGAAGGGATGGGCCCCATGATATGCTTATCCAAGGCATTTTGTTCAACTACGAGGATGATGTTCAAGGGTATCATCAAAGGTTCATACGAGCTTGGGTCATGGTAAACAGATTTGATAGAAAGACTTTGGGGCCTAAGACTTCCATTCCTATGGAGCCTTATCTCAAATGGGTACGAGCTCGTGCCCAAAACCTTATGATGCCATATACAACCATCTTGCCAATAATTGTGGAGCCTATCACCAAAGGGGATGTTCCTTATACATTTCTCCACCCTGACATGCCAACTGATCTTGAAGAGTTGCAGAGGTACTGGATTCAGCTGAAAGAAGAACGAGATACCTTTAGGGATAAATTCTACACCAGTGAGAAGAAAGTATTGGAGCTCACAAAGCAACTTCACAAAGAATAAAGTTATAATGTCTACCTCGGCACGAAGAGGAGGCTCCCATGGGAGATTTGATTCTTAGATTTTAAGAGTTTTTAATTTTCAATTGTAAGCCTAAAAGGAAGTTGTAATTTGAATTTACTAATAAAATTTTTGTTTCATTTTGGATTGCAAATTTAAATTTCCCGAAGTCCTTAAAAACATTGCATAAACATTATCATATATATCATTACATTAAACATGTATTTCATGACAGGTTTCTTATCTTTTCGTTGTTTATTTCAGCAAAAAGAAATGACTCTTGAACAAACAATTAAGGAACTTCAAGATCAGAACGCTCAATTCCAACAAATGTTCCTAGCTCTGGCTAAGGGATAAGAAGATCTAAAGGCTCTCATTGTCAAAGAGAAGAAGAAGAAGACAAAGAAACCGGTCGGCGTCTTGAATATGGGAAGGAGATTCAGAGGACCAGTAAATCGAGCTCTAGATTTCACAACCGCGTCAAATGAGGGGATAATCAGGAAGAGAAGCCAACAAAAGAAAAAAACAATCCAGGGACTGATGAAGAAGAAGATGATTACTCTGAGGAACAGTACCCTCCTACTGATGATAAATACAAGCAGCTGGAGGATCATCTTAATGCTATGGAAATTCAGAGGGTACCTGATCTGGATTTTAAAGAGTTAGGGCTATTCTCGGGAGTGGTCATTCCACAGAAGTTCAAAGTCCCCGCATTTGTTAAGTATGACGGTGTCTCCTGTCCTAAGATGCACTTAAGATCATATGTCAGGAAGATCCAACCTCACACCGCTGGCAAGAATTTATGGGTTCATTTCTTCCAGGAAAGTCTATCAGGGACTCAATTGGAATGGTTCTATCAGCTGGAGGGAACCAACATCCGTAACTGGGATGATCTGGCTGATGCTTTCTACAGGCAGTACCAATATAATGTTAACCTTGCTCCAACCCGTACATAACTTCAAATCATGACTATGGGTTCCAGCGAGGGTTTCAAAAATTATGCCTAGAAGTGGAGAGATCTTGCGGGAAGATTCCAACCTCCTTTATCTGATAGAGAGTTGGTAGATATGTTCCTGGTACTTTGTCTGTTCCATTTTTTAACCATTTGATTGGAAGCTCTTCAGCCAGGTTTAATGGGCTGATATTGACCGGGGAACAAGTAGAAGCGGGTATCATGAGTGGTAAGATTCAAAGGGATGCATCTTCAATTACAATGAAGAAATCCTTCAATGAAAAGAAAGAAGTCAGTGCGGCTTATGGCCAGAGAAATCAAAGCAAAATTGAACACTTTCCAACGGTAGCAGTTGTGATAATTTCCAAGCCTGCATCAAATCATCAACAAAACAATCAGCACAGACAAGATGCGCCTAGAAGACAGTTCACCCAGATTAACATGTCCTTATCTTAGGTTTTTCCACACTTGTTGAAGTCTAATCTGGTTACTAGAAAGGAAGCTGCTAAAAATCCAAATGCTACATCTCCCCGCTACAACCCAAGTGCTCGATGTGCCTACCACTCTGACAATCTAGGGCATGATACAAACGATTGTTGGGCTCTGAAGAATAAAGTGCAAGATCTCATTTAGGCAAAGGAGATTGAGTTTGACCCTTCAGAGACCCCTAAAGTAATAACGACACCAATGCCCAAGAATGGCCAGGTTGTTAATGTTGTTGATAATGACCTATTTGTTCCTTCTATTGATGATCTAGTTACTCCTCTACCGATGGTTAAGAATAATCTGTTGCGAGCCAGTTTATTTCAGAGATGTGGTGAAGGTTTCCACATGTGTATGTATCTGCTCAATGTTTGCTTGTTGTTAAAGATAGGTGTCCAACGCCTGATGAACAACAAAGGAATCTTGTTTGAGAAAGTTCTCCCTACAAAATTTATGTGTGAAAACATTTCAATAATTACCATTTTCGACAATCCACCGAGGGTCTCCTCCAAAAGACCCGTCAGGATTACACCCGTTCCTAAGGTTGCTCCTTTTATTATCACTTTTCCTGGGCCAATACCATATTCCAAATATAAAGTTGTTCCTTGGAATTATGGGGCTGACGTTTACTACCATGGCGTCAAGCAAGACCTATTGGCTATTAAAAATGAATTTGTTGAATATACTGAGCCTGACATTGACAAAATTATTGGGACCAGTAAAATTACCAGGAGAGGAAGGATTTTCTCTCCTGAAATCTCTTCGAAGACTGTTGCTACTCCTTTGGTTATTCCTATTTCCACCCCTGCTGCTACTCCTGTTATTACTCTCGTTACTACTCCTATTGTCATCCTTATTGTTATCCCCACTACTGAGTCAGCTGAGAATCGGGGTAAAGAGGTACTGGTTGAGCCTGCCCGGACGAAGGCACATAAAGAATCCGTTCTGAAGCTTCTAAAAAAGAAATGGAAGAAATTCTGAAGATTATACGAAAGAGCGATTACAATGTTGTGGAGCAATTGGGGAAAACCCCTTTAAAAATTTCAATGTTGGCCTTACTGTTATGCTCTGAAGCCCGTGCTAAGGCTTTGGTAAAGTCCCCAAAGTCTGCTCATGTGTCTCAAGAGACTCCCGCCGACCAATTCGAGAATTGCGTTGCTAGTTTGATAGATGACAATGGACTTGGTTTCTCAGATGTCGATTTAACATCCAAAGGTAGAAAGCATAATGATGCCCTTCATGTCTCTATTGAGTGTAGGGGCGCTACCCTAGCTCATGTTCTGGTGGATACAGGTTCATCACAGAATGTCTTACCTAAGAATGCTTTGGAAAAATTGGATTGTGAAGGACTCACACTGAAGCCTAGTAATATTATGGTGAGGGCCTTCGATGGTTCCAAGAGAACACTGCACGGAGAGGTGGACATCCATATTAAAGTTGATATTCAGACTTTTGACTCCACTTTCTATGTGATGGACATTCGCCCGTCTTACTCCTATTTATTTGGTCGCCCTTGGATCTATGGGGCCAGTGTTGTTACTTCTACTCTACATCAAATGCTAAAATACCCAGTTAGCAGAAAGATTGTTACATTCCATGGCGAGGAAGAATATATGGTGAGCCACCTAAACTCTTTCAGGTATGTTGAGATGGACAGCGAGTTCATTGAGACCCCCAGCCAAAACTTTGAGGAGGTTCCTCAGACAATTGCTGTAACCAAGACTGATACCAATGTTCCAAATATTTCCAGACCTCTACTGAAGATGGTTTCTCTTAAGGATGCCAAAGTAGTAGTCGAAGAAGGTGGGTGTACCATTTGGGGACAACTTCCTGACATCCCCTACAAATCTGACATGTTTGGTTTTGGTTTTACTTCAGGAGCCCAAAGAGTTGTTCGTCGTGCTCGCATCGAAGGACCACCACTATGCATCAGCAACCATGGAATCAATGCATTGGAAGACAGTAATAGTGACTGCGAAATGGACAAGTGGATCTTCCCAACTATCAGTCGTGGACTCAATAATTGGGAGGCCAAGGATTTTATTCCCATTACATTTATTCAGGAGTAATTGTCTTTTCGTTTTTGGAATATGTAATATTTAAACAATATAAACTCTAAAGCCTTGTGCTTTACCCGAGGAACAATGGTCTAGTTGTAAGGGTTATTACTGCATCTTCATATGTCATTAATAAATCATTGGACGTTTTGCATACAAATTTTACGCTCTGTTTTTCTTTTCTGCTTTTATTTTATCAAAAATAGTTATGCTCTCTTACACACACCCACATATCAAACTGCCCACATCCACTATGGATTCCATTTATAACGGTTTTGCTATTTCCAATTATGAATTTGAAAATCCGATCTACCAAGCCGATGACGAAGGTGAGGAAGATTGTGAAGTACCAAGAGAAATTTCCAGACTGTTACAACAGAAGGAAAGGGCAATACAACCTCATGAAGAGCCGGTTGAGACAGTAAACTTGGGTACTGAGGAGGATAAGAAGGAAGTCAAGATAGGCGTTGATCTGGAGCATAGTGTCAAAAAGAGGTTAATTCAGATGTTACATGACTATGTTGAGGTCTTTTCCTGGTTATACGAAGACATACCAGGGCTGGACACTGATATTGTGGTTCATCGTCTGCCGATAAAAGAAGACTACCCTCTCGTGAAGTAAAAGGTTCATCGTATGCGGCCAGAGATGTCAGAAAAGATCAAAGCTGAAGTCATGAAACAATTTAACGTCAGTTTCTTAGCTGTTACCTCTTATCCACAATGGATTACTAATGTTGTTCATGTACCTAAGAAGCACGGTAAGGTACGTATGTGTGTGGATTACATAGACCTGAATAGGGCAAGCCCCAAGGATGACTTTCCGCTTCCCCATATTGATGTTCTGGTTGACAAAACCGCACAACATAAGGTATTCTCCTTCATGGATGGTTTCTCCAGGTACAATCAGATCAAAATGGCACCTGAAGATATGGAGAAAACAACCTTCGCTATGCAATGAGGCACTTTCTACTACAAAGTTATGCCATTTGGGTTAAAGAACGCCGAGGAAACCTATCAACGTGCCAAGGTAGCTTTGTTTCACGACATGATCCATCACAAGATAGAGTTCTACGTTGATGATATGATAGCCAGGTCTCAGACTGAAGAGGAACACCTTGATCACCTACAAAAGCTTTTTAAAAGACTGAAAAAGTACAAACTGAGACTGAACCCGAATAAGTGCACTTTTGGGGTAAGATCTCGTAAGCTCTTAGGCTTCGTTGTCAGCGGACAAGGTATTGAAGTAGACCCTACAAAGGTTAAAACCATACAAGAAATTCCAACTCCCATCACTGAGAAGGAGGTTAGGGGATTCTTGGGACATCTAAACTACATTGCCAGATTCATTTCCCATCTAACCGCTACTTGTGAGCCAATATTCAAATTATTGAAGAAAGACCAAGCAGTGAAGTGGAATGACGATTTCCATACCACCTTTGACAAAATCAAGGAATATCTTTAAGAGAATCAAATTTTGATGGCGTCGGTTGAAGGAAGACCTTTGATCATGTACTTAACAGTGTTAGAGAACTCAATAGGGTCTGTGATGGGGAAGCATGACGAGTCTGGTAGAAAAGAGCATGAAATATACTACCTTAGAAAAAGTTTATCGATTGTGAGACAAGGTACTCACTGCTTGAGAAAACTTGCTGCACTTTGGCATGGGCTGCTCGCCGACTAAGACAGTATATGTTGACTCACACTACCTTGTTGATATCAAAAATGGATTCTATCAAATACATCTTCGAGAAGCCCGCTCTCTCCGGAAGAATAGCAAGATGGCAAATGATCCTGACCGAATATGATATTCAGTACACAACCCAGGAAGCGATCAAGGAAAGTGTATTAGCTGATCATTTGGCTCATCAGGGTATGGACGACTACCAATCCATGAATTTTGAGTTCTCGGATGAGAACATCATGTTAATAACTGATTGTGAAGAACGTAGACCAAATGAAGGTCTTGAAAAAGGATCCCAATGGACTATGGTTTTTGACAGAGCTTCCAACGCACTCGGTAATGTCATCGGTGTTGTGATTATATATCCCGAAGGCTGTCATACTCCTTTCCCCGCCAGGCTATGTTTCAATTGTACCAACAACATGGCTGAATATGAAGCATGAATTATGGGTCTCAAGGTTGCTATCGACTTGAGAATTAAATTCTTGAGTGTGTTTGGAGACTCAGCCTTAGTAATCAGTCAAATCAAAGGAGAATAGGACACGAAGCATCCTAATCTCAACCCTTACCGGGAGCATGTGTTGACACTAATTCCACACTTTAAAGAAATTACCTTTGAGCATTTTCCACGAGAGGAAAATTAACTAGCTGACATGTTAGCTACTATATCATCCATGTTCAAGGTTGGGTGGGATAACGAAACCCCTCAAATCACTATTAAAAGATTGGACGAACCGACATACTATTATGAGATTGATACTGAAGGAACAGTGGACAAACCTTGGTTCCACGAAGTGAAAAGATACCTCGAATCCCAAGAGTATCCCGATGGAGCTTCCATCAATGATAAGAAGTTCCTAAGAAGGTTATCTGCCAAGTTTTTCCTCAGTAACATAATCCTCTATAAGCACAACCACAATTTTACTTTGCTTTGGTGTGTGGATAAGAATGAAGTAAAGAAAATTATGGTAGATTTACACGAAGACACCTTTGGCACCCATTCTAGTGAGCATACAATGTCTAAGAAGATCCTACGGGAAGGATACTACTAGTCCACTATAGAAGCAGACGGTTATCAGCATTCGCGAACTTGTTACAAGTTCTAGATCTATGATGATAAAGTACATGTGCCCCTTGTTCCCTTGAACGTGTTGATTGCTCCATGGCCATTCGCAATGTGGGGCATCGACATGATTGAGGGGATTAGACCTACATCTTCTAATGGGCACCACTTCATTCTCGTCACCATTGATTACTTCACAAAGTGGGTCGAGGTAGCCTCTTTTGCTTATGTTACCAAGAACGTTGTGGCCCGATTCATCAAACATAACCTTATTTGTCGGTATGGTATTCCATAAAGGATCATTACGAATAATGGTACCAATCTCAATAACACTATGATCACCGAGCTCTGCACGTAATTCAAAATCCAACATCATAACTCTTCTCTTTACCGGCCGAAGATGAATGGCGCTGTAGAGGCTGCTAATAAAAACATCAAGAAGATCATACAGAAGATGACATTGACATACAAATACTGGCATGAGATGTTACCATTTTATCTTCATGGTTACCGTACCTCCGTACGCACGTCAACAGGGGAAACTCCTTTCTCTCTGGTATATGGTATGGAAGTTGTCCTACCCATCGAGGTCCAGATCCCTTCCTTGAGAATCATGAAAGATGCAGGTTTGAATGAAGATGAATGGACTCAACTTGACCAATTAAACCTGATTGACGAAAAGAGGCTCGCGACAGTCTATCATGGTCATATGTACAAAAAACGTATGATTAAAGCTTTTAACAAGAAGGTCAAATGTCAAGTATATCAGGCTAGTGACCTAGTAATCAAGCGCATCATACTGCCGCAAGGTGATCCCCGGGGAAAATGGACCCCCACATACAAAGGGCCATTTGTAATCAAGAACGTATTTTCTGGTGGAGCCATGATCTTAACCACTATGGACGGTGACGGCCTTCCGTATCTTGTAAACGCGGACATGGTTAAAAGATACTACGCATGAGTAAAGACATGTTGGTTCAACTGGCCTAGGCAAAAATAAGGGCATCTCAGTGAACCAAAAGGGTTCGAGCAAAAATTAGGAATATACATATGGAAAAATCTGTACACCCGGCAAGTCGAAAACCTAAAAAGGAGGCTTAGACAAAAAAGGGCATCCCGGTGGACTGAAAACCCGAAGGGCTGTCCAGGAAAAAGTTAGGGATGTAAAAGCGTACAACTATGTCTCGTTGGATCACCTTACAATCGATTTTTAGTATCAACTATCAAGCTCAAATGGTAATAATCAATCCAGTTAGTTTCGGAGAAGCAGCACGAGGATGAGACAGTCAAATACATAAAGACAATAGCGGAATGGGAACCCAATGGGATTATTTCACATAACTGTTTTTCTTTGTATACTATTTCACATAGCTGTTTCCTTGTATAAAAACGCCTATTATAGGCAAAACTTCAAATTAATACAAAAACTATTTCTTTGAACGTGCAAAACTATTTGTTTTTATTTTTCTATTTTGTTTGATAAACAACCAATAATTATTTTGAACATATGCATTTGAATGTGATTACCATTTACAAATACGCACATAAAAAACAGAAATACAGTTACTACTGGCTTTAAGAAACAGGACAATGTCTAAAGGCCATCTACAAATCCTCGCAGATACTCTCTCCAACAAGCATATAGGCAGAGACAACCTACTACAAAGTCACTACCATATCCTTAGTTTACAACCTAATGATGTCAAAGTTTCTAATATCCTCGACAGAGCAGGAATCTCCAATTATTTCCCCGATATTCTAAAGAATTCCCTAGCCTGGTTCACAAGCTTCTTAGGTTTCCTAACAGGGTTTCATAAAAATCCCTAAGCGGATTACAGAGTTTCCCTTCCGCAACTGAGTTTATTTCTCTAGCAACGGAAATTCATCTCCCAGCATTTCAATTTCAACAGAATTTGAAGACTTACATTCTTCATCCTCAGCAACAATCAGAGATTTATTCTCCCTAGTTAAACAACACTGCAATAGAACAACTTATACGTTCATATATTGCATTCATACATCATTTTACTAGTGTCATAGAATATGAAGCACAAATGCATATATATCACAATCTCATTTATTTTGAAAACGTCATTACCCAATGCATTCCATGCATCATGACACTACATACATATGACTCTTTACCTTTTTCAGGAAAGTTCACAAGTAGACAAATATCATCATCAATTTGCAACAGTTCCAGATTAATTCTAGAAATCGGATAGGGAAACTATCTATGAACGAATGATTGTGGATCAATTCCCGAAACAAGAGGAGGCGACTATCTACAAGACCAGGTCAGAGATTAATTTCTGAAACAAGCCAGGGCAACTATCTCTACGACCAACAAAAAAATAAGTTCCAGATAATACCTGAAACAAGACAGGGTAACTATCTGTGAACAGCTGATTATAGATTAATACCTGAAATAAGACAGGACAACTATCTACATGAGAAGATTGAAGATTAACTCCTGAAACAAGATGGGGAAACTATATTTCTTTCTCTAAGGTCAGAGATTAATTCTTGAAACAAGCCAGGGTAACTATCTCTACAACCAACAAAAAACAAGTTCCAGATTAATACCTGAAACAAGATAGGACAACTATATATGAACAACTAATTATAGATCAATACCTGAAACAAGCCAGGACAACTATCTACATATTGAATATTAACTCCCGAAACAAGACGGGGAAACTATTTTTATTTCTCTTAGGTCAGAGATTAATTCCTGAAATAAGCTAGGGAAACTATCTCAACGAGCAACAAAAGCAAGTTCTAGATTAATTCCTGAAACCAGACAGGGAAACTATCTGCGAACAGCTGATTGTGGATCAATTCCCAAAACAAGATGGGGTGACTATCTACACGACCAGACGAAGCCATCTTACACGGGTTCCTTATCAAGATCTCCATATGTAGCTTTACACGGGCTCATCCTGAAGCAATCTTACACGAGTTCCTTCTCATGATCTCTAGATGCAGCTTTACACGGGCTCATCGTGAAGCAATCTTACACGGGTTCCTTCTAATATATTTCCAGATGAAGTTTAACACGGGCTCATCCTAAAGAAATATTACACGGGTTCCTTCTAATACATTTTCTGATAAAGCTTCACACGGGCTCATCCTGGAGAAATCTTACATGGGTTCCTTCTAATACATTTCCTGATGCAGCTTCACACAGGCTCATCCTGAAGCAGCCCTACCCAGGCTCCTTCTAATACATTTTCTGATGCAGCTTAACACGGGCTCATCCTGAACCAATCTTACATGAGTTCCTTTAATACATTTCCTGATGCAGCTTCACACGAGCTCATCCTGAAGCAGCCCTACCCAGGCTCCTTCTAATATATTTCCAGATGTAGCTTCACACGGGCTCATCCTAAAGCAATCTTACACAGGCTCCTTCTCATATATCTCCAGATGAAGTTTAACACGAACTCATCCTAAAGCAGCCTTACACAGGATCCTTCTAATATGTTTCCAGATAACAATTAATTGCATTTTCCCCAGTAAGTTACTGTGAAGCCTGGATTTCGACCAGAAAATAGCTAACTTTCATTTCTCTAGTCCAGAGATAACACTACAGTAAAGCCATGGACAACAAAGCTCCTAGACTCTACTCCCCATAGAGTTTTCCTCAAGCAAGGGAATAACAGAAACCAACATTCTCCAGTGGAGTCCTCCTCATACAACAGGAACAAGAATCCCCTTAAAGAGACCTCTTATAAAGTCAACATCTACTTTGGATGGCATCTTTAATCCCGTCTCCGACAACTCTCAGTCATCTTCTCCAAATGGCATCTGTAAACCCATTCCTAATATCATCAACCAACAGCGTTACTCCATGTGAGTGAAAATTTCTTGGCACTCTAGTGTTCAATCATCTTCCACCATCAGATCATGAAAGGCAGACAAGCCAATCTAAATCTTCAAGTTTAAGAAGATTGAACAGGGGCAGCTGTTGTCCCCCAAACTTTTCCCTCCCATTTTTACTTAAGACATGCTCATGGATGTCCTCAATTGCTCAAGAAGTTTCAAATGATTTCCATGGAATCCTATATGCCTCAGCATAATGTCACAGCTGAAAGAATAAAAGGAAGTGTGCATAACAAGGTGTAGGTCGAAAGTTGAGGATATACTTAAGAGCTTTTGGGTCGAAGCAGCTTCGACAACACTATGATGCCCAACGAAGCACAAGGACCGAAGGAAGGATATATCCAAAAAAGCGTGAGGAGGCTTATAGGTAGTCTTCAATTGGAAGAGCTAGTAAAGAGCATCATTGAAGGGTTCGTTTTCGAACTATGGGAATGTAATATATTCAAATAATTACAAGGAAGACACACTTCGACTGACATGTAGTTTGAATGGGCGCTTCGAATAGAAGAATATTATTAACTCAAAAGCTTTTATCTTATCCAAAGAAGCACGTGGAAGTCTAATGGTTTGAAGGAAATGCAATCTTCAAACATGGCATGATCGAAGGACAATTAGGGAAGAATCAGCCAAATATAAGTCACCTTAGAGCTTTTGGCACATACCTGAACAGGTGTTGGATGGTTGAAGTGAAATCCTGATGCTCATAGGTTACCTTTCGATTGGTGCATACAAGATATATTCACCAATCGAAGGTGAACTAGTAAGTAAGAAAGATTTTCTTGTAGACAAAAGCAAAGGGTCGGAGTTGGAATCGAAGAACCACCTACACAACTATGTTCGAAGGAAAGGAGCAAAATGAAGCTTCGACGGGCTAGGATGAAGAAGTGATACTTCAATTGGTCAGGAGATCAAAAGAAACGAGAGCTAGATTCATTTGGGCTGATTGGATAGTGTTCAGATCAAGCAGCTAAGGCAAATAGTGACTCAATCGAAGAAGTCATGATGATGAGGCCTTGAACTGTTCGAACTGGAACTAAGAGCCATCGAAGAACAAATATTGGAAGCGTTCAAATGAGTCAAGATTTGAAAAGTTGAATGGGATGAAACATGTCCAGGTTCACTCAAAGCCCAAAATGGTAGAAAATCATCCAAAATGGCAACTTCTTAAAACTTTCGATTTTGCTTTCAAATCCATGGTTAATGGTTGATTCATGCCATTTTCTCCCACCACCACACCCCTATAAATACAAGAATAGATTTCCTATCAAAGGATGCACATGAGACATTGACTGAAAAAGCCACGCCAAATTCCCAAAATCGTCACAAAATTGTCAAAATCGAAGCAATCCTTGCAGGTCTCCTCAATCCAAAACAAGCATTCCATTCACTCTCTGAAGGCTTCAGGAGACATTTCTCAGCATTAGGCAGGTCCAATATGCAGGAGCATCACTCACACAATCCCTCCATTGGTAACTTGTCTTCGTCTCAAACTCATTCAATATGTAATTTAAATCAATATTGATCGTATATCCATGCTATGAATGAATGTTTGTGATTGTTTTAACGTGTTACATGTGAAAATCAGTACTAAAGTAGCAGGACACCATTACTAGGACATTTGAAACAAATTCCTTCAAATTTCAAAATTCAGACGTCTCTCTCCTTTTGACTTGTGCAGCGTGCATTTGTTGGTTTTGAATTATATGTATATCTGATTTGTTTTACTAATATAATGTCATGATTTTATTTGTATCAATGAATGGACAAATAGCCAGCAAACCTAAATGCAAAAAGATAAATAACTGAAAACAATACAATTTCACATGCACACCTCTAGGGTATACCACTTTGGTTACCTTCAGAAAATAGTCACAACTCTCGAAACATGAGAGACTTTAATGGCTACCCTATGGTTTAAAGATCATAAGTCCCTCGATGACCCTCTCGACGTTTCCTCAGTAAAAATGATCTTAAAACCTTAGGGTAGTTACTAAGATTTCTTGCCCAGTTGCCTTTGTGACTATAAATGTCCCTTCGAATGTCCCTCAAAACATCCAACAACTAGGGATACCTACTCAATAATAGTAGGATAGCACTGTCTAAAGGAAAAGAGGAAAAGAACGACCTTTTCGAGTAAAAGTAGATAGTTCCTAGATGCTTGCTCAAAAGAACAAATTTTTACACTTACACAAAAACATTTTCAAAACGTTTTATCAACACTCTTGAGGACTGATACAAGAGTTATCATAAAGCAAATTGCCTTACTATTGGCATTTCAAAAATACTTTTCAAAAACAAACAAACACAAGGTATTTCAAAATGAGCTAAAGCATCTAAAAGCCCATAGAAAACTACAGATGGAAAGCGTGCTAACACCTTCCCTTTCCATAATTTACCCCCTTACTCAGAAAACTCTCGAAAGGTCTTTTTCTGTTATTTTCACCCTTTCCTTTGTTGGATAAAAGAAAAGTTGGTGGCGACTCTTGATTAACGTAACATTTGCGAACACAAATGCAAAACCAGTATAACATTTGGTTCTTCCACCGTATCACATGCTCATTTTCGAACTATTAAAATATATGCTATTCGAAGCATTACAAGGAAAAAAATTTATACTGTTATGTTGATTGAATTGGCGCTTCGAAAAGAAGAATATTTTGAATTCAAAAGCTTTGATCTTACCCAAAGAAGCACGTGGAAGTCTAATGGTTTGAAGGACATGTGTTGTACCCCAATGTTTTCCCTAAGATCCCTTCATCATACCATGTTGATTCAATCACAACAAGATCACATTAGTACTTTTGGATCTTCTCCCTATCATTTTGCTTTGCTCTTTTTGAGGAATTACCAAGCACCTTGACTTGTTTTCTTTTGTGATCATGAATATTTTGCTTAGATTTTTCTTTTATTAATAAAATTCAATGTGGGTTTTCCTTACTTATTAATAATGTAGGTAAAGGCTATGAGGTTTAGCAAGTTGCTCCATGGGCTCATGAGTTTATTTCCATGCCCTAGTCAACATAGCTTTAAGAGTTCAAACCTCACCATTGAAGTTGTTTTGGAAGAAATGGCATGGCAAAGCTTATTTTGGTTCAACATATTTCAAAGTTATCAAAATTGATTCAAAAGTACAAGGGGTTGAGGGAAGAAGTTGTCATGATTGGACAAGGTCTTGTTCCTATTAGTCACAAGAGCACATCTCTCTCAAGATATGGAAGTGGTTTTAGTGGCTATGATTCCTCATCATCATCCTCAACAACCTCCACTAATAAAGAAACAATGTTGGCACAAGAAGTTTGTTCAAACTTGTCAAAGTTCCTCAAAGCATTCACGTGATCTCGAGGCTAGGTTTTTAAACTTCAAAGGAGCATATCTTGCTCACCTTTTGGTATTTTTGAGTGATTCCAAAGACATATTTCTCTTCAAAGAGTTACCAACAAATCACTTCAAAAGTTCCAAGGGGTTTTCATGTGGAAAGAACTTGGTGAAGAATAAAGATTACAAGTCATCCAGATAAATCCCCAATTTTCCATATGTGACTTCAAATGGTCACAACTTGTTCAATATTTATCACCTTGAGTCCATTATTTTTCCATGATGATCTTGAAGATGTGTACTTTTTGCCTTCTTTTATGTGCAAAGTGAGAAAATGGATGGAAGTTGCCTTAAGAATGCAAAAGATTATAGGTCATTTCATGATTTTTGGCGAACTTCAACAAGTCATAACTTGCTCATTTTTTCGATATTTTGAGTGGTTCAAATTTCAAAATTTCATTCAAGAGATCTACTTCATTCCATCTCTTTTTATCAAAAGAAAATTCTAAGTGGAAGGCCTTGTTTGGATACAAAAGATTATAGGTCATTTTTGAAGAAGAATTTGAAATATTTCTAAGTATGGAAAGTCAACTCTTTTTCTTCAACTTTAACTCCATGTAACTTTCAGCTCAAGCATAAATTTGATTCCATTATTTTTCCATTGCAAAGCTTGTAACCTCGTCTTTCCAAAGCATCAAGAATTATGCCCTAAGGCCCCTTGAATTGGAAATGCCATGAATTTGAATTTGGTAACTTGAAACTGAATTTTTCACAAAGTCAGGATTTTGAAATCTTTGTTTTGGCTTCTAATCACAAGTTTTCCATGCGTTTTTGTTTCTAAACATGATTAGCAACTTTCCAGAATTGATTAGCATCATGAAACACACGATTTAGCTGAGTTTTGATCAAAATTGAGTCACACTTTCTTCATGATGTAGACCCAAACGAATTCCCTCCAAAACACATCATTCACTCTTCCTTTTGACCCCATTTGCTTCCCTATAAATAGAGGGTCATCCCCCATCCATTTTCCCAAGCTTAGAGAGTCAAGAACACCCTGCCAAAACTTCACACAAACCCACTTTGGTTGAATTCAGTTTTTGAAATTTAAGCTTCCTTTTCCAAAATTCTTTGTGCATTCATCATCCTTGAGCATCATACAAACTCTCCAGCACTTAAACCAATCAAAATGACCCATATTTCAAGCTACAGAAGTCCAGTTTCAGAGCTTCTTACTTGAACTTCGAAAAGGTAGAATTCTCCACCATTTGGATCCAAATCAAACACTAATTTGTTCTACTCCTTTGTCTGATTCTAATGCTGCTTACAATTTTTAAATCCATTGAGAATCGAGAGAGAAATCCCAAATTGAAGGTGCTCTCTATTTTCTGAGTTTTTGATTCATAGCTCTCTCCATACCTTATATAAATTTTGCGCGATGGTTGTGTTAGAATCATCTTGAAGAGACGAGTTCAATGATGCTAGCCAGGGATCCTAATTTTTCCATTTGAAAGATCTCACAAAATCCCCGTAATAGGTTGTCTGGAGGTTGAAGATGATGACATGTCTCGTCTCAACCAATGATAGCGTGCCAAGCGTTTTAATTTCATTGGTTGCCCTTTTTTTGATCCAATGTGTATTACACTAAGGTCCATATCAAGCACAGCGCGTCTGGTCTATTGGATTAGCTTACTAACGCGTTTTGACTATGATCTAATGGTCCACATCTTTTTGGTTTTATTTTATTTTCTGATTTTATATTTTATTTGATTAAATTTTCAAAAATTCATAACTCTTTTATTTTTTATCCAAAAATTATGAAAAAATTCACAAAAATACTTTGAATTATTTTAGATCTCATGAATATTTTTTCACATTTTTATTTTAAAATTTGGTATTTTTTATATTTTTTGTATCATTTGCTTTCTTTTAATTACTTAAAAAATACTTTCTGACATTTTTTAATTCTGAAAAAATTCATAAATACTATTTTGCATATTTTAGACTTCCTGAAAATTTTATGGAATTTTATGTTGAGGTTTACTATTTTTTATCTATTTTATGTTTGTTTTATCAATTTTAAATAGTTTAAAAATAGTTTCTGACTTTTAAAAATTACCAAAATTTTTATAAAAATATTTGGATCCATCTTTGATTTTTCTATGGCCTTATTTTTCATTTCTTGATTAATTTGAACATAATTGATATTTTTTCTCATTATTTTATATTTTAAACATTTTTTAACCCTTTTATTGTATATATTAAATATATTATTATTTTGTGATTATTTTCTGGCTGTCTTGAGTTGATTTTTTGATCATGAATTTATTAACATCATTAGATCTTGGGTGTTGAGTTCAACTCCACCAAAATGGATGAATGATTTTAATAATAGTTTGATTAAATTTTTAATTCAAAAGTGGTTTATTCCTTTTTTTCCCCTAATCCTCTTCATCCCATCCCCTTCTTATTGCACTAAGTGTTGTTGGAGCATAATCTCTATATCATGTATCAAAACAAATGGTGCATAGATTGCTATTGACCGGCCTCAAAATAGGTGCGATTTCTATATAAGTCCACTTACGATTGCTTAACATAGCGCTAAATTTTGTCCTGATTCAAATATATGATCATTCGTGGCCCAAGCTTATGATTGCAAGCCCAAGTATGTTAATTTGATCTCTTTGATCTAATAACCTTGAGATTCATTGTGTAGAGGCTTTGGTTCTACCAATCCTCTAATGGATCTACAACACCTTTGGTCAACGCGGATCACTTAAACATCGTTGATCATTAAATGGTACTTGTGAGAATTCCAAATGGATGATATACTTGACAAAAAGCAAATGCAACTTGTTGTGTGGAGGCTTTGGTTCTACCAATTCTCTAATGAGTTCTAAATGCAAGTTTCAAGATGGTCATCCAACTAACCACTAATTATTGACTTATTTTATCTTATGCTTTTATTCTTTTTATGCTTTATGTAATATTTATTTATTTTAGCATTTTACATTTCATGCCATTTTCATCTTTGCTCATTTGAGCATTTATTTTCTTGTCATATTTACTTTGCTCACTTGAGCTTTTCTTTTCCTTTCTTAAGATAAATAATCAACATAAACCCTAAAAAACTCTTAATGTACTTGGACTATTTGGTTACTATCCTTGGCATGATGGAGTATAGGACTTTTTCTTGGACTTAGGATTAGAAACCTTGGCTTATCTTGGAGACCTTGTGATCTTATATGGTTATTTTTTCTGGAGTTCTTGAGGTTTACCTCAAGATATTGGGTTGCTTGTTTGTTTTTGTGTGCAGGTTTTTGTGATTACATTCTCTATTTGTAATCTGGAATTCAACCGTATACAGCTGTTACTCTGCCCAATTTTTGTGAAGACTTAATACACTTGAAGAGGTCTAGTATGTTTGCTTGCTTGGTTTCAATCCAAAGAATTGGAATTCTATCTTGGCTCATAATTTCAAGCTTTGGCTTCTTGTTGGTTAGATGGTACTTATCCTTAACTTTTACCTTATGCTTTAGGATAGCCCCTTCTTCTCCTCCCATTTTCTTTAATTTCAAAAATCTTCTCTCTCCTTTTGAAAACCCTTCTTGTTTAGAAACTTGAAACACTTTCATAATAAACTTGGACTTAGGTCCATGCATTTTCAAAACATTTTCATCATTAAACTTCAATCAACTTAATAATACCTTGACATTTTTTGTGAGAAGACTAAAAGTCAATCAATCTCATTTCAAACCATTTTGCCACTTTGGCTTTTATCTTTAAACTTTTCTCAAAAGATTAGACTCTTGTCAATCGTTGTAGTGATGCAAACAACTATAATTCTACAATATATAGTGAAGTGAGATATTTTCCACTTGGGTGATGAGTGAGGCATTGTTGATTTTAAGATCTAAGCCATATCCTCCACTTTGAGATGATGCAAATTCTCCTTTCTCATGATTGTGGGTAGTAAGTATGTTTTCCACACGGACAATGACGATGATGTCTTATCTCTTAAAATCAACCAACACACTTGTGTTTCAAATTTTTTTTAAAAGAGGAACTACGTGTACCCTGATCCCCTATTGCACGAAAGGTGGTACGTAGGCATTAAAGGTTCACAACCGCGGAGGGTGAAAAAATCATAAAAAAATATACTTCTCTTCTCACCTCCACCATCCATTTTATATACAACACATTTTTATAGCCAAAATATACAGATTTTTTCAAAGAGGTTCCTGCGGAGTACCGTAGATGTTTAGGGTGCTAATACCTTCCCTTTACATAACCAACCCCCTTACCTTGAATCTTTCCCCCTTTTTTTAAGGTTTATTCGCTCTTTTTCCATTCCTTTGGAAACAATAAAGCGCGGTGGCGATTTTTATTTTGATTTGTATAAAGTCTAGTCAATCCAATGGCTTAATCTTGAACATTTCTACCGCTACAAAAAAATGGCGACTTCACTGGGGAAAGATTGACCTCTTGCTGGTCCATCCCTAAGTGGGTTGAGCCTATCTTTGTTTATATCTGTATATGTGCTATTGTTATTTATGTGTTATATTTTGTATATATGTTTGTTTGGATTTTCTTGGTTTTCAGGGTGCTTGGTGATTACTCATAAGTCCTATACCCGGACTTGGGCAAACTTTAAGATAGTAGGGACGGTATAGTCATGTTAATTTTGAGAGAGTAATCACAAAAAAGGAGGCATGAGATCCCCCACCCGGTGAAGGCCCCTTTGACTGTAGTGTCGTTTACTGAGTAATCGGGAAGACGTACTGCTTTCGACCTGGGAGCTTGTTGAAACTGAGGACCGTAGAATACCAAACACATCTTGGCCTTTTAGGTGTAGTGCGGAAGCTATGACGGAGTAATCCGGAAATAGTTGTCACGCGATACTACACTCGGACAATTATTTCTTGAGAATATTACTAATTACCGAGTTAATCGGGAAGTTGGTAATATCTGAAGGAAGGATGTAGACTTTGGGAGCCTCTAGAACCTTGTTCGGCAGGTGATAACTTTTTAGACAAACACCTTATGGGTAGTACCTTCGATTTCATGCTCGTGACATTGAACCTATGAACCCTATATGTGTGATCTTGTGTGTGATTGTTGCATCATGCATCCATGCACTCATAAGCATCTTTTGAAGAAACAATATTTCAAGGGATTTAAAGGTTGACTATTTGTGAATATCTCAGGTACTTTTAACCATGGATTCTGGAAAGAGATAGACTAGGAAATATAGTTCCAAGGATCCCAAGATAGATGAGTTGGTCAGTCTAATTCCAGAGATCGAGTGTTCTGCATACTTTCGGAAGAAGTATGGATCCATTATTCCTCTCATGAAGCTAAAGATGAAGGAGGGTATTCTCTCGACCTTGGTCCAGTTCTATGATCCAGTGTATCACTGCTTTACTTTTCCCGATTATCAGTTGATGCCTACACTGGAGGAGTATTCTTATCTATTGGATTTACCAGTTTCCGATTGTGTTCCTTTTACTGGTTTGGAGGGTGAGCCAAAACCATATGAGATTGTTGCTTTTATTCATCTGGGGAAGTCTGAGGTGGAAGCCCATATGACTACTAAAGGAGGGATTAGAGGCTTACCAACTTAGTTCTTATTGGAGAAAGCTCGTTACTTTGCCAGAATGAAGAGTACGGTTGCTTTTGAGGCCATCTTTACTCTACTTGCTTACGGATTATTCTTATTTCCTAATGTGGACAAGTTTGTCGACATTAACGCTATCAGGATTTTCATGATTGGAAACCCGGTTCCTACACTGTTGGGTGATACTTATTACTATGTTCATCTTCGGAGTTCTTATTATGGGGGAATGATTATCTGTTGCACGCCTTTGTTGTACCAGTGGTTCATCTGTCATATGCCTCAGTCTGATGCTTTTTGGGATGTCAAGAAGGAACCCCGTTGGGCTCCTAAGATCATGGCACTTACTCACTCAGACATTGATTGGTATCATCGAGCTTACCAGGATGTAGAGATTATTGATAGTTGTGGTAGTTTCCCTAATGTACCTCTTCTTGGTACAAAGGGATGGATTAACTATAACCCTGTTCTTGCACGACGACAGCTTGGTTATCCGATGAGGGATAAACCGAATAATATTCATTTGAGTAGTTTCTTTCTGAAAGAAGGAGAAGACCACAGGGAAGCTAAGGAGAAGATTGCGAAGGCCTTGTGTCACATTCATAAGAAGAGTAGGAAGGATTTGGGACCTAGGGGTGTTGTTTCTTTGGAGCCATATCTTTAGTGGGTCCGATCGAGAGCCATTCAGTTGAAGATGCCGTATACTCGATAGATACCCATGCCTGACTTATTTGTGAAGACCACCCCTCCCTTATTAGATGATTTAGAAGAGCTGCAACTCGCTTTGGTTAGGATGCAACAGGAAAGGGATGCCTGGAAGAATAAGTTCCAGTCTTTAGAGAGTTCCTACAGAGCAGGCCTGAAGGAGAAAGATGATTTGATCGAGATCCTTGAGAGTCGAGCGGTGGGGTATATGGAGAGGCAAGGGGATTTATTTTCCCCTAAGCCTCAACCAGATGCTGATTACTCACTTTTTGATCCAGATGATTGGAGGGAGGTTGCCATCAGACATGTGGAAGAAAACCAGAGGCTGAGGGCTCAGATTGCTAGACTCATAGGGAAGCGTCAGCGTACAGATTGATCTCTATTAGTTCCTTTTCTCAGAATTTTATATTGTATGTTCATCTTGTACTTAGGATCATCAAAACTTGTAATCTATTTTGAAGATATTATGATAAAAAATTTCAGTATTTCAAAAGCTTTATTACTTTGATGTTCGCAATATGTCTATAAATCTTAAATCCCTTGGAATATTAAATAATGAAGTAAAAATAATCATGTGCATTGCATATCATGCATCATATTGCACATATTTCTTGCATTTGTTATGCATACCCAAGTGTCTTACCCAGCTTCTTTACTTCATTCAGCAAGCTGACTCATCACTATAACACTCGGGCTAATTTCAAAAAGAAGATGGACAACTTAGAACAGGAGAATCGCGAGCTGCACGGAGAAGTTTCTGCTTTGAAGGCCGGCATGGCCAATCTGACTACTCGGATGGAAGCTCTGGTGGCTGCACAGAATCAGCCACCGAGTGTTCAACCTCAACCAACAAGGGCAAGTACTAAAGTTCCAACTGTTTCTGTATCCGCTACTCTGGCCTTTGTTCAAAACCGTATGCCTCAAGGTTATCCATGGGGAATGCCAGAGAATTTTACACCTGAAGGTTTCAATCTTGGCCCTTAAGATTCTCCAGTGGTTCAGACTGTTGTTACTCCTGCACCTCATGTGGTGCATACTGTTCCTGATGCACCCCCTTCGGTGAACTTGGTTCCGTTTGTTAATGAAGATGGGTGTCGTCCTTTCCTTCTACCGAGTGAAGACTTGGGTCTTTATGACAGAATGGATGATTTTCAAGAGAAGTTTGATAGAATGCAAAGAGAGATGAAAGCTCTTAGGGGAAAAGAGCTATTTGGGAAGAATGTGAATGAGCTGTGTTTGGTCCCGAATGTAAAGATACCTGCTAAGTTCAAGGTCACATAATTCGAGAAGTACAAGGGAAAAACTTTCCCTCGTGCTCACTTGGTGATGTACGTAAGAAGAATGTCTACCCACACTGATGATCAACGTCTGCTGATTCACTTTTTTCAGGATAGTTTTACCGGCACAGCGTTGAAATGGTATATGAGCTTATATAGTGCCAACATCCATACTTTTAATGATTTGGGAGAAGAATTCATCAAAAAATACAAGTACAATGTGGACATGGCGCCCGACCGTGACTGACTTAGGGCCATAGTTCAGAAAGATAAGGAATCGTTCAAAGAGTATGTGCAGATATGGCGCGAGGTAGCTGCCCAAGTGATTCCTCCCATGGAAGAGAAAGAAATGACTAAGATTTTTCTGAAGACGCTGGGTGCTTTCTACTACGAAAGGATGGTAGCAAGCAAACCAAGTGATTTTGCGGAGATGGTAGGAATGGGTGTCCGCCTAGAAGAGGCTGTAAGAGAAGGTCATTTGACGAAGAGTGAAGGATCCGGAGGTGTGAAGAAGCCATCTTATGGGTTTACCAAAAAGAAAGAAGGGGATACAAATGCTGTTATACAAGAGAGGAAGGTAAACGCTCCTAGAAGGAATTATCAGCGTCACCAGCAAGTCGCCTCGATTACTCCTATTATGAATGTCGCTCCGACTACCGTTGCTTATCAAAGACCATCCCAGAAACGGAACCAAGGGAATAATCAGAGAAGGGAGAACTATGACCCTATTCCCATGAGCTATGCATAGCTACTACCAGCATTGATTCAGAAGAAGTTGGTCCAGACACGACCACCTCTCGTCGTACCATCACCATTGCCTTGGTATTACAAGGTAGACCAAATGTGTGCTTTTCATTAGGGAACACCAGGGCATAGTGTTGAGAATTGTTATCCTTTGAAGACTGAAGTGCAAAGGTTGGTGAAGTCTGTAATTTTATCTTTCAAGGACATGGGATCTAATGTGAAAGACAATCCTCTACCCAAACACGGGGGAGTGAATGCTGTAAATATGGTGGCTGGTTGTCCAGGAGACTTATGGATTTTTGACATTAATCTGGTTAGAGGAGATTTGGTGGAAATGCATGCAGACCTCTATGAAATCAGCTATTATACGCATGACCATGCCGGTTGTGTTGTTTGCAGTACAGACATACAAGGTTGCGAGAAGATAAAGGCTGATTTACAGGAGATGATGGATGAGGGCTTAATCCATATAATCAGGCCAAGGGAAGAGTGTGAAGAGGAAGTGAATATGGTTTCTGGATGTCCTGGTGAATTCAAATTTTTTGATGTGGAGTACTTGAATGAGGATCTCATGTAGTTGCATGCTACCTTCTGTCGTACTGCTAGTCAGGTGGAACACCAATATGGGTCTTGCATAGTTTGCTGTCGAGACCCCCGAGGATGTTCAATTGTAAGGGAAGATGTTCAGTTGTTGTTAGACAATGGGACTATCAAGATCACAGGTCAGAGAGATGATTATCATGAGGTTGGTATGGTTAAAGTTTGTTTAATAGAAGAAGAGTCAGAGGAAGAGTATGCCTCCACGGATGAGTATTTCTCTTCAGACGAAGATTTGTTTTCCAGAAATGACTTTGTGATGCCTGATTATGTTGAGGAAGAGGTAAACATTATTGTACCTTGTTTTTGTGCACCCGCTCATCTTGAAGTGGAGTACCATAGCAAACCAGTTGTTACCCCATTGGTAATTAGTCTGCCAGGTCATATTCCTTACAAATCAGATAAGGTTGTGCCTTACAAATACAACACTACAATCTTAGAAGATGGGGTGGAAATTCCCATCCAACCAATGCCTGATATTGGAAATATAGCTGAAAATAGCAGGGTGACCTGTAGCGCTCGTGTGTTTGCGCCGGTGGTTCGAAGAGATGTTTTTGCTGGAAAGAAAATTGCGGAGAATGATTAGCCTAAGAAGGTTGCATGAGAGACTAGTGGAGCTACATTAGAGAAATAAGTGGATGATATTTTGAAGATAATTAAGATGAGCGACTACAGAATTATAGATCAGCTACTGCAGACTCCTTCAAAGATATTCATCCTAGCTTTATTGATGAACTCCTCTGCTCATAGAGAATCATTGATGAGAGTACTAGACCAAGATTTTGTGGAGAGTGACATGCCATTAGATTAATTCAGCAGCGTAATTGGAAACATTACATCATGTAATAACTTGAGTTTCTGCGTTGATGAGTTACCAGATGAAGGGAGGAATCATAACCTGGCCCTCCACATATCTATGAACTGCATGAATGATTCGTTGTCCAATGTTCTAATTGATAATGGATCCGCGATGAATGTTATACCGAGGAGTACTCTCATGAAGTTAAAGTATCAAGGAGCACCTATGCGCCCGAGTGGCATCATTGTGAAGGCATTTGATGGGTCGAGGAAATCTATCATCGGTGAAGTGGACTTACCCATCCATATAGGACCACATTTGTTCCTGATAACCTTCCAGGTCATGGACATTATTCCCACATATAGTTGTTTTCTAGGACGGCCATGGATACATGAATCAGGTGTTGTCACTTCAACTCTTCATCAGGAGCTAAAGTTTGTGTGTGAAGGGAAGGTAGTGATCATAAACGGGGAGTAGGCGTTGTTGATATCCCATCTATCCTCTTTCAGTATTGTAGAAGCGGATGAGGCTACTGTTGGAACCTAGTTCCAAGCCTTATCCATTGACAACATAAGGAGAAATGAGAATTTTGTGGTTTTGCTGAAGGACGCACAGTAGGTTGTACGCAATGGTCATAATATAGTTTGGGGACAACTTGTAGATCCACCCGTGAACAAGAACAAAGCTGGTTTGGGTTTCTCTTTGAATATTGGCAAAGTCGAAGGTTTGAAGTCAAAGTCTACTGTGAACAGTTATCAGGATGTTTTCTGTAGCGGAGGCTACCTCCATCCTATTGATTCTGGAATTAATGTTGTTGAAGAGGATGAAGCAGAGCAGGAAGTACCAAATCATGTGACACATGGAGTCCGAGTTCAGAATTGGGTCACCATTGATGTTCCTTCTTGCATACATGTTTCAAAGTAATTTTTCTTGTTAATCTGTTTCTTTCTTTTGAAAAGCTTTCACTCTGCCCAAGGTGGAAGTATTAATGTTGTAGGGCTTATCTGTTTGCTATGACTTTTAAGATCGTTAATAAAAGTTGTCTTTGTTTCCCAAATTATTTCTTTATTTTCTGCTTTTTCTTGGGAAATGGTAATCAAAAAACCTTTCAAAATAAATAATAACTGAAAATTAATCTGCATGATCACTTGTTATATGTGTCAGTTTCTAAAAGCAATCATAAATCATATGTGCAGATTAACAAAAAAACCCGTTGAATACAATGACCCTGCACCCTCTCCCAACTTTGAATGTCCTGTGTTTGGGGCTGAAGAAGAAGATTATGATGATATTCTAGAAGAGGTCTCACGGTTTCTTGAGCACGAGGAAAATACCATTCAACCATATAAGGAGCCTTTGGAAGAGCGGGTAGATTGAGTTGTTGAAAGAGTATGTGGATATTTTTGCTTGGTATTATCAAGATATGCCTGGGCTAGATATAGATATTGTCGAGCATCTCTTGCCATTGAAGCCAGAGTGTCTGCTAGTTAAACAAAAGTTGAGAAGAACCCACCCATATATGGCAGTAAAGATCAAAGAGGAGGTCCTAAAGCAGATTAATGCTGGTTTTCTTGTGAAGTCAGTGTATCCTCAATGGATTGCCAATATTGTCCCAGTACCAAAAAAAGACGGAAAAGTCCGCATGTGCGTAGATTACAGAGATCTAAATAAAGTTAGTCCAAAAGATGATTTTCTATTGCCTCACATTGATGTGTTAGTGGAAAGCACAACAAAATTCAAGGTATTCTCGTTCATGGACGGATTTTCCGGGTATAATCAAATAAGAATGGCTCTAGAGGACATGGAAAAAAAAAAGTTTATCACACCCTGGGGAACATTCTGTTACAAAGTGATGCCCATCGGGTTGAAGAACGCTGGTGCAATGTACCAGACGGCTATGACAACCCTATTCCATGATCTGATGCACAAGGAAATTGAATTATATGTTGATGATATGATTGCCAAATCCTAGACTGAAGAAGGGCATATAGAAGATTTGTTGAAGTTGTTTCAGCGTTTGAGGAAGTGTCGTCTCTGCTTATATCTAAATAAATGCACCTTCTGTGTTAGATCAGGGAAATTGTTGGGTTTCATTGTTAGCCAGAAAAGAATTGAAGTTTACCTTGACAAAGTCAAAGCAATTCAAGAAATGCTGGCACCAAAAAATGAAAAGCAAGTCAGGGGTTTCTTCGGACGTTTGAATTATATCTCCAGATTTATTCCCACATGACTGCAACATGTGAACTGATCTTTAAGTTGTTAAAGAAAGATCAAGGTTGTGTGTGGACGGATGACTATCAAAAGGAATTTGAGAGCATTAAAGAATATCTGCTTGAACCTCCTATCTTGCTCCCTCCCGTAGAAGGAAGACCGTTGATTATGTATCTAACGGTGTTAGATAAATCCATGGGTTGTATTCTGGGACAATAGGATGAAACAAGGAAGAAGGAGTTCGCCCTTTATTTTCTCAGCAAAAAGTTCACTGATTGTGAGTCGCGGTATTTCATGCTAGAAAAGACATGTTGTGTTTTGGCCTGGGCGGCAAAGCGTTTGCGGCAGTGTATGTTGAATCATACCACTTGGTTGATCTCCAAAATTGATCTAATCAAGTATATTTTTGAAAAGCCTGCTCTTACTGGGATAATTGCCTGATGGAAGATGTTGTTATCTGAATATGATATTGAGTACCGCACTCAAAAGGCTATTAAAAGTAGTGTGTTGGAAGATTACCTTGCTCACCAACCGGTGGAAGATCATCAGTCTGCAGAATATGAATTCCCCGATGAGGATGTGATGTTCCTGAAAGTGAAAGATTATGATAAACCATTGCCTGAGGAAGGCCCTGACCCTGAATCTCGTTGGAGTATGATATTTGATGGAGCAGTGAATGCTTATGGTAAAGGAATTGGTGTTGTGATTGTCACTCCTCATGGATCGCACATTCCTTTTATTGCAAGGTTAACATTTGATTGCACTAATAATATGGCAGAATATGAGGCTTGCATCAAGGGTCTTGAGGAAGCTATTGATCTCAAAATCAAAATTCTAGATGTGTATGGTGATTCAACTTTGGTAATAAATCAGATCAAAGGAGAATTGGACACTCGTCACCCTGGCTTAATCCCTTACAACGACTATGCAAGAATATTATTGCCCTTCTTCAATAAAGATGAATTCCGTCACATCCCTAGAGATGAAAATCAAATTGTGGATGCTCTGGAAACTCTGGCTTCCATGTACCAAGTGAATACTTGGAATGATATACCCCGAATTACAGTCCGATGGCTAGATAGGCCCGCTCATGTGTTTACGATAGAGGAGGTAGCAGATGAAAAACCTTGGTATTATGATATCAAGCATTTTCTTCAAACTCAGGAATACCCGATTGGTGCATCGAGGAAAGATAGAAATGTAAAATCAAGCTTCTCAAATGAGCTTTTTTTTTTATGAAGACAAACCATGAGAAACAAAGAAGGAAAAGATTTATGATCAAGCTCAAAGCATCTAAGGAAAATATCTTCAGTTCAAGGCTCTCAACAACTTTCAAGGTATAATAATATTACCTACTTTGATCTTAAGATATAGATGCTCAAATCTTGAAAAAGAAATGTTTAAAAAATCATTACTCAAGTTTTTCAAAGTTAAAATTTCATTTTTCACTTGAGTGCAATCGATTTACATTTTAGTGCAATCGATTGCATACTTAAAATTTTCAAAACGTTTGCTTCTGTTTCTCAGTGCAATCGATTTAAATTATTAGTGCAATCGATTGCACTCACTTACTTTTTTCTACTGACTTTACATGCAATCAATTTACATTGCTAGTGAAATCGGTTGCACTCTTAAAACTTTTGAAAAAATAGTTGTTGAAACCTTGTGCAATCGATTTACACAAAGGATGCAATCGATTACATGCTGCACGATTTTGAAAAATAGCAGCTTTTCACATGCCTGTTCATCATGCCTTTTCATTGAAACCTTTCTCTCTAACTTGGCATTTGTTCATGATACATTTTCAGAACTTCATGTTGTTTCAAAAGGATGTTATGAACATATAAATATTCATTTTAAAAATCTATTTCAACACCTCTTCCATAAATATTTTCTGAATTTTCAAAATACAAACTCAAGCATTCCTTGACTTTCATGCATAAGTTTTCTGCACATTTTCATACATTATCAAACAAAAAACTTTGAGCAATTATATCTTGAGTCATTGTACAATAATATTATTGGAAAAGAAGATCATACATTGTTAAATCACTCCAAGTGATCAATACTACTGTACTCATTCAAACTCAAAAATTGATAGTTACTTACTTATTTTTACAGGATTGTTGGAAATAAGTTTAAGTGTTTTTGAAATCTTGTCTTTTCAAAGTTGTTGGATACAAGTGTAGTTACTTTGAGAGGATTGTTCATAGTTAACATAGTGAAAATCCAAGAGGATTGTTCTTGGTCCAAGAGGATTGTTCTTGGTAGTTTGGTAGTTCTTGTTTAAGTTTTCCACAATAAGGAAATCTCTTTCATGTTGAAAGGGGACTGGAGTACTCTCAGACTGTGAGGGCAACCATGATATATCTCCCGTGTCTTTTATTTTTCTGCATTTTACGCTTTCCTAAAATCATCATTAACCACAAAAATAAGAACCATCATCACTAAAAACCAGAATTTTTTAAAGTACCTAATTCACCCTCCCCCCCCCCCCCTCTTAGGCGCACTTCATACTTACAATTGGTATCAGAGCAGGTTATAGGTAACCTATTCCTAAAAGATCCAGAATGGCTTCCACAAATCAAAATCCCGTTTTCAGAGATGGTGGTAGTAATAACAAGCCTCCTCTATTTTGTGGTGAATACTTTGACTTCTAGAAAATACTCATGAAGGCACATCTAGAAGCACAAGGAGAAGAAATATGGGATGCCGTCGAAAATGGTCCATTCATCCCTATAACGGTAATCAATGGTGTTGGCTCATCTAAGCCTAAAACCGCATGGGATGATGATGATAAGAAGAAAGTTCTCTATGATAAAAAGGCAATAAACCTTCTTCAAGGTGCACTTAGCATGGATGAATTCTTTTGTGTCTTGGCATGCAAGACAACAAAAGAAATATGGGATACCTTGGTACAAACTCATGAAGGAACGTTTGAAGTAAAAAGATCAAGAATAAATACCCTAAGTCAAGAATACAAATTATTTCGAATGCAACCCGGAGAAACCATTCTTGACTTACAAAAGAGATTTGTGCACTTGACAAATCATCTAAGTGCTCTTGGTAAAACTTTGACGAATGATGAACTAAATATGAAAGTACTTAGGTCCTTAACTAGGGAATGGAAACCAAAGGTAACGACAATTTCAGAAAAGAAAAGTCTCTCCAACATGACATCCGCAACATTATTTGGAAAACTTCAAGAATACGAAACGGAACTCAGAAGACTTGAAAAGCATGAAAATCAAGAGAAGAAATTCCAGAATATTGCTTTGAAGATAAACTCCAAGGAAGTTGAAAAGGAAGACAATCCGGAAGAAGATGAAAACTTCATGCTTCTTGTTAAAAGGCTTGGTAAGTTCTTCGATAGAAATGAAAAACCTTTTTCTCATTCAAAAGGAAAGAAGCAATTTAAGAAAAAGGAAGCTTCCACATCAACACAAGAAATCACATGTTATGAATGTGGTAAGCAAGGTCATATCAAGCCGGATTGTCCAAAAATCTCCAAGAAAGGTGGCTTCAAAAGCAAGAAGGGATTCAAGAACAAAAGGGCTTATGTCGCACGAAAGGACAATGAAATAAGTTCCTCATCTGATTCCGATAGTGATGAAAGTGAAAATCTATCATTGATGGCCTCACACCATTCCGATGATGAAGACATTTAGGTTAGTAATGAACTTTCTCTTTTTGAAAGTGATGCACAAGGTGCTATAGATGAATTATTGAATGAATGCAAAATTCTTTATAAAACATTTCATCACAAAAGAAACAAATTTCATCCTTAGAAGAAAAATATGTTTCGATGGAAAAAGATTTCAAAGAAGAAAAACAAAAATTAAGCGATGAGCAAAAACAGAATTCTGTATGCAATAATTGTGATTCACTCTCTTTCCAAATTGTCCAATTAAAAAGAGTCATTGAAAGATATGAAAAAGGCTAAATTGGATTGGAAGGTGTTATTAGCCAACAAAGATACTCCAATGATAAAAGTGGACTTGGATATTCAAAGTTTTCAAAACCAAGTTCTAACAAAACTATCTTTGTTAAGGCTAGTGATCAATCATCCAAAGAGAAAGTGAACAAACCTAAAATAGTTCGTCACTATCCTAAAAAGAAAACATTTCCTAAGAAGAAATCTTATCATTCTAGATATAGAAGTAACTTTGAATCTACTTGTTTTTATTGTGGTATTAAAGGCCATACACCTAATGCTTGCTATGTTAGAAACTTCAGTGTGGCAAGTTGGAATTATGTATGGGTAAAGAAAGACACTAATTATGAAGGACCCAAAGCAACTTGGGTACCTAACAAAACCTATTTTGTTTTGCAGGTATGCTTGAAGTCCACATGCAATATTTGGTATCTTGATAGTGGTTGTTCAAAGCATATGACAGGAGACCTAAACCAATTTTCAAATCTATCACTAAAGGCCAAGGGTTTTGTCACTTATTGAGACAATAATAAGGTAAGAATCTTAGGCAAAGGCAAAGTTGGTGCTCCACCTTTCACATCCATTGAAGATGTTCTTTATGTTGAAGGACTAAAGCACAATCTTCTTAGTATTAGCCAACTTTGTGACAAAGGCTTCAAAATCAAGTTCACCAAGGATGAATGTTTGATAGAAGATGAAGTCACTCATGAGGTTATACTTAAAGGTAAAAGAATCAATAATATATTCATGATTTCCCTTGATGATCCATCTTTGAAGGTTAAATGTCTCATGGCGAACAATGATGATTCATGGCTATGGCACAAAAGAATTACTCATATTCATATGGAACACTTGAATAAATTAATCAAGCATGATCTTGTCATTGGATTGCCTAAGAGAAATTTCGTCAAAGATAGACTGTGCGATGCTTGTCAAAAAGGGAAACAAACTAGATCAACTTTCAAATCTAAGAATGTGGTGTCCACTACAAGGCCACTACAATTGTTACATATGGACTTATTTGGTCCATCGAGAACAAGGAGTTTCAGAGGTAATGTTTATGCTTTGGTTATTGTTGACGATTTCTCTAGATATACTTGGACATTCTTTTTAGTGCAGAAAAGTGATGCATTCAAGGCGTTCAAGAAGCATGCTAAACAAATTCAGAATGAGAAGTCTCTAACAATTGCCTCAATAAGGAGTGACCATGGCGGAGAATTCCAAAATGCTCTATTTGAATAATTTTATGGAGAACATGGAATATCTTACAAATTCTCGGCACCAAGGACTCCTCAACAAAATGGAGTGGTAGAAAGAAAGAATAGGTCTCTTGTGGAACTTGCTAGAACAATGCTTAGCGACTCAAATCTTCCAAAATACTTTTGGGCGGATGCTGTGAGCACGACATGTTTTGTTAGCAATAGAGTTAACATTAGACCAATCTTAAAGAAAACTCCATATGAACTCTTCAAGGGGAGAAAACCAAACATTTCTTTCTTTCATATCTTCGGATGCAAATGATTTGTCCTAAACAATGACAAAGATAACTTTGGTAAGTTTGATGAGAAATCCGATGAAGGTATTTTTCTTGGTTACTCTCTCTCTAGTAAAGCATATAGAATATACAACAAAAGAACTTTGACAATTGAAGAATCTATGCATGTTTCTTTTGATGAAACTAACCCCTCCAAGGAGGATAATATTGTTTGTGATAATGATGATGAAATACTAGAAGGTCCTCAAGAAAATTCTTCCAAAGATCAACCAATTCAACTCGAAGAATCACCTCAACAAGAATCGAATCTCAATGATCTACCAAAAGAATGGAGAACTCATAGAGATCATCAAATTGATAAAGTAATTGGTGATATAAGTCAAGGTGTGTCTACAAGATAAAATCTCAAGGATGCTTACCTAAACATGGCGTTTGTCTCTCAAATTGAACCTTCCAAAGTTGATGAAGCCTTAGGCGATGACCAATGGATTATCGCTATGCAAGAAGAATTGAATCAATTTGAAAGGAATCAAGTTTGGGAACCCGTCCCTAGGCCAAGCAACAAACACATTATTGGAACAAGATGGGTGTTCAAAAACAAACTTGACGAGAATGGAATAATTATTTGCAACAAAGAAAGATTGGTAGCACAAGGCTACAATCAAGAAGAAGTAATAGACTTTGAAGAAACTTTCGCTCCAGTTGCAAGGTTAGAAGTTATTCGTCTCTTACTTTCCTATGCTTGTTCATTAAATTTTCAGATTTTCCAAATGGATGTCAAAAGCGCATTCTTGAATAGATATATCACTGAAGAAGTCTAGGTTAAGAAACCCCAGGGGTTCGAAGATTTCAAGAATCCATCTCATGTATTTAAATTGAGAAAATCTCTCTATGGACTGAAACAAGCACCAAGGGCATGGTATGATGGTTTAAGCAACTTCTTATGCGAAAAAGGTTTCGAAAAGGGAAAAGTTGACAAGACTCTATTTATCAAGAAAATCAAAGACGACACTTTGCTAGCACAAGTCTATGTTGATGAAATCATTTTCAGTTCTTCAAATCAAGAAATGTGTGAAGAATTCTCATTAATGATGCAAGGAGAATTTGAAATGTCCATGATGGGTAAAATGAACTATTTCCTTGGACTTCAAATAAAATAACTAAAAGATAGCATCTTCATCAACCAATGCAAATATTGCAAGGAACTCTTGAAAAGGTTTGACATGGATAACTGTAAGGCAATGTCTACACCAATGGGTTCTGGTTCTTATGTTGATCAAGATGAATTAGGAGTTTCCATCGACATCACTAAGTATCGAGGTATGATTGGCTCCTTATTGTATTTGACGACAATCCGTCCTGACATAATGTTTAGTGTTTGTCTCTGTGCCCGCCTTCAAGCTAACCCAAAGGAATCTCATCTCACAGCGGTAAAGAGGATCATGAAGTATCTCAAAGGGACAAAAAATGTCGGATTATGGTATCCAAAAGGTAGTGTCTACAACTTAGTTGGTTATTCTGACGCGGATTATGCAGGTTGTAAAACGGATAGAAAGAGCACAAGTGGTACTTGTCACATTCTTGGTAATGCATTAGTATCATGGGCCTGCAAGAAACAAGCACGTGTTTCTCTAAGCACGGCTGAAGCTGAATATATTGCAGCGGGTAGTAGTTGCGCTCAAATTTTGTGGCTAAAACAACAACTTCGTGACTACAGACTCGATCTAGGGTGCATTCCTCTAAGATGCGACAACACTAGTGCAATTAACATTACAAAGAATCCCGTCATGCATTCAAGAACTAAACACATAGACATTAGACATCATTTCCTCCGTGATCATGTTCTTCAAGGAGATGTCGGGTAACCTTTGTAAATACTCATAATCATCTTGTCGATATCTTCACCAAACCTTTGGCAAAAGAACCTTTCTACAAAATTCGACGAGAGCTTGGCATACTTGACGAACACGAATTATTAGGTGCATTCTACCCTTGATATAATTTTACATATATACTATATACATGCTATATGTGAACCTATGTTATGTGATATTTAAATTTTTAAGAAAAATTTGGTTTTAAACATTTTTTATTGATGCAAATCGATTGCACAAAGAGTGTCAATCGATTTGTCACTGAGTATTTTCAATTCTGTCCATTTTGTTTCAAGTGCAAATCGATTGCACCTGAAATGAAAATAGATTGCATGTACTGCAACTTGCTTTTATGACAGAAAAAATTATGTTGGTCAGAATTCCTCTCTCATATTCCCAAGCCAAATACACTTTAATTCAAAACACTCATTCCCTATCTACCAAAATCATTTCCAAATCTCAGCTCACAAACACCTCTCTCTCTCTCTCACAAAACCTAAAAACCCCAAAAACCCTAAAACTCCATACCCATGGCTTCAAGGCAAAAGAGAAAGGCTCCTGCTTCAGAAAAAGGGAAGAAAAAGGTTGATTCAACATCCAATCCATTGCTTTCAACTCTCACCGAAGAGCAAGAAGCCAGATTTATCAAAGACTTTCAAAGGAAAATAGTATCCAACCCCAAATATGGTATGCTATCCTCCTTTCCTCAAGAATGCTTTTCCTTTCAAAATGATCTAGCTGCCTATGGTCTAGAACCCTTGATTTCCTCTTTCGGTCCATGTTACCCGGATTTGGTAAGAATGTTTTTCAGCAATCTAACACCCCACAAAGGCAAAATAGTCACATATGTGTTGGGTACTCGTATCTCTCTAACTCCTCAGGTTGTTGGTGAGATCCTTCATATTCCTTTCACTGGAGGTTCCCTATATGACCCTGAAAACGAGATATGGGATGACTACCGGAAAAAGGAGTTCTTTTACAGCATTGGGCGGTTAAGTGAAGCTAAATTTCGCGCTAAACGGATTCGTGGTCTTGGCAGAGTAATTCCATCCAGAGACTCTTGGAGTGCAGGTAACCTCCATATAGACGATCGTTTATATCATTTTTTTTTTGTCTATATTATGTTTCCAAGAGCTGGAAACCACTGCACTGTTACCGACTTGGAAATGCAGCTAATTTATGCAAGAAAGAAATGGGTAAATGTAAACTGGGCAAGACTTATCATGGTGCATATGCTGAGAGTGGATGCAAAATCTAAATTTCTTCCATATGCTTATTTTGTCACTCTAATGATTGAGGAATTTGGTGTGGATTTTGCTGGGTTTGAAAAGGTGAATATGGATCCTAATCTAAACAAGATTTACATTAAGAATGTTGATTCCAAAATGGTCATGCATTATAATCCGGAAACAAAAACCATCACCTACATTGGTGAAGATGTTGTTGGAGATGAAGGAAATGACCAAGAAGTTGAAGGCGGTGAAGTTGTGCCTCCTCCTCTTACTGCTCCCTCTGGTCCAAGCAATCAAGAGCTTATGGATTACATGTCTCAACAATTTGCTTCCATGAACACCAACATCAACAATCAATGGAGTGCAATCAATGATTCCACTACAACCCAGATTAATGACTTCCGCACGGATGTGAATCAACAATTTTCGTATCTTTTCTCTCATCTTCATATTCCATCCTATGATTCAAATAATCCAGCTGCACCTCCTCAACACTACACAGAACCCTCACTTCAACAACAATTCTCGAATCAAGGCTCTTGGTCTTATAACCATCCAGACATACATCACCCTTAAAGTTCTGGCTAACTGTTTTTCTCTTATGTTCTTGTCTTGTTATTCAATGTTGTGTTTGTTCAAATTTCTGTGTAATCCTTAAACAATTTGTGTTACTCGTTTAATTCTAAATTTTCTCAATATATTTCTCTATTATTATTATTTGTTTTGTGCATCTTTCCCTTCTTTTTGATAATGTCAAAGGGGGAGAAAGATGTGTGGTACTTTATATTTGTATTTTCTTTGTCTTGATTTTTAAGGTACTTTCCAATCAAGATGAAGAAATGCAAAGGATTCCAACCCTCTCCTACATAGGGGGAGTTTTGCATCTTAGGGGGAGAAGCTCTTCGGGAAAGCACATCGGATAAAGCAAGATTGTTTGTCATCACCAAAAAGGGGGAGAATGTAAAATCAAGCTTCTCAAATGAGCTTTTGTTTTGATGAAGACAAGCCATGATTAACAAAGAATGCAATGATTTATGATCAAGGTCAAAGCATCTAAGGACAATATCTTTAGTTCAAGGCTCTCAAGAACTTTCAAGGTATAATAATATTACCTACTTTGATCTTAAGATATAGATGCTCAAATCTTGAAAAAGAAATGTTTAAAAAATCATTACTCAATTTTTTCAAAGTTAAAATTTCATTTTTCACTTGAGTGAATCGATTGCATACTTAAAATTTTCAAAACGTTTGCTTCTGTTTCTCAGTGCAATCGATTTACATTGCTAGTGCAATCGATTGCAATCACTTACTTTTTGCTACTTACTTTACATTCAATCGATTTACATTGCTAGTGCAATCGATTGCAGTCTTAAAACTTTTGAAAAAATAGATGTTGAAACCTTGTGCAATCGATTTACACAAAGGGTGAAATCGATTGCATGCTGCACGATTTTGAAAAATAGCAGCTTTTCACATGCCTGTTCATCATGCCTTTTCATTGAAACATTTCTCTCAAACTTGACATTTATTCATGATACATTTTCAGAACTTCATGTTGTTTCAAAAGGGTGTTATGAACATATAAATATTCATTTTCAAAATCTATTTCAACACCTCTTCCATAAATATTTTCTGAATTTTCAATATACAAACTCAAGCATTCCTTCACTTTCATGCATAAGTTTTCTGCACATTTTCATACATTATAAAATAGAAAACTTTGAGAAATTATATCTTGAGTCATTGTACAATAATATTATTGGAAGAGAAGATCATACATTGTTAAATCACTCCAAGTAATCAATACTACTCTACTCACTCAAACTCAAAAATTGATAGTTACTTACTTATTTTTCCAGGATTGTTGGAAATAAGTTTAAGTGTTTTTGAAATCTTGTCTTTCCAAAGTTGTTGGATACAAGTGTAGTTAATTTGAGAGGATTGTTCTCATAGTTAACATAGTGAAAATCCAAGAGGATTGTTCTTGGTCTAATAGGATTGTTCTTGGTTGTTTGGTAGTTCTTGTTTAAGTTTGCCACAATAAGGAAATCTCTTTAATGTTAAAAGGGAACTGGAGTACTCTCGGACTGTGAGGGGAACCAGGATATATCGCCTGTGTCTTTTATTTTTCTGCATTTTACGCTTTCCTAAAATCATCATTAACCATAAAAATAAGAACCATCATCACTAAAAACCAGAATTTTTTAAAGTACCTAATTCACTCGCCCCCCCCCCCCCCCCTTTAGGCGCACTTCATACTTACAAGAAAGATACTGAGAAGATTGGTAGGCAGTTTCTTCCTCAGTGAAAATGTGTTATACAAGAGAAATTATGACATAGTCTTGCTCAGATGCATGGATAGACATGAAGCAGACATGTTGATGCATGAGATTCATGAAGGTTCATTTGGCACTCATGCTAATGGACATTCGATGGCTAAAAATATGCTAAGGGCAGGTTATTATTGATTACAATGGAATCTGACTGTTACAAATTTGCAAAGAAGTGTCATAAATTCCAAGTTTATGCAGATAAGGTCCATGTGCCTCTGACACTTCTCAATGTGATTTCCTCCCCCATGGACTTTCTCTATGTGGGGGATTGACATGATTGGGATGATAGAACCCAAAGCTCTGAATGGGCACTGTTTTATCTTAGTAGCAATTGACTACTTCACCAAATGGGTAGAGGTTGCTTCATATGCCAATGTTACCAAACAGGTGGTTGTGCATTTCATCAAAAATAATCTTATATGCCGGTATGGTGCGCCGTGCTGAATCATCACCGACAATGGCTCGAATTTGAACAACAAGATGATGACAGAACTGTTTGAAGAATTCAAGATGGTCCATCATAATTCGTCTCCATACATGCCAAAGATGAACAGGGTTGTTGAAGCTGCTAATAAGAATATCAAGAGAATTATCCAGAAAATGGTTGTTACTTATAAGGATTGGCATGAAATGCTCCCTTTCGCTCTGCATGTATATCAAACATATGTTCGCACTTCAACAGGAGCAACCCTGTTCTCCCTGGTGTATGGAATGGAAGTTGTACTCCCTGTCGAGGTAGAGATTCCCTCGTTGCATGTAATAATGGAAACCAAGTTGAAAGAGGCTGAATGGGTCCAGAACAGGTTTGACCAATTGAATTTGATTAAGGAAAAGACAATGACAACTTTATGTCATAGGCAGTTATATCAGAGAAGAATGAATAAAGCTTTTGATAAAAAGGTCAGACCTCGTGAATTCAGAAAAGGCGACCTCGTGCTCAGGAAGATCATGACTTTCAACACTGATTCTAGGGGCAAGTGGACTCCCAATTTTGAAGGCCCGTATGATGTCAAGAAAGCCTTCTCTGGTGGTGCATTAATTCTTGAAACTATGGATGTCAAGGAGTTCCCACGTCCCATGAATGCTAACACAGTCAATAAATACTTCTCCTAAATAAATAAAAGAACAGCTCGCTAAGTTGAAAACCCGAAAGGGCGGCTTAGGCAAAAAGGAGCGTCTCGGTAGGCCGAAAACCCGAAAGGGTGGTCTAGTAAAAAATTAGAGACATAAACAGAATAAATTTCCCACTAAGTTCAAAACCCGCAAGGGCAGCTTAGGAAAAAGTTAGGGATTCTCTTGGCAAGTAACTACGTCAAACAAGACTTGATCGTTGAAGCAACAATCTTCTCAGATCCTCACCATACTTCAACAAAAGCTGCTGCTCAGGATTTCAAAAGTTTATAGGGGGAATAGTGGTCATTGTATCTCAATGTATCTTTTCCATTATATATTACCATTTCCCAAACTTTGTAATCATCCATGGAGTCTCTCCATTCGCGGACTACCATTCTATTAATGAAATTCGAGCTTTTACACAATTCTTTGTGTTCTTATTTTATTTAGCTTGCAAAGACTCCATTTATTACTGATAATAACTTTCAAAGCAAAAAGATTAAAAAGCAAAATTGACTTTTCAAAAATAAAGAGGAGAGATTTTTACAATTCAATTTACTTTGAGATTTGTGATGACACAATGACAACAAAAAATGGTGATCCTTGGAATGAACAAACTCTGGTTGTTTTGAGAAGATTTACTTCCTTATTGAAGGTTCTCTTAGCTCATTTTGCTGGTATATGCACGATCTTTATATGTTTCTCAGACAGTTAAAGACAATAACAATCAGTGTAAGACGCAGTATTGGGTTCGTGGTCCCATTGGCTCCAGTCAAGTCTTGGTTCACTTTTGATTTTGGGTTTGCATGGTCAGAAGCCTCTGTTCCAGATTCCCCAACAAAGTCTTCCCTCATATGATGAAAGGTTTTATTCCCTTGGTGTGCTGAGGTGTCGCTCTTTCTGTAGTATTGGCATTATTGTTGGTATCTTTTTTTCCAAGCAACTAGACCAGGGAAGTATCTTTTCTAAGAAGTGTTGAAATGATTATCAACCTTTGGGTTTTCACTCACCAAGTGCTGGGTTGGATTTAAAATACCCATGGGTTTGACCTCTTTCTATATTGATGACTTTCTGATTCCCCGGGAAGGATATCCTAGGGCATCTTTTGTTGGAATAAGTGTTCAAGATGTAAAGTGTCAATCCGCATATTTCTCCAGGGAGGTAAGCTTGAATTCCCCAGTGAGGTCTGTTTGTTTCGGCGTAAGTCTACTTTATTTAAGGGTTGATCTTGCAATCTCCAGTAGGTGTGTTACTTTTGAAGATAAACTGGTTTCTCTGATGAAGCCGGGAGGAGGATGTTCTATCTCGGTATCTGTTTAATTTTTTTATCTCCAAATTATATTTCTCTATAGTAAAGTTAAAGGCAGGCAATAGGTTTGGTTTCCGCAGCTGGCTTTTACCTTTCTTGGAATGATCTTTCTGGTTGAAGTTTAACCAAGCGTTGTTAGTACCTGAGGCGGTTTTATTTGTTTGTTCCTACTGTTTGTGTATCTGTTTTACCAACATATGCATGATAACACTCATACATTCATACATACATCATGCATGGCGAAAAATGACAAATCATTGTTCATTGACATTGTGTTCTGACCTTCCTGCAGCGCTCTTTGCTTAGATGGATTTGGTTTTCCCTCTTGAGTTTATTTCTAAAAGGATGTATCTTAACTGGTTGTCTTGCTCCAGTTTATTTCTGATTTGGATATGTGGTTGCATGACAATATTATTTACTTTGTATTTCTGAAAACTTTGAGTTTTGGTTTGTGCATTTATTTTGCACGAGAACACTTTATCTCCTCAGCAGGAATATCGTGGCATTTCCCCGAGAAGTCATATTTCTATCCCTAGAAAGTCATTTATTTTTGCAATTCTCCATGACAACAAGTAACAAGTCTCTTTATTTGAGATAGCTTATGTTTGACCCTTTCCATGAAAATTCCCTTGGTTAAAGAAGAAGTTGAGACCAGTTCTAGGCGAAACACCAGAATTTTAGGGAAAAACTTGATATATTTTCTCTTTCTCCCTTCAGTGAATGTTGGTAGGACATCGGCAGTGAATGCCGGTGTTTATTATCTTTTTTCTATCTTTAGTGAAGGTTGATAGTTCATCGTCAGTGAACGGCGATGATATGATATTTTCTCTTTCTACCTTCAGTGAACGTTGGTAGGACATCGGCAGTGAACGTTGGTGTTTATTATCTTTTTGCTATCTTTAGTGAACTTTGGTAGTTCATCGTCCGTGAACGACGATGATATGATATTTTCTCTTTCTACCTTCAGTGTACGTTGGTAGGACATCGGCAGTGAACATCGATGTTTATTATCTTTTTTCTATCTTCACTGAACGTTGATAGTTCATCGTCAGTGAACGGTAATGATATGATATTTTCTCTTTCTACCTTCAGTGAATGTTGGTAGGACATCGGTAGTGAACGTCGGTGTTTATTATCTTTTTGTTATCTTTAGTGAGTGTTGATAGTTCATCGTCAGTGAATGGCGATGATATGATATTTTCTCTTTCTAACTTCAGTGAACGTTGGTAGACCATCGGCAGTGAACGTCGATGCTTGTTATCTTCCTCTCTGATTCAATTCTTTTGGTCCACCAGTGATTTATTTTCCTTGTTAGGTTGCTCCTTTGTTTCTTCATTTTTGTGGCATCCCTAGTGATACTTTGCGTCTCTTTGGTACTGTTCATAGGCATTCATATGCATAAGCATTTGCATGGAATCTTAGGGCCAAAAATAGGGTTTGTTTTATATTTAAGTATCTTCGATCAAGTCGATATGAAGATTTTCAACCTTCGTATCTCTGGATAGAAGAAACTTAAATAAGGGCAGTTGTTGTACCCATATTTTTGCCCCTAAGATCCATTCATCATACCATGTTGATTCAATCACAACAAGATCACATTAGGACTTTTGGTTCTTCTCCCTATCATTTAGCTTTGCTCTTTTTGAGGAATTACCAAGCACCTTGACTTGTTTTCTTTTGTGATCATGAATATTTTGCTTAGATTTTTCTTTTATTAATAAAATGCAATATGGGATTGCCTTACTTGTTAATAATGTAGGTAAAGGCTACGAGGTTTAGCAAGTTGCTCCATGGGTTCATGAGTTTATTTCCATTCCCTAGTCAACATAGCTTGAAGAGTTCAAACCTCACCATTGAAGTTGTTTTGGAAGAAATGGCATGACAAGGCTTATTTTGGTTCAACATATTTCAAAGTTATCAAAATTGATTCAAAAGTACAAGGGGTTGAGGGAAGAAGTTGTCATGATTGGACAAGGTCTTGTTCTTATGGAAGTGGTTTTAGTGGCTATGCGTCCTCATCATCATACTCAACAACCTCTACTCACAAAGAAATGATGTTGGCACAAGAAGTTTGTTCAAACTTGTCAAAGTTCCTCAAAGCATTATCTTGATCTAGAGGCTAGGGTTTTGAACTTCAAAGGAGCATATCTTGCTCACCTTTCGGTATTTTTGAGTGATTCCCAAGACATATTTCTCTTCAAAGAGTTACCAACAAATCACTTAAAAAGTTCCAAGGAGTTTTCATGTGGAAAGAACTTGGTGAAGAAGAAAGATTACAAGTCATCCAGATAAATCCCCAATTTTCCATATGTGACTTCAAATGGTCATAACTTGGTCAATCTTTATCACCTTGAGCCCATTCTTTTTCCATGATGATCTTGAAGATGTGTACTTTTTGCCTTCTTTTATGTGCAAAGTGAGAAAATGGATGGAATTTGCCTTAAGAATGCAAAAGTTTATAGGCCATTTCATGATTTTTGGCCAACTTCAACAAGTCATAACTTGCTCATTTTTTGGATATTTTGAGTGGTTAAAATTTCAAAATGTCATTCAAGAGATATACTTCATTCAATCTTTTTTGGTCAAAAGCAAATTCTAAGTGGAAGACCATGTTTGGATACAAAAGATTATAGGTCATTTTTGAAGAAGAATTTGAAATATTTCTAAGTATGGAAAGTCAACTCTTTTTCTTCAACTTTGACTCCATGTAACTTTCACCTCAAGCATCCATTTGATTCCATTCTTTTTCCATTGCAAATCTTGTAACCTCATCTTTCCAAAGTATCAAGAATTATGCCCTAAGACCCCTTGAGTTAGAAATGCTATGGATTTGAATTTGGTAACTTGAAACTGAATTTTTCACAAAGTCGGGATTTTGAAATCTTTGTTTTGGCTTCTAATCACAAGTTTTCCATGCGTTTTTTTTCTAAACATGATTAGCAACTTACCAGAATTGATTAGCATCGTGAAACATAGGATTTAGCTGAGTTTTGATCAAAATTGAGTCACACTTTCTTCATGATGCAGACCCACATGAATTCCCTCCAAAACGCATCATTCACTCTTCCTTTTAATCCCATTTGCTTCCCTATAAATAGAGGGTCATCCCCCATCCATTTTCCCAAGCTTAGAGAGCCAAGAACACCCTGCCAAAACTTCACACGAACCCACTTTTGTTGAATTCAGTTTTCGAAATTTAAGCTTCCTTTTCCAAAATTCTTTGTGCATTCATCATCCTTGAGCATCATACAAACTCTTCAGCACTTAAACCAATCAAAACGACCCATAATTCAAGCTACAGAAGTCCAGTTTAAGAGCTTCTTACTTGAACTTCGAAAAGGTAGAATTCTCTACCATTTGGATCCAAATCAAACACTAATTTGTTCTACTCCTTTGTATGATTCTAATGCTGCTTACAATTTTTAAATCGATTGAGAATTGAGAGATAAATCCCAAATTGAAGGTGCTCGCTATTTTCTGAGTTTTTGATTCATAGCTCTCTCCATACCTTATATAAATTTGGCGCGATGGTTGTGTTAGAATTGTCTTGAAGAGACGAGTTCAATGATGCTAGCCAGGGATCCTCATTTTTCCATTTGAAGGATCTCACAAAATCCCCATTGCAGGGTGTCTAGGGGTTGAAGATGATGACATGTCTCGTCTCAGCCAATGATAGCGTGTCAAGCGTTTTAATTTCATTGGTTGCCCTTTTTCTGATCCCATGTGTATTTTACTAAGGTCCATATCAAGCACAGCGCGTCTGGTCTATTGGATTAGCTTACTAACGCGTTTTGACTATGATCTAATGGTCCACATCTTTTTGGTTTTATTTTATATTTTGATTTTATATTTTATTTGATTAAATTTTCAAAAATTCATAACTCTTTTTTTTTTATCCAAAAATTATGAAAAAACTCACAAAAATACTTTGAATTATTTCTAATCTCATGAATATTTTTCACATTTTTATTTTAACATTTGGTATTTTTTATATTTTTGTATTATTTGCTTTCTTTTAATTACTTAAAAAAATACTTTCTGACATTTTTTAATTCTGGAAAAATTCATAAATATTATGTTGCATATTTTTGACTTCCTGAAAATTTTATGGAATTTTATGTTGAGGTTTACTATTTTTGATATATTTTATGTTTGTTTTAGAAATTTCAAATAGTTTAGAAATAGTTTCTGACTTTTAAAAATTACCAAAATTTTTATAAAAATATTTGGATCCATCTTTGATTTTTCTATGACCTTATTTTTAATTTATTGATTAATTTGAACATAATTGATATTTTTTCTCATTATTTTCTATTTTTTCTCATTATTTTCTATTTTAAACATTTTTTAACCCTTTTATTGTATATATTAAATATATTATTATTTTGTGATTATTTTCAGGCTGTCTTGAGTTGATTTTTTGATCATGACTTTATTAACATCATTAGATCTTGAGTGTTGAGTTCAACTCCACCAAAATGGATGAATGATTTTAATAATAGTTTGATTAAATTTTTAATTCAAAAGTGGTTTATTCCTTTTTTTTGCCCTAATCCTCTTCATCTCATCCACTTCTTATTTCACTAAGTGTTGTTGGAGAATGATCTCTATATCATCTCTCAAAACAAATGGTGCATAGATTGCTATTGACCGGCCTCAAAATAGGTGCGACTTCTATATAAGTCCACTTACGATTACTTAACATAGCGCTAAATTTTGTCCCGATTCGAATAAATGATCATTCGTGGCCAAAACTTATGATTGCAAGCCCTAGTATGTTAATTTGATTTCTTTACCTTGAGATTCATTGTGTGGAGGCTTTGGTTCTACCAATCCTCTAATGGATCTACAACACCTTTGGTCAACGCGGATCACTTAAACATCGTTGATCATTAAATGGTACTTGTGAGAATTTCAAATGGATGATATACTTGACAAAAAGCAAATGCAACTTATTGTGTGGAGGCTTTGGTTCTACCAATCCTCTAATGAGTTCCAAATGCAATTTTCAAGATGGTCATCCAACTAACCACTAATTTTTGACTTGTTTTATCATATGGTTTTAATCTTTTTATGCTTTATGTACTATTTATTTTTTTTAGAATTTTACAATTTCATGCCATTTTCATCTTTGCTCACTTGAGCTTTTCTTTTCCTTTCTTAAGATACTTAATAATCAACATAAACCCTAAAAAACTCTTAATGGTACTTGGACTATTTGGTTACTATCCTTGGTATGATGGAGTATGGGACTTTTTCTTGGACTTAGGATTATAAACCTTGGCCTATCTTAGAGACCTTGTAATCTTATCTGATTATTTTGTCTGGAGTTCTTGAGGTTTACCTCAAGACAATGGGTTGCTTGTTTGTTTTTGTGTGCAGGTTTTTGTGATTACATTCTATGTTTGTAATCTGGAATTTACCCGTATATAGCCGTTACCCTGCCTAGTTTTTGTGAAGACTTAATACACTTGAAGAGGTCTAGTATCTTTGCTTGCTTGGTTTTAATCCGAAGAATGGGAATTCTATCTTGGCTCATAATGTCAAGTTTTGGCTTCTTGTTGGTTAGATGGTCCTTATCCTTAACTTTTATTTTAAGTTTTAGGATAACCCCTTCTTCTCCTCCCATTTTCTTTAATTTCAAAAATCTTCTCCCTCCTTTTGAAAACCCTTCTTGTTTTGAAACTTGAAACACTTTCATAATAAACTTGGACTTAGGTCTATGCATTTTCAATACATTTTCATCATTACACTTCAATTATATTAATAATACCTTGACATTTTTTGTGAGAAGACTAAAAGTCAATCAATCTCATTTCAAACCATTTTGCCACTTTGAATTTTATCTTTAAACTTTTCTAAAAAGATTAGACTTTTGTCAATCCTTGTAGTTATGCAAACAACTATATTTCTACAATATGTAGTGAAGTGAGATATTTTCCGCTTGGGTGTTGAGTGAGGCATTGTTGATTTTAAGATCCAAGCCTTATCCTCCACTTTGAGATGATGCAAATTCTCCTTTCTCATGATTGTGGGTAGTAAGTATGTTTTCCACACGGACAATGACGATGATGTCTTATCTCTTAAAATCAACCAACACACTTGTGTTTCAAATTTTTTTAAAAAGAGGAACTATGTGTACCCTGATCCCCTATTGCACGAAAGGTGATACATTGACACTAAAGGTTCGCAACCGCGGCGGGTGCAAAAATCATTAAAAAAAAATATTTCTCTTCTCACCTCCACCATCCATTTTATATACAACACATTTTTATAGCCAAAATATACAGATTTTTTCAAAGAGGTTCCCGCGGAGTACCGTAGATGTTTAGGGTGCTAATACCTTCCCTTTGCATAACCAACCCCCTTACCTTGAATCTTTCCCCCTCTTTTTGGGTTATTCGCTCTTTTCCCTTTCTTTTGGAAACAATAAATCGCGGTGGCGATTTTTATTTTGATTCGTATAAAGTCTAGTTAATCCAATGGCTTAGTCTTGAACATTTTTATCACTACAACATGCAATCTTCAAATGTGGCGTGATTTCATAGAAGGACCGTTAGGGTTGAATCATCCAAATATAAGTCATCTTAGTGTTTTTTGGATCAATGTGTTTCAGGCATGTACCTGAACAAGTGAGGAAGAAGTTGGATGGTCGGTGTGAAGTCATGGTGCTCATAGGTTATCCTTCGACTGGTGCATACAAGTTGTATTCACTGACTGAAGATAAACTAGTGATCAGTAGAGATGTGTTTGAAGATGAAAGAAAAAGGTGGGATTGGAGTCGAAGTTCAGTTCTACAAGAATCATACACAGTCATAACTGTGTTTGAATGAGATGAACATAACGAAGCTTCGACAAGTCAAAATAAACAAGTTGATACTTCGACTGGTCAAAATCGAAGAACCACATGTGCAACTATGTTTGAAGGAGATGAATAGAGTGAAGCTTCGACAAGTCAAAATGAACAAGTTGATACTTCGACTGGTTGAAATCAAAGAATCATATGTGCGACTGTGTTCGAAGGAGATGAACAGAATGAAGCTTCGACAAGTCAAAATGAACAAGTTGATACTTCGACTGGTCGAATCGAAGAACAACCCGTGCAACTGTGTTCAAAGGAGATGAACAAGAATTGAGTTAGACTAGGCTGATTGGATATGAGGGGTTTCTAGATTGCACAATCGATGCAGATGGTGACTAAGTCGAAGAATCCATGAGAATGAAGCCTTGAGCAATTCGAATTAGAACTCAGAGCCATCAAAAATAACAATGATTGGAAGCTTGTGAAAGAATCAATTGTTATGAAATGGAGATGCAAATAAAAAAAACCTAATGGGATGAAGCTTGTTGGGCTTGGACTGATTAGCTCGAAGCCCAAATTTGTGCAAGACACCAACCATAACCTGTCTAAGTTCACTCAAAGTTCAAAATGGCATGAAATATCTCAAAATGGAAACTTTTCAAATCTCTTGATTTTGCTTTCAATGCCATGGTTAATGGCTGATTCATGCCATATTTGTTCACCACCACACCCCTATAAATACAAGACTAAATCAAAAGTAAAGGAGGAGGAGATGGCCTATCAAAGCTCCACAAAATTGTAAAAGATTCAACAAAATTGTCAAACTTGAAACAAACTTTGCAGGCCTTTTCCATCCATACCAAGCATCATATCCTTATACTAAAAATTCTAGGAGACATTCTCAGTCCTTAAGCAGTTCCAACCCGATCTCACTGTTTTTTGGTAAAAATTCCTCGATCTCAAACTCATAGAATACATGATTTAAATTCACATTGATCATATATACTATTGTTGCTAATGTTTATCTTTGATTGAATGTGTTACATGATAGATTAGGTGCAGAATTAGGGATTTACTAGGATCAGGGTACAATTTGGATCGTAGCTCGAAATAGATGATATGTCCATAATCTATCGAATCCAAGACATGATTTGACCAGATCTGGGACTTTTTTCTAATGAGTTTCCTACAGATCTAGTGTTCCCAGATCAAAGGAGTACACCATACACCAGCATTACCTTGCTGACAGATGTTGGCTAATCCAGATCCAGTGCCTTCGACGTGCAGTCCGTCGTGCATTTTCGACAACCTCTCTCATTGGATTAAAAGGCATCCTCGGCCTCTTTTCGATTCGGGCCTTTGTTCCGCAAAGTACACCCCCTGTTTACTAGTCAGCCTGACCCATTTATTTGTTGTTTTTATTTCTTTTAGTTTATTAATGCTAAGCTTTATTATATTATTTAATTATAAAAACAGATAAAAATCACAAAAATATTAGGTTAGCATTTTCTCAAATAAATTAATTTTGTGAATTAATTGATTGATTATTTTAACCCTTTTTTAATTTAAAACTAAATAGACTTAGGATTTTAAATTAAATTTCTTTCCATGATCAAAAACAAACAAAAAGATTTTTCCTTTTAAGTTTTAGACATCGTTTTCATTTCACGCGCATTATTTCCTTTCACACGTTTTTCATATTATTGTACCTGCTTCCTGGTTGTAATAGTTTAAAGTAGGCTTTTACATTTACTGCTTTATTTCCTTCCTTGTTTTTGACATGTAATTAATCACCCTCCCTGAAGCCTTGTAATAGCTAGATTTACGTTTCCGCACTTTTAATTACTGCAAATTATTAACTAGTTAGATGTATGCTAATTAGGATTGTATGGCAAGAATAAAACAAAACTCTAGCAAACCTAACATAAGACAAAAGTAACTAAATACAACACAATTACACATGTACACCTCTAGGGTATTCCCACTTTGGTTGCCTTTGGAAAAACAGTCACAAGTCTCGAATCGTGAGAGATTTTAGTGGCTACCCTACGGTTTAAAGATCATAAGTCCCTTGATGACCCTCTCGATGTTGTCTTGGTAAAATGATCTTAAAACCCTAGGGTAGTTACTAAAGTTTTTTGCCCAATTGCCTTCGTGACTGTATAAACGTTCCTTCGAATATCCCTCAAACATCCAATAACTAGAGCTACCTACTCACTAATAGTAGGATAGCACTGTCTAAAGGATAAGAGGAAAAGAACAGCCTTTCGAGTAAAGTAGATAGTTCCTAGATGCTATGCTCAAACAATTTTTACACTTACACAAAACTTCTTTCAAAAACATTTTCAAACACTTTGTATATGTTCTCTACTATTCTGAGAAACATTACAAAGTTCTCCACACTAAGGTGCTTTCAAAAATAATTTTCAAAACACACAAAACACAAGGTATTTCAAAATGAGCTAAGCATCTAAGAGCCCGTAGAAAACTATGGATGGAAAGGGTGCTAACACCTTCCCTTTCCATAATCTACCCCCCTTACTCAGAAAACTCTCGAAAGGTTTTTTCTTTTCTCTTCACCCTTTCCTTTGTTGGATAAAAGAAAAGTCGATGGCGACTCTTACTTACTGCAACATTTGTGAATACAAATGCAAAACCAGTATAACAGTCGGTTCTGCCACCGTATTATAGAACTGGCGAATCTGCTGGGAAATGACTTATAAAGTGGGGTTACCTTAGAGTTTAGTTCATTTTTAAATTGCTTTACATTGTGTGTTTTGTATGCTTTACTTTTGAGGGCTTGTTTGGTTTGTTACTAAAAGATCCTACACCAGATCTGGGGCACATTTTTAGGTAAGTAGCAATAAATCATGGAAGTTGTACGGCATAGACCGGTATAGACAAAGTGATAGCTACGTTAGCGTGATACTCTAGCTTGTACTAATGTTCCTTGAGTCAGTCACGGGTAACATTAGGCTTCCTTATAATGTCATTAAGCACTAACAGACCTTTAGAACCTTTAATTGACTCATCCTAAGCCATTAGAAAGTAATGAGATGGTCGGCTTTGGTTCTGACCAAAGATTGGTTGATACTCGATGCTACACTCATTGAGATTGGACTTTTGGGATATTCTGGCTGCAATACTTTGGTGCTTGAGCTAGAACAAAGCCTAAAAGAAAGGTCAGTGATATTAGACTCCTTAGAACCCGGTTAGTATTACTAGGACAGGAGCCAATTGAAAGTTCAAGAGGGTACTTACCTTTAAACCTCATACAAGCCTTTGAACCTAAGGCTACTTGTGTGACTTGTTTGCTTTCATTATCTAACAACTTGAACTCCTTGCAGGGTTTTGTTTATTATCTAACAATGTGAGTTCCTTGCAGAACTTGTTTGTAGTCATTATCCAATAACCTAGACATCTTACAAGACTCACTTGTCTTCATCACCTTACACTTTTGCTTGGTGCATAACATACACATCATGACATCATGCCATATCATTTCCTTAACCATTTCAAGGATCCCAGGGGTCTGTTATGCAGGCTATGATGAACCAGATGTCTAGCAAGGGGCAAGGGGATTTATTTTCCTCTAGCCAATACCGTCAAAATACCAAAGCGCGATAACTTGAGTTAGAGGCTATGACCCACTCGACATGGTGAGCTTGATTCTTATAGAAGGACATTCAACGATATGAAGTTCTTTCGTCAAAGTAGCAGTCAAAATTCAACTTCTAACATTTTCTTGTGTTTACCCCACGGGATGCTTGAAAATGTTGCATGCATGACATTACATATCAGGTATTTTCTAGAGAGGTTTCTCATTTTCTCGCTGTTTATTTCAGCAAGGAAAATGGCCCTCAAACAAAATGTCAAGGATCTCCAGGCTCAACATGTACAATTCCAGGAGACCCTTCTGAATCTGGCCAAGGGGCAGCAAGAAATAATGATGTTCCTTGCCAAGAAAAAGAAGAAGACTAAGAATCCAATTATTATCCTTAATCTGGGAAGGAGATTCAAAGGTCCGACCCAACCGATTCAAGCTGTTGAAGTCTCCTCTAATGAAGATGACAACCAAGATGAAGAGGATATAAACATTAAGCCGGAAGACAAGAATAACCAGGGTTCAGAAAATGAGGATTACTCGGATGAACAATACCCTCCTACTAATGACAGGTACAAATAGTTGGAGGATAGACTCAAGGCTATGAAGGTCTAGAAGATACCAGGATTGGATTTCGGTGAACTAGGGCTAGTTCCAGGGGTCGTCATCCCACCTAAGTTAAAGGTCCCTATCTTTTCCAAATATGACAGGGTCTCTTGTCCTAAACTTCACTTGAGATCATATGTCAGAAAGATTCAGCCTCACACTAATGACCTGAAGTTATGGGTCCATTTCTTCCAAGAAAGTTTGGCTGGCACTCAACTGGAATGGTTCTATCAGTTGGAAGGAACCAACATTCATACCTGGGAAGACTTGGCTGCTGCTTTCTACAAACAATGCCAATACAATACTGACCTGGCACCAACTCGAGTGAAATTGCAGAATATGTCCATGGGCTCAAGGGAAGAATTCAAGGAATATGCACAAAAATGGAGAGATTTGGCTGATAGGGTGCAACCTCCTCTGATTGGTCGGGAAATGATAGACATGTTCATGGGCACTCTAACAGGACCGTTCTTTAATCTACTGATTGGGAGTTCTTTGTTTGGTTTTACAGAGATGATTCTGACTGGGGAAAGGATTGAAAGTGGTATCAAAAGTGGGAAGATCCCAATGGCCTCAACCTCTAATGATGTTAAAAAGCCCTTTGTTGGTAAAAAAATAAAATAATGCGGTCTATGGTAAAAGGAGCCATAGTAAAAATGACCACCATCAGTCCGTGGGAGCGGTGTTAATTTCTAATCCTACACCTGTTCAACAATAATAGGGAAATAGGCGTAAGATAAAGTTCTAAGAAAGTAAGTACACTAAGATTAATATGCCATTGTCTCAAGTGTTACAACATTTTCTAAAAGAGGAACTGATTACACTAAGGGATCCTCTTCAAAACTCCGATACGTCCTCTCCTAAGTACAATCCTAAGGCAAAATGTGCCTACCATTCTAATAGTCTTGGACACGACACCGAGAGTTGTTGGTCTTTGAAAAACAAGATTCAAGATTTGATTGACAACAAGGAGATTGAATTTTACCCTCCTAAGGCTCCCAATGTGATCACTGCACCCATGCCAAATCATGGCCAAGATTGAGAGCGTTTATTTCATTTGAATTATCATTTGTATTTCTTTGTTTGCTTAAACACTTATCTTTATGTCAGACTTTAGTTATTCTCATTAATGAATTGCATATGTTTGTCTTGAATTAATTCATTCGTATTCACTATATTCAAATTGTGCTTTTTATTCCCTTTTTGTGATATTGAACTCTCGATTAAAAGCATAAACCTTTAGAGGGAGGATGACAAAAAAGATACCGTAATCTTTACAGTATGCTTTTGAACAGACCTTACTGACGATGTACAATCGTTGTTTCAAATCCTAAATAGTGGAGTTATAAGGAAGATAATCCCTAGTTAACCCCTTTGAGCCTAAGAAGTAGGAGTTTTCTTTTTCATTCAAATTGAAACCTTTAATCATAACCCGGGTAGGGTAGTTTCTCAGTTAATTAAATAGTGCACTCAATCGCAAGTTTTCCTTTCGTACATGATGAGTAGTGTCGAGGTATCCTTCCAAAACAAAAGATGGTGATGGTTCCGCATAATCATTAAAACAGGAAGTCATTATCTCTCAAAAGAAAAGCCTGCTAAGTCAAAACCTATGAAGGAAACTTAAGAAAAAAACTGGGGCATCCCGCCGACTGTAATCACAAAAGAAACAGTTCAGGCAAAAAGTAGGGATAATAATAAAAAAAGAGGTCGCTACAACTCCTCAATAAAAAGAAAAGGTTACAAAAATGATTTCCTTCTAAAATAAACTTTCAGTATCCAAACCATCACCGGAATATCAGCGCAAAGATTCCAGAACTCAATTTGAATTTAGACGCACAATTAACTGAGTATAGGGATGAAGAACATCACGAAGAACGGCTTGGGTACAAATAAATTTTGAGCATTTATCCTTTGTTTCTTTAACCGTGAACCAGGCCACGCTAAAACCTTTAAAAGTCCTAGCTGAAGCATGGGTTAGTTCGAAAGCATACCGTTACAAAAGGTATCCTTACTACTTTAAGGTTTGCTATAAATCCTTAGTTGATATAACATTCTTGCAAATTTTGTTTTATTAAAAAATGAATTTTCAAAAACTTCAAGACAGACATAAGCTTTGCATTCTTTAATACCATTGTTTGCATATAACTAATTGTTCAACAACAGAGAAATACACACGACGAATATTCAATGAACGAAAATCCTCTCAATGAACAAAATAACCTCAGATGGAAAGATATTTCCAATAACAGGCCTTTCATAATCAAGGGGAATGGCATATTGTACAACTGATCTGGGGGGAGTCGATTCAAGATTCAAGGAATTTCTCAAAAATTCCGAATAGCCAGGGACAGATCTCCATCTGGATCACTAGGGGAATTAGACATGAATTCCAACAAAGGATCACATACAATCGAGCAAACATTTTTATGAAGTGCTACAACACTTACTGCTATGGACAATGATGATTCTCCGCACCCGATGAACATATACATAGTTGGAAAATACTACGCATGAAAAAGACCCGCTAGGTTGAATGGCCTAGGCAAAAATAAGGCCATCCCGGCGAACCAAAAGAGTTCGGGAAAATATTAGGGACATATAAATTTGTACACCCGGCAAGTCGAAAACCTCAAAAGGTAGGTTGGGCAAAAAAGGGTATCCCGGTGGACTGAGAATCTGAAAGGACAGTTCATGCAAAAGTTAGGGATTAAACCGTACGACTATATCCTTTCATCTCACCATTTATCTATCAGTAGAAGGATTATTACGCTGATCAATATTTACTCAAGACTCCAGGGGTTGGGATAACATTAAAACCATCCACAAAATCCCAACAGAGCTAATTCCATAAGATTATCTCCACAAAGTGATCTTCATGAAGTCATACATTCCCTGCAATTTCCCCTGCAGATCGCTCTGGCGGATAAAGGAGTAGGATCTTCTTCTTTGCAATATCACCAACCTACGGAGTTTCAACATTATAATCTAAGGGAATTCCTCTCCACAATTGTGTTTTCAAAACTATAAAAGCCCCTGCAGACAACTTCTCTCCAACAGAGCTCATTCCTCCATCGCCAGGTTTTATTTCTCCAATAGGGTTTATTTCCCAAATAGGATTCATCTCCCCGTCTTGAGTCTATTACTCATATGACAATGAGTCACCGGCAAAACTTCCATTCCCTAGTGAAGTCATCACTATCTCCAAGGAGTTACTACAGAACCTGAAGTCGGACCAGATGTCAGTCAACTTTATCCTCCCAGGAGAGATGGAAGGTTATCCATCTCTTATATTCCCTAGTCAGGGTATAAACTCCCGAGTAGATCAATAAACAACCAACGTTCTTAAATTCTTCTCCCCAAGTAGGAATTAACACTCTCCAACAGAGTTTCCTCAAGCAAAAAGCAAGAAATCAATGTTCCCCGACATAGTTCCCTCAAACAAGAAAGCAGGGTTCCCTAGAGGAACAATCCCCAAAAGATTAAAGATATACATACTCTTCATCCCCAGCAACAATCATGGATTTATTTTCCCCAGATTAAGATGCTACTCAAATTTGCAAATGCACTTTAATAACATTTCACATTCACCATCATTTACCAATATCATAGCATATGCATACAAAACGCATATAGCACAGTCTCATTTATTTTGAGAATTTCATTACGAAATTCACTTCATACATCATGACATTGCACACATCTAGACCTTTATCTTTTCAGGTAAAGTCTATAAATAGACGAATATCATTAACTATCTACATGACCAGACAAATTTCTTTAGAAACTAAATTCTGGCAAGTACTTCCCTCAAAGACTTTCCATAGAAAGTCATTCTAAAAAATATCTCTCCTAGATGAAGTCAGGCGTAGACGTCTTCTAATGCATCATTCAGACGAAATTAAACGCAGATTCCTTCTGGTACCCTGTTGAAGTAGTAGTCGTAAGATTCCTTCATTGCCTGTTGAAGTAGTAGTCGTCCAAGATTCCTTCATTGCATGTTGAAGTAATAGTCGTCCAAGATTCCTTCATTACCCGTTGAAGTAGTAGTCGTAAGATTCCTTCATTGTCTGTTGAAGTAGTAGTCGTCAGATTCCTTATTTACCTGTTGAAGTAGTAGTTGTAAGATTCCTTCATTGCTTGTTGAAGTAGTATTCATCAGATTCCTTCATTACCTGTTGAAGTAGTAATCGTCCAAGATTCCTTCATTACCTGTTGAAGTAGTAGTCGTAAGATTCCTTCATTTCATGTTGAAGTAGTAGTCGTTATATTCCTTCATTACCTGTTGAAGTAGTAGTCGTAAGATTCCTTCATTTCCTATTGAAGTAGTAGTCGTCAGATTCCTTTGTTACCTATTGAAGTAGTAGTCGTCCAAGATTCCTTCATTACCTGTTGAAGTAGTAGTCGTAAGATTCCTTCATTTCATGTTGAATTAGTAGTCGTCAGATTCCTTCATTACCTGTTGAAGTAGCAGTCGTCTAAGATTCCTTCATTACCCATTGAATTAGTAGTTGTAAGATTCCTTCATTACCTGTTGAAGTAGTAGTGATAAGACTCTTTCATTTGATGTTAATGTAGTAGTCGTCAGATTCCTTTATTACCTGTTGAAGCAGCAATCATCCAAGATTCCTTCATTACCTGTTAAAGTAGTAGTCATCAGATTCCTTCATTACCTATTGAAGTAGTAGTCGTAAGATTCCTTCGTTGCCTGTTGAAGTAGTATTCGTCAGATTCATTCATTACCTGTTGAAGTAGCAGTCGTCCAAGATTCCTTCATTACCTGTTGAAGTAGTAGTCGTAAGATTCCTTCATTTCCTGTTGAAGTAGTAGTCGTCAGATTCCTTTATTACCTATTGAAGTAGTTGTCATCCAAGATTCCTTCATTACCTGTTGAAGTAGTAGTCGTCAGATTCCTTCATTACCTGTTGAAGTAGTAGTCGTCAGATTCCTTCATTACCTGTTGAAGTAGTAGTCGTCAAATATTCCTTCATTACCTGTTGAAGTGGTAGTCGCCAGATTCCTTCATTATCTATTGAAGTAGTAGTCGTCTAAGATTCCTTCATTCCCTGTTGAAGTAGTAATCGTCAAAGATTCCTTCATTACCTGTCAAAGTAGTAGTCGCCAAAGATTCCTTCATCATATGTCGTAGTCAAGCTTTATACTTTTAGATGGCATCTATAAGCCCATTTCCGAAGACTCTCCATTATCTTCTCGAAATGGCATCTGTAAGCCCATTCCTGATATCATCAACCAACGGCGTTACTTCATGCGAGTGCAAATTTCTGGGTAGTCTAGTGTTCAATCATCTTCCACCTTCAGATCACGAAAGGCAGACAAGCCAATCTAAATCTGTAGGTTTAAGAAGATTGAACAGGGGAAGATGTTGCACCCTAAAATTTTCCCTCCCATTTTATTCAAGACATGCTCATTAAGGTCCTCAATTACTCAAGGTTGACCAAGAATTGACCAGACAAATTCTCCTCCTAAGCAATGGATTTCCAACTAGGTTGCCCTTGCAGGTTTTCAACCTACCGAGAAAATTTATTATGTTTATGTCTCTAACTTTAGCTTAGAACTCCCCTTCGAGTTTTCAGTCTACCGAGACGCTCTTTTTTGTCTAAGCCGCCCTTTCCAGTTTTTAACTTAGCGAGCTATTCTTTTATTTATTTAGGCGAAGTATTTCTTTATTGCATCAGCATTCATAGGACGTGGGAACTCCTCACCATCCATAGTTTCCAGAATCAATAAACTGCCAGAGAAGGCTTTCGTGACAACATATGGGCCTTCATAATTGGGAGTCCACTTGCCCCTAGAATCAGTGTTAAAAGACATGATCTTTCTGAGCACGAGGTCACCTTCTCTGAATTCACGAGGCTTGACCTTCTTATCAAAATATTTCTTCATTCTTTTCTGATATAACTGACCATGACACAAGGCCGTCATTATTTTTTCTTCAATTAAATTTAACTGGTCAAACCTATTCTGGACCCATTCAACCTACAATAACTTGGTTTCCATTATTACACGCAAAGAGGGAATCTCAACCTCAATGAGGAGAACTGCTTCCATACCATACACAACAGAGAACAGGGTTGCCCCTGTTGAAATGCGGACGGATGTATGATACCCATGCAAAGAAAAAGATAGAATCTCATGCCAATCCTTATAGGTAACAACCATCTTCTGGATGATCTTCTTAATGTTTTTATTAGCAGCTTCAACAACCCCATTCATCTTAGGCCTGTAAGGAGACGAGTTGTAATGGACAATCTTGAATTCTTCACAAAGTTCTGTCATAATCTTATTATTCAAACTTGAGCCGTTATCAATGAAAATTCTACTTGGCACGCCATACCAACATAATAAGATTGTTCTTGATAAAGCGTACTACCACCTGCTTGGTGACATTAGCATAAGAAGACGCTTCCACCTAATTGGTGAAGTAGTCAATTGCCACTAAGATGAAACGATTTCAACTCGATGCCTTGGGTTCAATCATTCCAATCATATTAATACCCCACATAGAAAAAGGCCACGCGGAAGAAATAACATTGAGAAGCGTTGGAGGCACATGAATCTTGTCAGCATAAATCTAACATTTATGGTACTTCTTCGCAAATTTATAACAGTCATATTCCATTGTCATCCAATAGTAACCTACCCTAAGCATCTTCTTTGCCGTCGAAGGTCCATTGGCATGGGTAACAAAGGAACCTTCATGGATCTCATACATCAACATGCCAGCTTCGTGTCTATCCACAAATCTGAGCAATACCATGTCATAATTTCTCTTGTATAACACATATTCATTGAGGAAAAAGCTACCTGCACACCTTCATCGACTCACCAACTGAATATTCTCGAGTTTGAAGAAAGTGCTTGATATCATAGTACTAAGGTTTTTCATTTGACGTCCCCTCTATAGCAAACACATGAGCTGGTATATCAAGATGTCAAACTGTAATCTGAGGTACATCATTCCAAGCATTCACTTGATACATGGAACCCAAGGTGGCTAGAGCATCTGCCATCTGATTCTCATCTATGGGAATATGACAAAATTCAACTTTATTAAAGAAAGGTAATAGTATTGCATAATCTTTGTAGGGAATCAAGCCAATGGGACGAGTCTCCCATTCTCCTTTGATCTGATTTATTACCAAATCTGAATCACCATATACATCAAGAATTTTGATTCTGAGATCTATAGCCTCTTCAAGAGCCATGATACAAGCTTCATACTCCACTATGTCATTGGTACAATCAAATTTCAACCTTGCAGTAAAAGGGATATGTAACCCATGGGGAGTGATAATCACATCATCAATTCCTTTTCCATAAGTATTTACAGCTCCATCAAACATCATACCCCACCGGAATTGAGGACCAGGACCTTCCCCGAGAAAAGGTTTATCACAATCTTTTACTTTTAAATACATCACATCCTCATCAGGGAAATCATACTTAACTGACTGATAGTCATCAACTGGTTGGTGAGCAAGGTACTCTGCCAACAAACTTCCTTTAATAGCCTTCTGAGTACGGTATCCAATATCATATTCATACAACAATATCTGCCAACGAGTAATTCTTCCAGTAAGAGAAGGCTTTTCAAAAATATACTTAATTGGATCCATTTTAGAAATCAACCAAGTAGTATGATTTGACATATTTTGCCGCCCAGGCCAAAGCACAACATATTTTTTCTAGCATAGAATATTGTGACTCACAGTCAGTGAATTTCTTACTTAAATAATAAATGGCATACTCTTTTCTTCCTATTTCATCTTGTTGTCCCAAAATACAGCCCATGGAGTTATCCAACACAGCCAGATACATAATCAATGGTCTTCCTTCAACATGAGGGAGCAAGATAGGAGGCTCAAGCAAATACTCTTTAATGATTTCAAATGCCCTTTGGCAGTCATTTGTCCATAAATAACCTTGATCTTTCTTTAACAGCTTAAAGATTGGTTCACATGTTGCAGTCATATGGGAAATTATGGAAATGTAATTCAAACATCCAAGGAATCCTCTAACTTGTTTTTCTGTCCTTGGTGCAGGAATTTCTTGAATTGCCTTAAATTTATCAAGATCAACTTCAATTCCTTTTTGGCTGACAATGAAACCTAGCAACTCTCCTGAACAAACACCAAAAGTACACTCATTTGGATTCAAGTGGAGATGATACTTCCTCAAATGCTGCAATAATTTTAACAAGTCTTCTATGTACCCTTCCTCAGTATGAGATTTGGCGATCATATCATCAACATATACTTCAATTTCCTTATGCATCAGATCATGAATAGAGTTGTCATATCCCTCTGGTACATTTCACCAGCGTACTTCATCCCGAAGGGCATAACTCTGTAATAGAATGTTCCCCAGGGTGTGATAAACATTGTTTTTTCCGTGTCCTCAGCAGTCATCCTAATTTGATTGTATCTGGAAAATCCATCCATGAACGAGATCACTTTGAATTTTGCTGTTCTATCAACCAACATATCAATATGTGGCAATGGGAAATCATCTTTCAAACTCGCTTTATTTAAATATCTGTAGTCAACACACATGCGGACTTTTTCGTCTTTCTTTGGTACTAGAACAATATTTGAAATCCACTGAGGGTACACTAATGTTATAAGAAAACCAACATTAATCTGCTTTAAAACCTCTTCTTTGATCTTCACTACCATGTCAGGATGAGTTCTTCGTAGCTTCTGCTTGATTGGTGAACATTCTGGCTGTAGCAGCAAATAATGTTCCACAATATCAGTGTCTAAACCAGGCATGTCTTGGTAAGACCGAGCAAAGATATCCACATACTCTTTCAACAACTCAATCAATTTGCTTTTCACATCAGGATGAGGCAGTACCCTAATCTTGACTTCTTTTTTATCTTCCTCTGAGCCAAAGTTAATATTATCCAACAGTTCTTTATACGGATGAATGGTATTCTCCTCGTGCTCAATAAACCGTGAAACCTCTTCTGGGATTTCATCATATTCTTCATCTTCTGCCACATACACATGATATTCAAAGTTGGGAGAGGGTGCAAGGTAATTGCACTCAACGAGTTTTTTAATTAATCTGCACATATGATTTATGATTCATTTTAGAAACTAACACATGTAACAAGTGTTTACACAGATTTATTCACAATTATTATTTATTTTTGAAAGGTTTTTTTTTCTGATTACCATTTTCCAAGAAAAAGAAGAAAAATAAAGACACAATTTAGAAATCAAAAACAACTTTTATTAATGATCTTAAAAATCAAAACAAAAGACACACCATGTTGTACCCCAAAATTTTCCCTCTCATATTCCTCAAAACATTTCAAGAAAGATCCTCAAGTTGCTCAAGGAAGTCCAAGGGTTGACCAAACAAGCTCTCTCCTAAGGCAGTCTACCTCAAATTAGGGTTTCATGTTGCATCAAGATACTTGAGTCCAAGGGATCCCAAATGCTCACCATTTTCCTAATATGTTCTCAAGATCATCCTTGTCATGTTTCCAGCCTTGCAGAGGAAGTTTGCTCAATCAATTGCTCGAAGGCCTGAAAATCGACTGTGTTAGGGCAAAAGTCAATTGTAGCCCACATACAGTCAAACTTCAAGATTTTTGGTCAACATCCTCATTTTGAAGTTCATTTCATCATTTGATCAAGGGTTGATCATGATTCATCAAGGATTGCTCACAATTCATCAAGAACCAAAAGTTGCTAAATTAGGGTTTTATAGGAAAAGTCAACTAAACTTTGACCAAGCATAACTTTCTCATTATTTATGATAAATGACCCATCCAAAGCTCATTTTTAAGAGGATTCAATTCTCTACAATTCATCTTCAGCTCCCAAGTTCAAAATATGTACTCACAAGAAGTTATGGATTTGGACATTATAAGTCTTTTTGAAAAGTCAACAAAAACACCTTTTTTGTCAAAGCTTCATACATGAACATGGAATACCAAATTGATATGAGACCAAAAGGGTTGCTTATAGGACATATCAAGCTTTCTAAAAAGTCTAAGAACACCTTCAAAGAGTCAAAACTGAGGAAGTTATGCATTAGTGAAGTTGACCTTTTTTGCAAAATTGCCAAAAGTCAACTATGCCTAAAATTGCAAATTTTGCTAAATGGGCCTAACTTTTTGCACTTGGTTTGAGTTGGTAGCATGGTCCACGATCCCTAGCTCTTTCCACTTGTATTTATCTTGTTTTTATTATTTATTTTGATTTTTATTTGAATTAAATCAATATAAATCAAAACAAATCATGGAAAAATACAAAACATTGAAATCTCAAGATATTATGCATGTTTCAGGTCCTATGTCCATTTGGAAAGTGATTGAATTCGTGCAAGGCCTTTGAGTGCACAAAAAGATTGAATTTGGCCTATTTTTGGAAGGGTTTTTAAGTGAATCAAATCAAGATCAAAATCAATAATGGAGAAAGATTTAGATCATGTTTGCAACCCTAATCCAATCTTCAATACATAAGGAACATTTGCAGACAAAAATCAAGAGGTTAGAGAGGCGCAAGAACAAGAACCAAACTTGAAAAAAACAAGAAAAGTGGTGATTCGATTTTGCAATTTCAGGCAATCTCAAGACCCTCTAGCCATCCCAATCACTTCCTGGGATCATAAGCAAGCGAAACCAATCAAGAACAAGCACTTTCAGGCGCCAAAACCCACTGTAAGTCAGCCACGACTTTGATTTATTTTTGAAATCGAATTGCATAATTTTGCATCTATAGCATGAAATAATTATATATTCATGATTCTTGAAACATTTCCAAACTATCCATAGCATTTAATTGCGTTTTCATGGATTGTGTTAGAGTTTGCCATTGTTAGGGTTTGTTGCTTCGATTTGGGATCTTTGTGCACAGGTGAAATTGGCCCATGAAAGGGGCACCATCATGTTCAGCAGGTCCAGACGAATTGATTCATGGTACTAGATGTCATTTATCATACCCATGGAAGATTTTGGAACGAGCCAAGGTTATAGCTACTGATGTTGTCTGTAGGTAAAAGTGTTTCACTTTTAGCAACGGAGCAAGGACAAGGATGACCAGCGTGGCATCATCCTGTTGGTCCATTCAAAATTCTGGCGCGTTTTTTTATTATCTCAACTAACTCTCTTTTATTGCATATTATCTATTATTATTATTTTATGTACAAATGGAACACACAGCTCAGTTGGTGGCCAGGCGTTGGAAAAGTACTTTGGGGCCTGGGTTCGAATCCCAGGTCCCCCAATTATTCCATATTATTTTTATTTCAGTGATCAGACGCGTGCACAAGGCCAAAGACCACCATAGTCCATCATCATCCAACCAGCCATGTGTCCAGAAGGCCAGATCTAAAGGCTATCAAATGAGGATCCATCAAAGGCGTTGGTCAACACGTAGTACTGGATCCAGCAAGTCAGCATGGACTATTTTCTCTTGGGCCCCAAGCTTGCTATATACACCTCCAAAAATGCTGACTTCTCAGACCCATATCTATTTTCCTTAATTCTTTTTATTTTCTTTATTTATTCATTTAAATTATTTATTAACACAAATTAATTTTCTTTTATTCAAAAAAATCATAAAAATAATGTTTTTCACCCAATTAGATTTAGGTTTGCTTTTTTATCAAAAATTAATTAATTTAATTAGGTTGTTTAATTTTAGGTAACTTTAATTGTTTTGTAAATAAATTAAAATTAATTAGAACAATTAGGGTTTTTGTTTCTAACTTAATTATATTTTCTTTTTTTCTTAAAATAACCAAAAACACAAAAATATGTTAAATTTAATTATTTTCTTTAACTAATTTAATTTACTAATTAATTTTGTATTTAATTTCAAAAACCTAACTTTTTTTTCTTAAAAAATATTAAAAACGATAAAAAAACAATTTTTTCTTCCAATTAGGTTAGAAGGGGTCAAAACCCTAATTTCTTATCGTTCTTAATTTCCTCACGCGCACTTTATTATTTATTTTTACCATATTGATGTAATTGCTCACAAGTTGTAATAGATTAGTTAGGGTTTTTCTCTTTTTCATTTATCGTTTTGACGGGTTTGTTTTTGGCTATGTAAATACCCAAAGCCTTGTAATAGCGTAGTTTATTTTCCGTATTTTAAATTCCGCAAATATTAACTGTTAGATGTATGAATAATAGGGATGCATGACAAGAATGTATGATTAACTTTAAAACGGTTAGCTAACCCTAAATGTGCAAAGATAAATAACTTGAAATTGAATCACTCGCACATGCGCACTCCTATGGTATACTCCCACTTTGGTTGCCTTTGGTAAACGGTCATTAAGTATAGGATATTTTAATGGTCGCCCTTTTGTCTCAAAGATCTAAGTTGTCTCGGAAAGGTTGCCTCAGAATTGTTGCCTTGGATGTTGATCTTAAGACATTAGGGTTATTACTAAGAAGTCCTAACATTGCTTTAGTGACCGTACGTCCCTTTCGAATTGACCCTCAAAACTCCAACGAAGGTTCTACCTACTCACTAATAGTGGGATAGCACTGTCTAAAGGAAATAAACATAGAACAATTCTTTTTTTCGAGTAGGTAGATTATTTCTTAAGTACTTGCTCAAAACAAACTTTTTCACACTTACACTCCTTTTCAAACAAAGTTTTCAAAAACACTTCGTAACACTCTTGAAGACAGAAGCAAGGGTTAAATCAAAGTCAAACAAAAACTTTTCAAATCACACAAACACACAAAGAAGCAATTTTTGAAAATGATGAGCAAGTACCTAAGAGCCCGTAGATAACTACGGATAGAAAGGGTGCTAATACCTTTCCTTTCTATAATCTACCCCCCGTACTCAGAAACATCTCGAAAAAGGAATTTTTTTGTGCTTTTTTCCTTTCCTGTTGGATAAAATAAAAGTCGGTGGCGACTATTGCTTACCGCAACATTTTGCGAACACAAACGCAAAATGCAAACCAGCATTCCTTAAATAGTCCCGGTTCTGGCCACCGTATCACAGAACTGGCGACTCTGCTGGGGATCAATAATTAGTGGGGTATACCTTAGGATTAGTTCATCATATTGTTTTCTATTGTTGGATTTGATTGCTTTATTTTTGTGGGCTTTGTATCGGAGTTACTATAGATCCTAACCTGGATCTGGGGGACACCTTTTAGGTAAGTAGAAATAAACTGTGAGGGAATTGTACGGTGTAGATTGATACGGTTGAAGCAGTAGCTACGTTGATGTGGCACATTAGTTGGTATCGGTATCCCTTGTGGAGGAACAAGGAGAATACGGGGCTGTTATATGGGTCGTTAAGCATCAACTGACCTTAGAACCTATAATTGATCAACTTGGCGATAGGAAGTAGTGAGATAGCCGGCCTCGGTATAGAGCTGAGAACTGGTTGATACTCGATACTACACTCATTGAGACCATACTCTCGAGATAGTTTCGGCCGCAAGAAAAAGATTGCGTGAGCTGAAACCATGACCGATGGAGGATGGTCAGTGATATTGAGAACCTCTAGAACCCGGTTACTATTATTAGGACAGGTTGAACCAACTGAACTTCAAGAGGGTAGTACCTAGACTCCATGCAAGCCTAAACCTAAGGGCTATTGTGTGACTTGTTTGCCTTTACCATGTTTGGTACCTGCTATACCTGTTGTGTGTTTTATCATGACATCATGCATCATGACATAGCATGCATATTTCATTAGACTAACCATTTCAAAGACCGAGGGGATTCATCTTTGTTCTGTTTTGCAGATTATGGCTTCTATGCCAGAAATACCATTCTAGTCAACTTCGTGCAAATCCCTGGTCAGCTCAGAGAGTTGGTCTCAAAAGTCCCTGATACTTCTTCATTTGTTAGAAGACATGGTCATCTCCTTAGCTGGTCACTTCAAAGTTGGATGAGCAAATGATGAGCGTGTTGTTCCAGTTCTTTGATCCGTTGCATCACTGTTTCACCTTCCCATATTATCAGCTAGTCCCTACTTTGGAGGAGGTTCCTAGACCTGAGGATATTGCTTCAGCCTTACATCTACAAGGGACTGATGTAGTATCTAACTGGGAGACTCAGAGTGGGGTTAAAGATTTCTTGGCTAAGTTTCTAATGGATCAAGCTCAACTATTCTGGGATAACTTAGATTTTCAAGAATTTGAAGACATCTTGGCTCTCCTCATCTACGGCTTGGTTCTTTTCCTGAATCCAGATTCCTTCATCAATGTGAATGCGGTCAAGATCTTCTTGTCTCGTAATCCAGTGCCTACTCTTCTGGGTGACATTTTGCATGCTCTCTATACTCGTATTGTGAGAAGAAGGGGGACCCTCATGTGTTGCACGCCGCTGCTGGAGAGATGGTTTATTTCGCACCTCCCCAAGTTTGTATTGAAGAATAAGGAAGGTGTAGGTTGGGCTTACAAAATCATGTCTCTTGCCCATACGGATATCCTTTGGAGTTCTAAAGATAAGGAAAGGGTAGCTATCATTGATCGATGTGGGGAATACCCTAATGTCCCTTTGCTTGGAATTAGAGGGGGAATAACCTACAATCCTTGGTTGGCTTTACGACAGTTTGGATGCGCTCAGAGAGACGGTCCCCATGAGCTGCTACTCACAGATATTGTCTTTGACTATAAAGGGGACGTTAATGAGCATCGCCAAAGATTTATACGAACCTGGGGAAGGGTGAACAGGTCTGACCCACATGAGCTAAGAATGAAGACTTCTCTCCCGATGCAACCTTATCTCCAGTGGGTTCGAGCTCGTGCTCAAAAGATGGGGATGCCATATGAAGCTATTTTGCCAGTGATTGTAGAGCATACTGATGAAGAAGGGGTTCCTTATACAATCATTCATCCATATATGCCTACTGATTTGGGGGCATTGAAGAGATCTTGGATCCAGTTAAAGGAAGAAAGGGATACCTACAGGGAGAAGTATCATGAGCAGGAACGAAAGATCTTGAGGCTTACAAGGAAGCTTGAGAATGAAAGGACAAACAAAGATTATGTCAGCACGAAGGGAAAACGACCATGGGATTTCTGATGTCTTTAGATTTACTTTTAAGTTTATTTCTTTTGTAACTCCTTAAAGGCATTTGTTAAACATTGTTACAAGTTTAATCTAATAAAGGGTGTTTTATTTTAGCTTACGAATTTGAATCTCCCAAAGGCTTTAAAATCATTTCATACGCATTCCATTACCATGCACCTCATTACAGGTACCATTACAGGTTTCTCATCTTCTTCGCTGTTTGTTTCAGCACAGAATGTCTTCTGAAACACCTGCCGATCAAGCCCTCAAAGCTCTTCAAGCTCAGAATGCTCAATTCCAGGAGATGTTCTTGAACTTGGCCAAAGGACAACAGGATTTGAAGACTCTTATCCTAAAGGAGAAAAAGAAGAAGAAGAAGAAGAAGGACCTCCTGAATATGGGTCACAGATTTGGGAATAGGTTACGACAGGAAGCTGGCCTGTCTCATTCATCTGGAGGAGGAGAGAATCAAGAGGAAAGAAAGGGTCCTAGCCATGTGGTCTCTAATAATGACACTGATTTTGATGACGAACATTACCTTCCTGCTGAGGATAGGTACAAACAACTTGAAGACCGTCTGAGTGCCATGGAGATTCAGAAGGTTCCTGGTTTGGACTTCAGAGATTTAGGACTAGCATCGGGGGTGGTGATTCCTCACAAGTTTAAAGCTCGTGTCTTTGCTAAATATGATGGAGTATCTTGTCCAAAGCTTCATCTCCGCTCATACGTCATAAAAATTCAACCCTACACTGCTAATAGGAATCTGTGGGTCCATTTCTTTCAAGATAGTCTGTCAGGGACTCAGCTTGAATGGTTCTATCAATTGGAGGGAGCTAATGTCCGCAACTGGGAAGACCTTGCTGTTGCTTTCTACAAGCAATACCAGTATAATGCTGACCTTGCTCCCACTCGTACTCAGCTTCAAAGTATGTCTATGGGTAGAAGCGGAGGTTTTAAGGACTATGCTCAGAAGTGGAGAGATCTGGCTGGGAGAGTCCAACCCCCTCTGTCTGATAGGGAGTTGGTGGATATGTTTCTTGGGACTTTATCTGGTCCATATTTAAATCATTTGATCGGTAGTTCATCGTCTGGGTTCACTGAACTGATTATGACTGGGGAGAGGGTAGAAGCTGGTATCAAAAGTGGCAAGATACAGAAATGTGCTTCGTCAAGTACAGAAAAGAGGTCTTTCACTGGAAAGAAAGAAGCTAGTGCATTTTACGGCTCAAGGAGCCAAAGCAGACCTGAACGTCACCAAACAGTTAATGTGGTATTAATATCAAGACCCACTATTGACCCACAACGCAACAATCAGCAAAGAACGGAGAGGCCGCAGAGACAGTATACTCGGCTTAATATGACCTTGTCACAAATTCTGCCACAATTGTTGAAGACCAACCTGGTAACTTGAGGGAAGCACCAAAGAATCCCAGCACTACATCTCTGCTGTATAATTCGAACGCCCGTTGTGCTTATCACTCTTATATTCCAGAGCATGATATCAACAACTGTTGGGCCTTGAGGAATAAGGTGCAAGATTTGATTGAAGCTAAAGAAATTGAGTTTGACGTACCAGAAAAGCCCAACGTCATAACTGCTCCTATGCCAAAACATGACTCGGGAGTCAATGCAATTGAAGATGATGAAGGGTCAGATATCGACAGCTGGATTTATCGACAACTCCGATTATTACAAGATGCAATATTCCCCACAACATCGCTGAATTGATCCAGAGACATATCACTTTCAACAAAAGCCTGATCCAATATCCTCATCAGAGATTCCTGATGAGCATAGGAGTTCATCAATAAGGCTAATATGGAAATCTTAGATGGAGTTTGCAACAACTGATCCACAATCTTGTAATCACTCATCTTGATGATTTTCAATAGATCATCAACATCCTTTTCCAAGGCAGCGCCACTAGATTCTCCTACCACTCTCTTAGGTTCAGCATTCTCAAGAACCTTCTTACTAAAATCAATATCTCCTCGAAAGGTAATGGAGAAGACACGACCACTGCGAGTTACCTGACTAGCTTCAGCAATATTCTTAACATAGGACAAAGGTTGGATAAGAATTTCCTCACCAACTTCCAGGATAGTTGCATTGTACTTATAAGGAACAACTTTGTGTGATTCATATGGGACTAGACCAGACATATAAATAACTACAATATAAATAGTAGGTTTGCCACGATATGTAATCTCTATAGAAGCGGGAACACCAAAATATGGCACAATGACATTCACCCCTACTTTTTTAGAATACTCGGGAACTGCAAAATCATTATTAGGAAACATACCTTCATAAGAAGAAAATAATTTATCAGTAGAAACATACTTATCATCAGACATGGCCTCAACAGAGTAGTCTTTAATCATGTTAACTCCATTATAATCATCTATGTTACATGTGACCCTTATAGTACCATCATCTAACAAAAAGTGAACACCTCATCTTACAGCAGTATAACCACGGGAATCCATACAACAGATATGACATGACCCATATTGATGTACCTCCTAGCCATCCATGTGACAAAATATGGCGTGTAGCTGTACCAGATCATCATTCATGTAATTCACATAAAAAACTCGGAATTAGCTGGGACAACCATAAATCATATTCACATCTTCTTCATATTCAACCCTTATTCTGATTATGTGGATAAGACCTTCATCCATCATTTCTTGAAGAACAACTCTCACTTTATCACACCCATGGATATTTGAATTTCAAATACCACAACCTGCATGATTGTGTGTATAATGGCTGAATTCATAGAGATCAACATGCATCTTCAATAATTTCCAAATTTGCAAACTTTCTCAGAACATGTCCAAAATACATCAGCCCTGCATAATTTCCATCTACATCATGTTCAAATATCAAACCAGAAATCTGCATCCAAGTCTACAAGAAATTGATTAATATCCAAATTGTACAAACATACACAATAAAGCGTATTGATGCTTTATTTCAACAAAAAGTTACCATGCATATAAAGTGGCAAATACCTGTTCAATACTACAACCGAGCAGGATCATCAAAAGAACAAATATTGGATTAGTATGAGATTATGATCAGTAATAAGGAACAATGCTGTAGAATGATAATTTCATGGATGACACAATTTATTCAAGTTAACAAAGAATACTTGCCTTTCTTAATATTGGCATTTTCATTCCAGGAAGTGAAGTACCAAGTTTGTTCCGCAAACAGTGATGGAAAGCTACTTTCATTCACCTTTTCTTATCATACATATCTATTAGTACTAGACATAAGTAAAGTTCGGGTTGAGGAATTAGAGACCCTGGATTATCTTGACAACTTGCAGAACAAGGAGCATTTTACTGAGCAGGGGAATGCTTCAATGTTTGAATCAGAAATATCTTAGTACTCCAACAAAGAAAGCAGACACTAGACCAAAAATCAGAAAGTGAAGTTAGAAAGTCCAGTATGTGTAACAGCATTTCTCATCTCTATAACTATCATAATAGAAAACCTGTGGCTAACTCCATCTAATTCCTCACCAATTGTCAAAAAAGAATCCTAGCTAACTGTTGTACCCCAAAATTTGCCCTCTCATGTTTTCCAAGGTCTTCCCCTACATGGTTTGTCACAAACCCTTGCCTAAGGAAAAGGAAAATTTGTGAGTAGTGTTTTCAAGTTTCCTTCGATTGGCATCTCCAAAATGCCCTTCGATTGGCATTTTAGTAAAGCCTTTCGATTGGCCTTGCAACAGGATCCTTCGATTGGAATTTTAGTAAATCCTTTCAATTGGCCTTGCAACAGGACCCTTCATTTGGAATTTCAGCAAAGCCTTTCGATTGGCCTTGCAACAGGATCCTTCGATTGGCATTCCTAAAGGTTCCTTCGATTAAAGTATCAGAGGTTCCTTCGATTGAGGCATCACAGCTTCCTTTGATTGGAGCATCAGAGCTTCCTTCGATTTGGAGCATCAAAGCTTCCTTCGATTGAAACATCAGAGCAAAGGCCCTTCAATGGCATTCCAAAAGAGTTCATTCGAAGAAGCTTGCAAGAGTCCATTCGAAGAAGCTTGCAAAGGTCTATTTGAAGGAGGATAGAAGTCCATTCGAAGGAGGGCATTCGAAGGCCAGTTACACAATAGCAAATTCAAAAAGGGACAAGATCCCATGTGTTTGGCCAATGTTACAAATTCCTATTGATGGCTTTCAAACACAATCAAGATTGTTTAATCCTTTGCCTTCTTGTCCCCTCTACCATCTCTATATAAAGAGACCACAAGTGTTGCATGAAAGAAAGGAGGAGAGGAACGGAAAAAAAATGGAGAGAGGCTGCCCACAAAATCCATCAAAGGTTGCCAGAATTTTCCAAGGAAAGTCACCCTTCAACAAAAGTAGCCAAGCTCAGAAGCCTCAGATCGAAGGTTCCTACATCCAGGAAGCTCCCAAATCGAAGGTCCAATCTATTGGTAAGAAAGGGTAAACTGTCCAACCTTGTATTTGCATAACACATCCATACTTGTTGTTACCTTCGATTATCCATCCTAGAAAGGATCAAAGGGCCTAGGTTTGGTACCCATGTCATGTTCTTCGTTTGCCAACATTTACTGCAGACATATCCTGAAAAGACCCAGCAAGCGCAGGATCGAAGGACCTGGGTTTCGATACCTAGGTCCTACATTTTATTTCGCTAACATACTTTTATAGGTATAGCATCCCAGATCGAAGGAGACACCTTCTGTGGATCGAATCCATGGCCTTCTGGATCGAAGGGCATCTCCTTCCCTGGATCGAAGGCTAGTCATGCTTACTCCTTAGCCCAATCGAAAGAAGGTATTTCTTCTGAATCGAAAAGACCACATCTCTCCTGAATCGAAGACCATAATTTTCCTAGGATCAAAGCCCCCCCTTTCCCTGCAATCGAAGGGTGCCCCCATTTGTATTTTTACTTTTTGGTTCATTTCTCTCTTTTTATCTTTTAATCAACATTAAATCAAAAAATCACAAAAATATAGGCTAGTTGTTTTTCCAACCAAATTAATTTTGTAAATAAATTAATTAATCATTTTAACGTTTTTCTTAGAATTAAAATTAAATAGATTTAGGCTTTATTTTCTTTTATACCAAAAACTAAAAAAAATTCTTTTCTTTAGGATTCTTTTTAGACGTCTTTTCTATTTTCACGCGTGTTTATTTAATTCCATATTTTACTGTTATTGTATCTGTTTACTGGATGTAATAGATAAATTAGGATATTTACTGCTTTATTCCCCATTATCCTTGTATAGTGTAAATCCCCTCCCCGAAGCATTGTAATAGCGTAGGACCTTTATTTTCTACATTTTTTACTTCTTTTCATAATTACTGCTAGTAACTAGACATGTATGGTAAAGAATAAAATCAAACGCTAGCAAACTTAATAAAAAGACAAAAATAACTGAATCTCAACACATGCACATATACACCTTTAAGGTACGCCCACTTTGGTTGCCTTCAATAAAACATTCATGGGGCAGGAATGCTTTATTAAAGACCCATAAAATCAAAAGATCATAGTCCCTCTATGACCCTACAGTTGCCTTCTCGGTAAATGATCTAGTCCCTAAAACAGAATTGTTAAAGCATCTCCATAATTGCCTTCGTGATTGTAACGACCCTTCGATTGTCCCTCAAAACATCCAATGACAAGGCTACCTACTCACTAATAGTAGGATAGCATTGTCTAAAGGAAAAGAGGAAAATAACTACCTTTTCGAGTATAAAAGTAGATAGTTGTTAGAAGTTTTTCAAAAAATACTTTTTTGCACTTACACAGAAAACTACTTTTCAAAAACAATTTCAAAACACTTTGTATACTTTCTCTACTATCCCGAGAAACATTACAAAGTTCGTCGTACTAAGTCATTTTCTAAATATTTTCAAACACAAACCACAAAAGAATTTTGAAAAATGAGCAAACCTCTAAGAGCCCGTGGAAAACCACGGATGGAAAGGGTGATAATATCTTCCCTTTCCATAATCTACCCCCCCCCCCCCCTTACTCATAAAACATCTTGAAAAGGTCTTTTTCTATTCTTTTCACCCTTTCCTTAATTTGGATAAAAGAAAAGTTGGTGGCGACTCTTGCTTACCGCATAATTGAAAACAAAAAACACAAAACAAGTAGTAATATATAACAGTCGGTTCTGCCACCGTATCACAGAACTGGTGACTCTGCTGGGGAATGTTAAAAAGTGGGGTTACCTTAGAGTTAGTTCAATATTTAACTACTTTTTGTACTTTGATTGCTTTACTTTTGAGGGCTTTGTTTGGGGTTACTATAGATCCTACACTCGGATCTGGGGAAACCTTTTAGGTAAGTAGCAATAGATCGTGGAAACTGTGCGGGGTATACCGACACAGTTGAAGTGATGGCTACGTTGATGCGACACTTTGGTTGGTACTGGTAGACCTTGAGTCAATCAAGTAGAATACGGGGCCGCTGTGTGGTGTCATAAAGTGTCAACTGACCTTAGAACCTTTAAATGAACAACTTGGCCATTAGGACATAGCGAGATGGCCGTCTTTGGTGTATTCCCAAAGTCGGCAGATACTCGATGCTACACTCATTGAGACTTGACTCCTGAGTTTTGTTTGGTTGTGAGAATCGTTTATCGAACGAAGCTTGTGGGAAGGGTCGGTAATATTGAGATCTCTTAGAACCCGGTTACTATTTATAGGACAAGTTGAACCAATCCAACTTCAAGAGGGTACTACCTTAAAATCCATGCAAGCCTAAATCTAAGGTTGCTTGTGTAACTTGTTTGCTTTCTTTGCATAACAATTTGAACTCATTGCAGGGTTTTGTTTGTATTCCTTCCAGGACTTTGTTTGTATAAATCCAATAAATTGGTTTCTTACCCTACATTTTTTCTTAACGCATAGCATACACATCATAACATCATACCACAACATTTCCTTAACCATTTAAAGGATCTAAAGGGTTTGCAATGCAGGTTATGATAAATTAGACGTCAAGCAAGGGGCAAGGGGATTTATTTTCCCCTAGCCAATGTCGTTAAAAGATCAAAGCACAACATCTTGAGTTAGGGGTTATGACCCACTTGATATGGTGAGCTTGACTCTCATAGAAGGACACTCAACGATATAAAGTTCTTCAATCAAAGATGCAAACTTCAACTGCTGAAATCTTCTTGTTTACCCCGCAAGATCCTTGAAAACATTGCATACATATATCATACATGTCATTGCATAATAGGTACTCCAGGTACAAGCTTCTTATCCCTTTGCAGTTTATTACAGCAAGCAAAGAAATGGCTCTTGAACAAACATCCGAAGACCTTCAGGCTCAAAACGCTCAGTTCCAACAAATGTTTCTGACTCTGACCCAGGGGAAAGGAGACCTGAAAGCTCTGATCGTCAAAAAGATGGCTAAGAGGGGAAGAAACCTGTTCATGTTTTGAGTGTGGCAAGAAGAAGACCAGATAATTGAGTTCTAGATTTTGCAACCCCATCAAAGGGAGGAGGTAAACAAGAGGAAGAAGACGAGGAATCAGATGAAGGAGACAAAAATACAACGTATGAAGAAGATGAACCTGACTACTCTGAGGAGCAACATCCTCCTGCTGACGATAAATACAAATGACTGGAGGATCGGCTCAATGCCATGGAGGTTCAAAGGGTGCCTAGTCTGGATTTTGAATAATTAGGCTTGGTTTCAAGGGTGGTCATCCCACCTAAGTTCAAGGTCCCCATCTTCGCAAAATATGATGGTGTTTCCTGTCCCAAGCTCCACTTGAGGTCATATGTCATAAAGATCCAGCCTCACACTGCTAACCGGAAGTTATGGGTCCATTTCTTCCAAGAAAGTATAGCTGGAACTCAACTGGATTGGTTTTATCAACTAGAAGGAACTGACATCCATACCTAGGAAGACTTGGTTTCTTCTTTCTACAAGAAGTACCAATACAACGCTGACTTGGAACCAACTCGAGTGAAACTGCAGAATATGTCCATGAGCTCAAGAGAAGGGTTCAAGGAATATGCACAAAAATGAAGGGATCTAGCTGGAAGGGTACAAACTCCTCTAAATGATCGTTAAATGGTAGACATGTTCATGGGCACTCTGACAAGCCCATTCTTCAATCTGCTGATTGGGAGTTCCTCATCCGGGTTCACAGAGATGGTTATGATTGGAGAAAGGATTGAAGGTGGTATCAAGAGTGGGAAGATCCCGATGGCTACATCTTCTAATGCTGAGAAGAAGCCATTTGTTGGTAAGAGGGAAGCTGATGTTGTATCTTTCCAGAAGGGTCATAATAATGCTGATAACAACAATCAATATGTGGGGGCAATACTAGTCTCTAACTCTACACCTATGCAACGACACCAACAGGGGAGCCAACATAAGGAAGACACGCCTAAGAAATAATTCACCAGAATTAACATTTCACTAGCCCAAGCGCTACAACACATGTTGAAATCAGGGTTTATTACGCTAAAGGCTACTCTGCAAAATCCCAACACTTTTACTCCTATTTACCACCCTGACGAAAGGTGTGCATACCATTATGGCAGTCCTGGACATGATAACAATGGATGATGGGCTCTGAAGAACAAGATTCACGATATGATTGACGCCAAAGAGATTGAGTTCGACCCTCCAGAGACTTACAATGTGATCACTGCTCCTAGCCCAAATCATTGAGAACGTCCAGTTTATTTTCTATTTTTCATTTGTAATTTCATTTCTTGTTCAAACAATTACTGTTATGCCGAACTTTGGTTTTCCCATTAATGCATCGCATATGTTTGTCTTGAATAATTTCATTTTTCATTTCATTTAAACTGTTTTCTTGCTTCCCTTATGTGATATTCAACTCTTGATCAAAATCTTTGAGCCTTTAGAGGGAGGATGACGAAAACGATACCACAATCCATACAGTGTGCTTTTGAACAGACCTTGTTGACGATGTACATGCGTTGTTTCAAATCCCAAATAATGGAGTTATAAGGAATATAATCCCTAGTCAACCACTTTGAGCCAAAGAAGTAGGAGTTTTTCTTTTCACACAAATTAAAACCCTTAATCATAACCTGGGGCAGGGTAGTTTCTCAGTTAATTCAGACGCGCAGTCAGTCACAATCTTCTGCTTCGTACACAATAAATGGAATCGAAGATGTCCTTCCAAATCAAAATATGATGATGGATCCGTATAATCATCAAAGCAGACAGTCGTTATTTTTCAAAATAAATTCCCATTAAGTCAAAACCTATGAAGGAGACTTAATAAAAAACTGGGGCATCCCGCTGGCTGTAATCACAAAAGAAACAATTTAGGAAAAAGAAGGGATAACGAAAACCAAAAAAAGAGGTTACTACAAATTCTCAACAAAAAAAGTTACAAAAATGACTGTCTTCTCAAACAAACGTTCAATTTCTGAACCATCATCCGAATACCAAGGACAAGATGCCAGACTCAACTAGGACTTAAGTGCACAATTAACTGAGCATAGGACTGAAGAACATCATGAAGAACGGGTGGGTATAAATAAACTTTGAGCCTTTATCCTTTGTTTCTTGAATCGTGAACCAGGCCATGCTACAACCCTTAAAAGTCCTAACTGAAGCATAGGTTAGTTCGGAAGTATACTGTTACAAAAGGTATCCTCACTCCTGTAGGACTTGCTATAAATCCTAAGTTGATATCACTCTCTTGCAAAATTTATTTTACTAAAAAATGAATTTTCAAAAACCTCAAGACAAGCATAAAACTTTGCATTCTTAAAATACCATTGTTTGCATATGATTATTTGTTCAACAGCAGAGAAATTCGCATGACGAATATCTAGTGAACAAAAACTTTCTCAATGAAAAGTTTCACCTCAAATGGAAAAACACTTCCAACCAAGGGGCACGGCATGATCATTGTCCATCATCTGGGGCAGTCAAGTCAAGATTCAAGGAATCTCTCAAAAATGCCAGACAACCAGGGACCGATCTCCATCTGAATCACTTGGGGCATTAGACAGGAATTCCAACAACGAATCACGTACAATCAAGTAAAATAAATGTTCCTCAACGGATTTCTTCTCAAAACAAAACAAGAATTCCCAACGGAAGCATTCTGAATAAAGCAGATTCTCATCTTGAAATGGTTCAGATACGATCCAGAAACGGATGTCATCCTGACACCTACTCCAGATTCTCAATAGTACAGTGCAAATATGATCCAGAGATGGATGTCATTCTGACACTTATCTCAACACATCATCTAGAAATGGTTCAGGTATGATCCAGAAGCGTACGTCCTCCTGATACCTACTCCAGATTCTCTCCTAGCAGTGCATATACGATCCAAAGACAGATGTCATTCTGACACTTATCTCAACATATCATCTAGAAACGGTTTAGGTACGATCCAGAAGCGGATGTCATCCTGGAACCTACTCCAGATTCTCTCCTAGTACAGTGCAGATACGATCCAGAGACGAATGTCATTCTGAAACTCATCCAACACATGTTTCAAGTAGAGTGCAGATACGATCCAGAGATGGGTGTCATTCTGACGCTCATCCAACACATGTTTCAAGTATAGTGCAGATACAATTCAGAGACGGATGTCATTCTGACACACATTCATCACATGTTTCAAGTACAATGCAGATACGATCCAGAGACGGATGTCATTCTCACACTCATTCAATACATGTTCAAGTACAATCAAGACATAGATCCATCCATAAAATTTCCAGCAGGCACAGGGGCAGAAACATCCTGATGTGAAGTCATCGCCAGCATACGTCCCTGACATTATATTCCCCACAGATCAGAAATAATTAGAGTTTTACCCTCTTCCTCCCCAAGCATGGATTACCTTCTCCAACTGAAGTGTGTTTTCCCCAGCCCAATTCAAACAGTTATAAAGCCTTCTCCTGGGTAGAGTTTATTTCTCAAACTGCGGAAGCTCATTTCCCAACAGAGTTTATTTCTCTTAAATGGCATAATCTTCCAACAAGCATTTATCTCCGTAGAGTTATCCTCGGGCAGAATCAATCCTCAAGCAGAGTCAACCCCCAGCAGGTTTTCCTCAAACAGAAAGAGGAAATCCCCATCGAATTATCTCTATTCATCACCCCCAGCGGAAATGAAGGATTCAGCTTCCCAATACTCTCCAGCAGTAGTCCGGGTTTTATTTTCCTAGACTGGGAAACATCTCAATAATATCCCATATTCATACATCATGGCATATGCATATACATCACATACAGTATAATATCATTTATTTTGAGAACATCATCACGATGCATTGCATACATCATCACATTGCATATGACTAGTTCTTTACCTTTTTCAGGGAAACATCAAATCAATAAACATTGCTACTTATGTGACTTGGTAAACTTCTCAAAAGCTAAGTATGATGAAGGGCTATTTCAGAAATTTCCTCAGAAAGATGTCCTCCCAAGATTTTCTCTGGTTCAGTCAGATCGACACTAAGATCTCTCTGATTTCCGTTCCAGTTGAAGAAACTGTAAAGCCTGGATTTCGACCAGATAACAGTATGAGGTGCTATGAAGCCTGGAATCTGACCAGATAGTAGTTACTTCTTCAAAGACGCTGTGAAGCCTGGATTTCAACCAGATAATAGTATAAAGTGTTGTGAATCCTGGAATCCAACCAGATAAGAATTTACCCCGTCAGTTACTATGAAGCCCGTAACCCGACCGGATAATAGTCAATCAACAATTTAAGACACTGTGAAGCTTGGATTTCGACCAGATAACAGTATAAGGTGATGTGAAGCCTGGAATCTGAACAAATAGTAGTTCACTTCTTCAAAGACACTGTGAAGCCTGGATCTCGACCAGATAACAGTATAAAGCACTGTGAAGCCTGGAATCCGACCAGATAGAAGTTTACTCTATCAGTTACTATGAAGCCTGGATTCAATGGGATAGTAGTATACCTCCGATTCAAGTTGAAGGCCGGACCCAACCAGATAACAGCTTAATTTCTTCAAATCACCGAAGCCTAGATACGACTAGATAACGGTACACCTCAGATTCAAGTTGAAGCCTGGACCCGACCAGATAACAACTTAATTTCTTAAAATCACTGAAGCCTGGACACGACCAGATAACAGTTTAATCTTATTTCCCCAGTATGTCACTGTGAAGCCTGAAATACAACCAGATAGCAGTCAGCCTTATCATCCTCAGCAAGTCACTGTAAAGTCTGGATCCTGAACAGATAGCAGTTCACTTCAATCTCTTTAGTCAAGAGAGGACTCCCCCGTAGAGTAATGGACAACCGAAGCTCCTAAACTTTATTCCCCTAGAAAATATTCCCCAGCAGACTTCTCTGCAGACAGTAGGATTAGGAATCCCCACAAAGGAGTATCTCATGAAATCAACAGTCTTCTAGATGGCATCTTTAAGCCCATCTCTGACGACTCTCCATCATATTTTGTGGATGGCATCTTTAAGCCCATCTCCGACGACTCTCTGTCATCATATCCAAATGGCATCCGTAATCCCATTGCCGCCATCATCAACAACCTGTGTTACTTCATGCGAGTGAAAATTTCTGGGCACTCTAGTGTTCAATCATCTTCCACCTTCAGATCACGAAAGGCAAACAAGCCAATCTATATCTTCAGGTTTAAGAAGATTGAACAGGGAAAACTATTGTACCCCAAAATTTTCTCTCTCATGTTTTCCAATGTCTTCTCTTACATGGTTGGTCAAAAGCCCTTGACTAAGGAAAAGGAAAATTTATCAGTAGTGTTTTCAAGTTTCCTTCGATTGGCATTTCAGCAAAGCGTTTCGATTTCCCTTGCAACAGGATCCTTCGATTGGCATTTCAGCAAAGCCTTTCGATTGGCCTTGCAACAGGAACCTTCGATTGGCATTTCAGCAAAGCTTTTCGATTGGCCTTACAATAGGATCCTTCGATTGGAATTCCTAAAGGTTCCTTAGATTGAAGTAACAGAGGTTCCTTTGCTTGGAGCATCAAAGCTTCCTTCGATTGGAGCATCAGAGCTTCCTTCGATTTTGAGCATCAAAGCTTCCTTCGATTGAAACATCAGAGCAAAGGCCCTTCGATTGGCATTCTAAAAGAGTCCATTCGAAGAAGCTTGCAAGACTCCATTTGAAGAAGCTTGCAAAGGTCCATTCAAAGGAGGCTAGCAGCCCATTTGAAGGAGGGCATTCGAAGGCCAGTTACACAATAGCAAATTCAAAAAGGGACAAGATCCCATGTGTTTGGCCAATGTTACAAATTCCTATTCATGGCTTTCAAACACAATCAAGGTTGTTTAAACCTTTTCCTTCGTGTCCCCTCTACCCTCTCTATATAAAGAGACCACGAGTGTTGCATGAAAGAAATGAGGAGAGGAACGAAAAAAAATTGGAGAAAGGATGCCCACGAAATCCATCAAAGGTTGCCAGAATTTTCCAAGCAAAGTCACCCTTCAGCAAAAGTAGCCAAGCCCAGAAGCCTCAGATCAAAGGTGCCTACACCCAGGAAGTGCCCAAATCGAAGGTCCAAATTATTAGTAAGAAAGGGTAAACTTTCCAACCTTGTATTTGAATAACACATCCATACTTGTTGTTACCTTCGATTTTCCATCCTAGACAGAATCAAAGGGCCTGGGTTTGGTACCCAGGTCATGTTCTTTATTTGCCAACATTTGCTATAGACATAGCTTGAAATAACCCAGCAAGCGCAGGATCGAAGGACCTGGTTTTGATACCCAGGTCCTGCATTTTAATTCGCTAACATACTTTTGCAAGTATAGCATCCTAGATCGAAGGAGACACCTTTTCTGGATCGAAGCCATGGCCTTCTGGATCGAAGGGCATCCCCTTCCCTGGATCGAAGGATAGTCATGCTTACTCCTTAGTCCAATCGAAAGAAGGCATTTCTTCTGAATCGAAAAGACCATATATCTCCTGAATTGAAGACCATAATTTTCCTAGGATCGAAGTCACCCCCCCCCCCCCCTTTTCCTGCAATCGAAGGGTGCCCCCATTTGTATTTTTACTTTTTGGTTCATTTCTCTCTTTTCATCTTTTATTCAACATTAAATAAAAAAATCACAAAAATATTAGGCTAGTTGTTTTTCCAACCAAATTAATTTTGTAAATAAATTAATTAATCATTTTAATATTTTTCTTACAATTAAAATTAAATAGACTTAGGCTTTATTTTATTTTATACTAAAAACAAACAAAAAAATATTTCTTTTCTTTAGGAATTTTTTAGACGTCTTTTCTATTTTCACGCACGTTTATTTAATTCCATATTTTACTGTTATTGTATCTCTTTACTGGATGTAATAGATAAATTAAGATATTTAGTGCTTTATTCCCCATTATCTTTGTATAGTGTAAATCCCCTCCCCGAAGCATTGTAATAGCGTAGGACCTATATTTTATGCATTTTTTTTACTTCTTTTCATATTAACTGCTAGTAACTAGACATGTATGATAAAGATTGAAATTAAACGCTAGCAAACTTAATAAAAATACAAAAATAACTGAATCTCAACATATATGCACATATGTACCTCTAAGGTATGTGTGATACGGTGGGAAGAGAACTGACTGTTTTGGAATGCTGGTTTGCATTTTGCGTTTATTTTTGCAAAATGTCGCGGTAAGCAAGAGTCGCCACCGTCTTTTATTTTAACCAACAAGGAAAGGAAAAAAGCACAGAAAAATTCCTTTTTTGAGATGTTTCTCGGGTCTGGGGGGTAGATTATAGAAAGGGAAGGTGTTAGCACCCTTTCTATCCGCGGTTATCCACAGGCTCTTAGGTACTTTCTCAAAGTGTTTTCAAAAATTTGCTTTTTCTTTGTGTTTGTGGGTTTGAAGAAGTTTTTGTTTGAAAGGTGTAAGTGCGAAAAGTTTTGTTTTGTTTTGAGAGAGCAAGTACTTAAGAACCATCTACCTACTCGGAAAAAAGGAATTAATTTGTGTTAATGTCCTTTAGACAATGCTATCTCACTATTGATGAGTAGGTAGCACCGTCATTGGAGTTTAAGGGTCAATTCGATTAAGGGACGTGTGGTCACTAAAGCAATGTTAGGACGCCTTAGCGGTAACCCTAATGTCTTAGATCATTTTTTCCGAGGCAACCGTTTTGAGGCAACTTATGATCTTTGGACAAGAGGGAGACCTCTAAAACTTCCTATACTCAATGATCATGTTCGAAGGCAACCAAGTGAGGTGTACCCTAAGAGTGCGCATGTGCGAGTGTATTGTTTTTCAGTTATTTATCTTTGTACATGTCATGGGTGAGCTATGTTGATTTTAAGTTCATACATTTGATCTTGTCATGCATTCCCTATTATCAAACATCTAACAGTGTATAGTTGCGGAATTTAAAATGCGGAAATTAAATCTAAACTATTACAAGGCGTCGGGTATTTACATCGCCAAAAACAACCCTTTAATTTAAATTGCGGAAAATAAAAGAAAGCGATAAAATAAAGTCCTATTTAAAGCTATTACATTCCGGAAGCAAGTACAATAATATCATAAATGGATCGCGTGCGAGAAATTAAATCAGCGCATTTTTTAGGGTTTTGACCCCTTTTATTAAAGAAAAAAAAATTTTGGTTTATTTTTGAACTAAAAGGAATTAAATCTAAGTTAAATTAATTAATTAATTAATTAAAAAAAGATATTTTTGGATTTTTTTATATTAAAGGAAATAAAATAATTTTAATCAAAGTTAGTAAAAACCTAATATTCTACATTGATTTTAATTTTTTTGCAAAAAATCATTAGAAGTTATATCTATTTAAACTAAATTAATTAGGTCAATATTTATTTACAAAAATAAAAATGCTGAAATTAATTTTAATAAATAAAATATTTTTTTTGTGTTTTTGATTTTATGAGGAAAATATTTAATTGGGTAGTTTAAACAATAAAAATAATTATTAACAAAACAATTAAATAAAAGGAAATATAAAAAGAAAACAAATAACCCATTGGGGGGGGGCCCAAATCTGGATGTTTGTTCAGCAATTCAGAGGCCCATTCACGTTCAAGCCTGGTTGACCTTCCAGATTCTCTATGCCTGGGTTGATTGGAGAACATGATGCATGTTCAATCTTGGCCTTTAGATTTGGCCTAGAGGACATCTGGCGCCTGGAGATTTGAGGAGTATGGTAATCCACATGCTTGGGTTTGTATTGGAATATCTGTGGAAAAACAATACAAAGCAAAGTGGTGGACCTGGGATTCGAACCCAGGTCCCATGAGACTTTCCACTAGCGCCTCTACCACTGGACCACTGTGCTGCTTTTGTAATTATAATAAACAACAAATAATATATGGACAAAACAAATAATATGCTGGAAATTATAAAAACACGCGAGATTTATTTGAATGGGCCAATCGGACATGAACACGTCTTCATCTTCTCCAATGGCCCTGGTTATTTTTCCTGCGGATTTGAATCCGCAACAAAATCCATGGCTCGATCCTAAAATCGTCTCTAGGCTATGGAAACGAATTCTGAGACCATCACCGGGCTCGTCTCTTCCTTCTGAGTTCATCCATGTCCATGGTTGGTCCTGATTTTACCTGAAATTCAAACGCCTAAAAAAACAAGAACCAAAACCCTAGTTTTGGGTACAGGGTTACAGGCTATGAAAACAAAATCAAATAATGTAGAAATGTTCTAAATGGATCGATTAGCATGATTGTGCAAAGATTTTGGCAAAAGGATACAAGAATAAGAGATTATGATTTCATGTACAGGGCGACTTTTCAGAAGACTTACAGTGTGATTCAAGAGGTGATTGGCTTGGCTTTTGATTGCAATAGCTTCAGTGAATGTCAGGCAAGAAGTCTATGTTGAGTTTTGACCTTGGATCTGCCTCTAACCAAGATTTCGATTCCACACTTTTCAAGCTTTTTTTAAAGTTTTGGTATTGCAGTTTGTGCAGCCTCTAGGTTGTCTATTTCGTATGCCTTATGTTGTATATGTATCAAGCATTGTATTAGGTTAAATCTTGGGCTTGGAATCCTTGTGTATTGATGATTCAAGATTTGATATGATTCACCATTAACAAAGCTTCCAAAAATGTCAAAAACCAATATTTTGTTCACAACATGGCTTGATTCTAGTTTGATTGTGTACATCATGATAATTAAGACATGTAATGATCAAAAAGATACCAAGTGATTAAGATTTGGATTTTATTTAGATTTAAATTGATTTAAAATGAATTAAATCAATAAAAATCAAATAAAATAGAAAAATTAATAATTGGACACAAGGCTGAAGATAGGACACGTGTGAAGTGTGATAAGATCAAATCAAGTTGAAAAAAGTGGGCCCATTTGACAAAATTTGAAGTTTTGGGGATAGTTGACTTTTAGCAATTTTGGAAAAATGCCCAACTTCAATAATGCATAACGTCTTCAATTTTGAACTTTTGGAGTTGTTCTATGACTTTTTAGAAACCTTGAGATGTCTTATAACCAACCCTTTTGGTATCATCTCATTTTTATATTCCATTCTCAAGTTATAAGCTTTGAAAAAAAAAGGTATTTTTGTTGACTTTCAAAAATGACCTATAATGTCCAAATTTTTAACTTTTTGTGAGTGCATTTCTTGATCTTGGGGTGTGAAGATGGATTGTAGTAAATTGCATCCTCTTCAAAATTAGCTTTGTATGGGTCATTTCTCATAAAGTATGAGAAAGTTATGCTTGGTCAAAATTGAGTTAACTTTTCCTACATAACCCTAATATAGCAACTTTTGAATCTTGATGAATTTTGAGCAATCCTTGATGAATCATGATCAACCCTTGATCAAATGATGAATTAACCTTAAAAATGAGAATGTTTACAAAAAATATTGAGGTTTGACTATTTGTAGGTCACAGTTGACTTTTGCCCTATCACAGTCGATTTTTGGACCTCTTGAGCAATTGACTGACCAAACTTCCTCTGCAGGGCTTGAAATTTTGACATGGATGAACTTGAGAAAATATTAGGACATTGGGGAGCACTTGAGGCCATTTGGATGCAAGGACCTTGATGCAACACAAAACCCTAATTTTGAATTGACAGCATTAGGAGGTGACTTGGCTGTCCAACTCTTGAGCAACCTTGAGCCACTTGGAGATCATTCTTGCAATGTCTTGAGAAATATGGGAGGGAAAATTTTGGGGTACAACAGTTGCCCCTGTTCAATCTTCTTAAACCAGAGGATGTAGATTGGATTTCGGGCCTTTCGTGATCCGAAGGTGGAAGATGATTGAACACTAGAGTGCCCAGAAATTTGCACTCGCATGAAGTGTTATCAGCATTGTGATGTCGGGAATGGGCTTACAGATGCCATTTGGATATTGTTGGTAGGTGGTTTTGTCTTCTTCGACTGGATTGGAATCAGAAAAATCTTTAGGAATCGATTTAACTGGACCAGAGGGGGTTTTGTCTCTTTTGACTGGATTGTCTTCTTTGACGGGTTGTCTCTTTTGATGGGTTGTCTCTTTTGACGGGTTGTCTCTTTTGACGGGTTGTCTCCTTTGACGGGTTGTCTCTTTTGACGGGTTGTATCTTTTGATGGGTTGTCTCTTTTGACGGGTTGTCTCTTTTGACGGGTGGCCTTAGAAAAATCTTTAGGAATCGATTTAACTGATTTTGTCTCCTTTGATGGGTTTGTATCAGAAAAATCTTTAGGAATCGATTTAACTGGTTTTGTCTCCATTGACTGTGTTCGCATCAGAAAAATCTTTAGGAATCGATTTAACTGGTTTTGTCTCCCTTGACTGGCTTGCCTCAGAAAAATCTTTAGGAACCAATTTAACTGATTTTGTCTCCATTGACTGAATTGGCCTCAGAAAAATATTTAGGAATCGATTTCACTGATTATGTCTTCATTGACTGAATTGGCCTCAGAAAAATCTTTAGGAATCGATTTAACTGATTTTGTCTCCATTGACTGGTTGGCCTCAGAAAAATCTTTAGGAATCGATTTAACTGATTTTGTCTCCTTTGACATAGTTGAGAATTTAACTGCATCTTTCCTGAAAGGTAAAGGTCAGTCATATGCAATGCATGATATGGATCAAGCAATGATGTTCTCAACATAAATGAGATTGTGTTATATGATGCGTTTATGCATGTATCATGATGTATAAAAATGTGATGTTTTTGCTGGGGAAAATAAATCCTGAATAGCTGCTGGAGAATAGAGTTGAATTCTTCATTTTCCGTGGGGATGATGAACGAATATGATAAACTTGCAGGAGAGGATAACGCCGTTGGGGAATAAACTGGTGAAGAGATTACTCTGTGGGGAATTACTCTGTAGGGAGAGATGCTCTACTGAGGGTTTTAACGATAAACTCTGTTGGGGATTCCGCTGATAAACTCCGCTAGGGATTTCAACGATAAACTCTGTTGGGGATTCCACTGATAAACTCCACTGGAGATGGATTACCGTTGTTGGTGATATTGAATCTACTGAGGATTGAATTCCTGTTTATGAAAGGAAAGAACTTCGCTGGGGATAATCTTTCGGTTGCAACTTGCTGGGGATAATCATGTTAGACTTTTGTGGGTATAATCCTTTGAATTCTGCTGGGAATGATCCTTTGAACTCGGCTGGGGAGATTTATTTTGGTACTCCGCTGGGGATAAACTTCCAGGGTCTACTGGGGATGATGATTCAACTCCTTTGGGGAAGTTCTTCAGACCGTGCTGGGAAATGTTAACTCCACCGGGGTATCTTGTATTCTGACGGGGAACATTCTTATACTCCATTGAGGAATATTAAGACTGTCGGGGATACTCTTATACTTGCTGGGGAATATTCTTATACTCCGCTGTGGAATATTAAGACCTTCTGGGGATACCAAGCCTTTTTGGCATTGATGGTGGATAAACTCTGCTTGGGGAGAGTATTGTTGATTCGTTCACAGTTGCAAGTCTCAACTGGGAGGGCTACCATTATTGTCTTACTCTGCGGGGAGTGAAGGTATCTTAGCCATATTCTTCAGCTGAATCTACCTTTGTACCTGGTGGACAGAACAACTACACAACTTGGACACTTCTTATTGCCCCTGTTTCTGATATTACCAATAATTCGTCCTTTGTTTCGCATGTAAATATTTATGAGCAGCAATTAATGTAGAATGCATATATCAAAAATGAACATTCGACATTCTTTGCAAAACAAAACAGATAAAGGAAAAACAGTTTGAAATTTGTCTGAAAATGAATTTATATTGATTTTGAAGCTTGGCCTGTAAGTAGGCGTTTTTGTACAAGAGGTTGACGTCCTAGTAAGAGAACGCTGTCGAACAAATAGAATTTACAATTTGTGAAAAGAAAAAAAAACAGCTATGTTAATGATCCCACTGGGTTCCAACTCTGCTATTGCCCTTATGTCTTCGAGCGTCTCATCACTTTGCTACTTGGTTGAAGATGAATCAGATTGATTGGTGTCTTCCGAGCTTGATAGTCGATACCGAAGTCTGGATGCAAAGTGACCCAATGAGACATAGTGTTACGCTTTGATCCCTAACTTTTGTCTGGACCGCCCTTTCGGGTTTTCAGTCCACCGGGATACCCCTTTTTGCCCAAGCCGCCTTTTCAGGTTTTCGACTTGCCGTGTATACAGATTTTTTTTATTTTCATCCCTTATTTTTTCCCGAACCCTTTTGGTTCGCCGGGAAGCCCTTATTTTTTCCTAGGTTATGCGTAGTATCTTTTCACTATGTCTGCATTGACGGGGTGAGGAAGGTCGTCACCATCCATGGTGGTTAGAATCATAGCTCCTCCTGAGAAAATGTTCTTAACCACAAATGGCCCTTCATAAGTAGGGGTCCATTTTCCCCTGGGATCGCCTTGAGGTAGAATAATGCGCTTGATTACCAGATCCCCGACTTGATACTCTTGTCATCTAACTTTCTTGTTAAATGCCTTGATCATCCATTTTTGGTATGTCTGACCATGAAATAGCAGTAAGCCTCTTTTCATCGATTAAATTCAGTTGATCAAGCCGGGTATGAATCCAGTCATCTTCGCTCAAACCTGCATCCTTCATGATTTGAAGAGAAGGTATCTGAACTTCAATGGGAAAGACTACCTCCATACCATATACCAAGGAATAGGGTGTCGCCCCTGTTGACGTCCGTGCTGAGGTACGGTACCCATGAAGAGAAAATGGTAACATCTCGTGCCAGTCTTTGTATGTCACTGTCATCTTCTACACAATCTTCTTAATGTTCTTATTAGCCGCTTAGACAGCCATATTCATCTTCGGTCGGTAGGGAGAAGAGTTGTGATGCTGTATCTTGAATTGCTCGCAGAGCTCGGTGATCATCTTGTTGTTGAGGTTGGTACCATTGTCTGTAATGATCCTCTTCGGTACACCGTATCGACAGATCAGATTATGCCGAATGAACCGTGCCACGACATTCTTGGTTACAGTAGCAAAGGAAGCTGCTTCAACCCACTTCGTAAAGTAATCAATCACTACCAGGATGAAACGATGCCCGTTGGACGCTGTAGGTCTGATCTCGCCGATCATATCAATGCCCCACATTGCAAAAGGCCAAGGTGCCATCAAGACGTTTAGATCTTCTGGTATTAGAAGAGTAGTATGAGTCAACATGTATTGTCTCAGCCGGCGAGCACCCCATGCCAAAGCGTAGCAAGTTCTCTCGAGCAGTGAGTATTGGGTCTCACAGTCGGTAAACTTTTTGCTAAAGCAGTAAATAGCATGCTCTTTTCGGCCAGACTCATCATGCTGTCCCATCACGTACCTCTTTGTATTATCCAGCACTTATAAGATCAACGGTCTTCCTGTAATTGGAGGCATCAGCATTGATGGCTTGGAGGTAGTATGGCCCTCTCTTATTGAAGCAGCAGTCTAACAAACTCAACAGACACTTCACAATCATTTTCACCTTCGTCTTTGGCTAAGTTGATCGGACTTTCAAAGTCATAACTGGAAGTAGCAGAGTCGTTATTAGTGGGATCCAGAGTGGATGTAGATCATGATACGTGAGTGTGTGTAAAACTGCTGTTTTGCAATATATAATAAAAGAAAAACAAGGAGCACAAGATTTGAAATGCAAGAAACGTCCAATGCTTTTATTAATGATATATGAAAATGACACACATAAAGCCCTCACAAATGAAGCCACGGTGCCCCAGGTAAGACACCGGGCCATAAAGTTTAAAACATTGTCTGTTACAAATTCAAAACAAAAAGTTTCATTATTGGGTAACAAAAGTAATAGGGATGAAGTCATTTGTTGTCCAGTTGCATTGTCCACCGTCGGTCGTAGGATAGATCCAGCTGTCGAACTCAGACTCTTCCACATCGTCTTCAATGGAATTCACCCCCGAGTTGCTGATGAACACGGGAGGTCTTCCGATTCGTGCATTCCGAATAGCCCTTTGAGCTTCTGCAGTGAAACCCAAACCAAACTTGTTAGTCTTCTATGTAAAATCAGGGAGTCGTCCCCAATTTGCACCCCTACCTTTCTCAACAACAGCCCGGGCATCCTTGAGGGAAGCCATCTTCATAAGAGGACCTTCGACAACAGTCTCAGCTGACGCCAGTGTCTGGGGAACCTCTTCAAAATGCTGGAATGGGGTCTCAATGAACTCCCCATCCATCTCTACATATCGGAAAGAGTTAAGGTGGCTAACCATGTACTCTTCCTCTCCTTGCACTGTCACAATCTTCCCTTTGACCGGGTACTTCAGCTTTTGGTGGAGCGTTGAGGTTATGGCCCCGGCTTTGTGGATCCATGGACGACCCAGCAAACAAGAATAAGATGGCCGAATATCCATCACATAGAATGTAGAATTGAAAACCTGAGAGCCAACCTTAATCGGGATATCAACTACTCCATGCACCATCCTCTTAGACCCATTAAAGGCCCTGACAACAATGTTACTTGGTTTCAGCTCCAACCCTTCACAGTCCAGCCTGTCTAGAGCTTTCTTAGGCAAAACATTCAACGAGGAACCAGTATCCACTAATACATGAGCAAGAGTAGTGCCCATGCATTCAATGGAGACATGCAGGGCATCGTTGTGATTCTTCCCCTTAGCAGTCAAATCAGCGTCGGAGAAACCCAACCCATTATCAGCAGTTAAATTGGCCACGCAATCTGTAAACTGGTCAGCTGATGTCTCTTGTGGTACATGAGCAGTCTTCAAAAAGGTAATCAGAGCCTTGTCATGGGCCTCTGAGCATAATAACAGTGACAACATAGAAATCTTGGATGGGGTTTGCCCCAGCTGCTCAACTACATTGTAATCACTCTTTTTGATGATTTTTAGAATCTCTTCCATCTCTTGTTTAGAAGCTTCAACAGTAATCATCTTCGGTGCCTCCGTCTGGGCAGGCACATCAGTGGTGATCCCTTTGCCCCGAGTGTCAGATGACTCGGCGACAGGGGTAAGAATAGGAACTTGAGCAGGAATAGCAGCAGGTACACTAGCAGGTGTAATAACAATAGGTCTCCAGGAAGATGGTGGAGAGATATCAGGTGAGAAAAGTCTTCCACTGCGGGTGACTTTGGCAGGTCCAACAATGTTACCGAGGTCAGTATCAACATCCAATTCTTGCTTAACTCCATGAAAATAAACATCAGCCCCATAGTGCCAAGGGACAGCTTTATCAGAAGTATAGGGGATGGGCCCCAGAATAGTGATGATCACAGGTGCGATTCTTGGAACAGATATAATTCTAACAGGCTTCCTCGAGGGAGCCTTGGAAGAATTGTCGAAGATGGTGATAATGGAAACTTCTTCAGAAGGAACTATAGGAACAACAGTCTTCTCGAACAGAATTTCCTTACTATCCATCAGGCGCTGGACACCTGATTTCAAAAGTGGGCAACCAGTAGGTAGAACAGAACACATATAGCAACCTTCATTACAGCCTGGAAATAAACCGGATAGCAAAAGGTTCTTCTTTACAGTCAACAGAGGGGTAACAATATCATTCACAGAAACCACAAACAAATCTTCTTCTATAGAATTTACTCCATGCTTGGGCATAGGAGCAGTCACAACATTAGGCCTCTCGGGCGCCTCAAACTGAATCTCCTTTGCATCGATCAAGTCTTGTATCTTATTCTTCAAAGTCCAGCAATCATCCGTATTATGCCCCGGGATATCAGAGTGATAAGCACAGCGGGCATTAGGGTTATACCTCGGTGATGTAGTATTTGAATTCTTTGGGGCTTCCTTTAGAACCACCAGATTAGTCTTCAGCAATTGTGGCAGAATCTGAGATAAGGTCATGTTGAGATGAGTGAATTGCCTCTTATGTCTCTCATCCTTCTATTGATTGTTGTGTTGAGGGGCACCAGCAGGTTTTGAAATAACAACTGCATTCATAGCTTGGCGGCGTTCAGGTCTATTCTGGTTTCTTGAATTGTAGACAGCACTGGACTCTTTCTTAAACGGCTTCTTCTCGGTGCTAGATGAGGAACCCTTATGTATCTTACCAGCCTCAATCCTTTCGCCAGTCAAAATAAGCTCTGTAAACCCAGCCGAAGAGCTTCCAATCAGATGGTTAAAAAATGGACCAGACAGGGTCCCCTGAAACATGTCAACTAGCTCCTGATCAGCCAAGGGTGGTTGTACCCTTCTGGCGAGGTCCCTCCACTTCTGAGCATAATCTTTGAATCCTTCACCCATTACCATTGACATACCCTGGAGTTGGGTACGCGTGGGAGCGAGGTCGGAATTATATTGATATTGCCTGTAGAAGGCAGTAGCCAAATCTTCCCAACTGCGGATACTGGCTCCGTCTAACTAATAGAACCACTCAAGCTGAGTCCCTGAGAGACTGTCTTGGAAGAAGTGGATCCATAGGTTTTTATCAGCGGTGTAAGGATGAATCTTCCTCACATATGAACGGAGGTGCAGCTTCGGACTAGAAACTCCGTCATATTTAGCAAAGGCTGGTGCCTTGAACTTGTGGGGAATCACTACCCCAGATGATAGACCTAGATCTCCAAAGTCTAGACCAGGCACTTTCTGAACTTCCATAGCACTCAACCGGTCTTCCAGTTGTTTGTATCTATCCTCAACAAGAGGATATTGTTCTTCATCAAAGTCCGTCTCGTTGTCGGAGACCACAGGGCTAGGAGCCCTCCTTTCCTCTTGACTATCTTTCCCTCCAGATGAGGTAGTCAAATCAACTTCATTCTGCAACATGTTTCCAAACTTGTGCCCAGTGTTGAATAAGATTGTCCTCTTCTTCTTCTTCTTCTCTTTCAGAATCAGGGTCTTCAGATCTTGCTGACCCTTAGCTAGATTCATGAACAGCTCTTGAAATTTGGCATTTTGGGCCTGGAGGGCCTTGATGGCTTGCTCAGTTGAAGGTTCAGCAGACATGATGAATGCTGAAATAAACAACGAAGAAGATAAGAGACCTGTAATGGGTACCTGTTATGGAGTGCATGGGATGAAATACGTATGATTATGATTTCAAAGACAATAGGGAGATTCAAATTTGTAAACCAGAAAGGAAACACACTTTATTAGATAAAATTCAGAATTCAAATTGTTCAACTGATGCCGTTAAGGCATTACATGAAAAGAAATACTGAAAAGTAAATTAAACTGAAAAAGAAATCATCAAAGGTCAATCAGCATTCCCATGGTCTCTTCTTCTCAGTGCGGACATAGTCATTCAGGATTCGCTCGTTCTCCAATTGTCTGGTCAACTTCTGGATCTTCTGCTCTTGCTCATTGAACTTCTCTCGGTAAGAATCTCGTTCCTCTCTCAGCTGCATCCAAGACCTTTTCAGTTCCCCAATGTCAGTGGGCATATGAGGATGGAGGATGGTCGGAAGAACCCCTTCTTCATTAGTAACTTCAACAATGATAGGCAGGATGGTTTCATAAGGCATACCCAGCTTTTGGGCACGGGTACGGACCCATCTGAGATATGGCTCCATCGGAAGTGAAGTCTTTGGGCCCAACTCATGTGGATCAGATTGGTGAACTATATCCCAAGCCCTCATGAATCTACGGCGTAGCTCGTCGCCATCCCCTTGAAAATCAAAGATGATATGAGGCATTAGTAGCTCGTGAGGTCCTTCTCTTCTGGCACGCCTAAACTGACGTAGAGCTAAGCATGGGTTGTAAGAAATTCCTCCATAGGTTCCTATCAGGGGAACATTGGGGTACTCCCCACATAGATCAATAATAGTCACCTCGTCCATACCCTTGAGAGTCCAGATAATGTAACTATGAGATAGAGACATAACCCTATAGGCCCGGCCCATGCCTTCTTTGTTCTTCAACACTGACTTGGGGAGGTGCGAAATAAACCACCTCGACAATAAGGGAGCACAACACATCAAGGTTCCCCGCTTTCGGGCAGTACGAGCATAGAGTTGATGAAGGATGTCACCCAAGAGAGTGGGTATAGGGTTCTGAGAGATGAAGATCTTTACCGCATTAACATCAACAAAAGTGTCAGGATTCGGAAACAATACCAAGCCATATATCAGAAGAGCCAGAATATCTTCGAATGCCTTGAAGTCTAGGCTATCCGAGAAATAGTTAGCCTTACCAACCAAGAACTTAGTCAGAAAGCCCTTTTCTCCACTTCTAGTCTCCAAATTAGCCATTACTTCTTCCTTTATCATATGAAGGGTTGCAGCAATCTCTTCGGGCCTAAGGGTCTTCTCCCAACTAGTAAATGGGGTCTACTCTAGAACAGAGATACCGAGCATTTCAGAGAACTCTTCTAGGGTGGGAACCAGCTGATAATCCTGAAAAGTAAAGCAGTGGTACAGCGGATCATAGAACTGGACTAGGACGCTCATCATCTGCTCGTCCAATTTGGAGGTGATCAAACTGAGAAGATAACCATGCCTCCTGATGAAGGAAGTAGTGTCAAGCATCTTTGCAACCAACTCTTTAAGCAAGGTGGGAACCTGAACAAAGTTAATCCGGATGGTATTCTTACGCATGGGCATCATGATGGCCTACAAAACAGAGCAAAGATGAATCCCTCCTGTCTTTGAAATAGGTTAGTCCAATGCAAGATGTATGCAATGTTATGATGTCATGATGTCATGATAGTGAGCACACCACAAGTATCCACAAACAGCAAACATGGTAAAGGCACACAAGTCACACAGAGAGCCCTTATATTTCAGGCTGGCAAGGAGCTTAGGTACTACCCTCTTTCAGTTCAGTTGGTTTAAACCTATCCTAAAAATAGTAATCAGGTTCTAGAGGATCTCAATATCACTGACTACCCTCAATCGGTCATAATTCCAGTTTAGCAACCTTTTCTTGCAGCCGGAATCATCACGAGAGTTTAGTCTCAATGAGTGTAGCATACTGCTACTGTTCTATGGCCAAGATGGTTAATTTAAAGGTTCTAAGGTCAGTTGGTGCTTAATGACCCCTTAGAAGACCCATATTCTCCTCGTTCCAACACAAGGGATATCGGTACAGACTAAAGTGCCACACCAACGTAGCTACTGCTTCAACCATGTCGGTCTATGTTGGACAGTTCCCTCACAGTTTATTGCTACTTACCTAAAGGGTATCCCCCAGATCCGGGTTAGGATCTATAGAAACTCCGATACAAGCCCACAAAGATAAATCATACAGAGCAAACAATTGAAAACACAATGATCTAATCCTAAGGTACACCTCACTTATAACTCCCCAGTAGAGTCGTCAGTTCTGTGATACGGTGGGAAGAGAACTGACTGTTTTGGAATGCTGGTTTGCGTTTTGCGTTTGTTTTCGCAAAATGTCGCGGTAAGCAAGAGTCGCTACCGTCTTTTATTTTATCCAATAAGGAAAGGAAAAAAGCACAGAAAAATTCCTTTTTTGAGATGTTTCTCGGGTCTGGGGGGTAGATTATAGAAAGGGAAGGTGTTAGCACCCTTTCTATCTGCGGTTATCCACGGGCTCTTAGGTACTTGCTCAAAGTGTTTTCAAAAATTTGCTTTTTCTTTGTGTTTGTGGGTTTGAAGAAGTTTTTGTTTGAAAGGTGTAAGTGCGAAAAGTTTTGTTTTGTTTTGAGAGAGCAAGTACTTAAGAACCATCTACCTACTCGAAAAAAGGAATTAATCTGTGTTAATGTCCTTTAGACAATGCTATCCCACTATTGATGAGTAGGTAGCACCGTCGTTGGAGTTTAAGGGTCAATTCGATTAAGGGACGTGTGGTCACTAAAGCAATGTTAGGACGCCTTAGCGGTAACCCTAATGTCTTAGATCATTTTTTCCGAGGCAACCATTTTGTGGCAACTTATGATATTTGGACAAGAGGGCGGCCTCTAAAACTTCCTATACTCAATGACCACGTTCAAAGGCAACCAAGTGAGGTGTACCCTAAGAGTGCGCATGTGCGAGTGTATTGTTTTTCAGTTATTTATCTTTGCACATGTCATGGGTGAGCTATGTTGATTTTAAGTTCATACATTTGATCTTGTCATGCATTCCCTATTATCAAACATCTAACAGTGTATAGTTGCATAATTTAAATTGCGGAAATTAAATATAAACTATTACAAGGCGTCGGGTATTTACATCGCCAAAAACAACCCTTTAATTTAAATTGCGGAAAATAAAAGAAAGCAATAAAATAAAGTCCTATTTAAAGCTATTACATTCCGGAAGCAAGTACAATAATATCATAAATGGATCGCGTGCGAGAAATTAAATCGGCGCATTTTTTAGGGTTTTGACCCCTTTTATTAAAGAAAAGATTTTTTTGGTTTATTTTTGAACTAAAAGGAATTAAATTTAAGTTAAATTAATTAATTAATTAATTAAAAAAAGTTATTTTTGGATTTTTTGATATTAAAGGAAATAAAATAATTTTAATCAAAGTTAGTAAAAACCTAATATTCTACATTGATTTTAATTTTTTTGCAAAAAATCATTAGAAGTTATATCTATTTAAACTAAATTAATTAGGTCAATATTTATTTACACAGATAAAAATGTTGAAATTAATTTTAATAAATAAAATATTTTTTTGTGTTTTTGATTTTATGAGGAAAATATTTAATTGGTTAGTTTAAACAATAAAAATAATTATTAAGAAAACAATTAAATAAAAGGAAATATAAAAAGAAAAAAATAACCCATTGAGGGGGGGGGGGCCCAAATCTGGATGTTTGTTCAGCAATTCAGAGGCCCATTCACGTTCAAGCCTGGTTGACCTTCCAGATTCTCTATGCCTGTGTTGACTGGAGAACATGATGCACGTTCAATATTGGCCTTTAGATTTAGCCTAGAGGCCATCTGGCGCCTGGAGATTTGAGGAGTATGGTAATCCACATGCTTGGGTTTGTATTGGAATATCTGTGGAAAAACAATACAAAGCAAATCGGTGGACCTGGGATTCGAACCCAGGTCCCATGAGACTTTCCACTAGCGCCTCTACCACTGGACCACTGTGCTGCTTTTGTAATTATAATAAACAACAAATAATATATGGACAAAACAAATAATATGCTGGAAATTATAAAAACGCGCGAAATTTATTTGAATGGGCCAATCGGACATGAACACGTCTTCATCTTCTCCAATGGCCCTGGTTATTTTTCCTGCGGATTTGAATCCGTAAGAAAATCCATCGCTCGATCCTAAAATCGTCTCTAGGCTATGGAAACGAATTCTGAGACCATCACCAGGCTCGTCTCTTCCTCCTGAGTTCATCCATGTCCATGGTTGGTCCTGATTTTACCTGAAATTCAAACGCCTAAAAAAACAAGAACCAAAACCCTAGTTTCGGGTACAGGGTTACAGGCTATGAAAACAAAATCAAATAATGCAGAAATGTTCTAAATGGATCGATTAGCATGATTGTGCAAAGATTTTGGCAAAAGGATGCAAGAATAAGAGATTATGATTTCATGTACAGGGCGACTTTTCAGAAGACTTACAGTGCGATTCAAGAGGTTATTGGCTTGGCTTTTGATTGCAATAGCTTCAGTGAATGTCAGGCAAGAAGTCTATGTTGAGTTTTGACCTTGGATCTGCCTCTAACCAAGATTTCGATTCCACACTTTTCAAGATTTTTTTCAAGTTTTGGTATTGCAGTTTGTGCAGCCTCTAGGTTGTCTATTTCGTATGCCTTATGTTGTATATGTATCAAGCATTGTATTAGGTTAAATCTTGGGCTTGGAATCCTTGTGTATTGATGATTCAAGATTTGATATGATTCACCATTAACAAAGCTTCCAAAAATGTCAAAAACCAATATTTTGTTCACAACATGGCTTGATTCGAGTTTGATTGTGTACATCATGATAATTAAGACCTGTAATGATCAAAAAGATACCAAGTGATTAAGATTTGGATTTTATTTAGATTTAAATTGATTTAAAATGAATTAAATCAATAAAAATAAAATAAAATAGAAAAATTAATAATTGGACACAAGGATGAAGATAGGTCACGTGTGTACTATGATAAGATCAAATCAAGTGGAAAAAAGTGGGGCCATTTGACAAAATTTGAAGTTTTGGGGATAGTTGACTTTTGGCAATTTTGGAAAAATGCCCAACTTCAACAATGCATAACTTGTTCAATTTTGAACTTTTGGAGGTGTTCTTGGACTTTTTAGAAACCTTGAGATATCCTCTAACCAACCTTTTGGTCTCATCTCATTTTGATATTCCATGCTCAAGTTATAAGCTTTGGAAAAAAATGTGTTTTTGTTGACTTTCAAAAATGACCTATAATGTCCAAATTTGTAACTTTTTGTGAGTGCATTTCTTGATCTTGGTGTGTGACGATTGAGGAAATTTCATCCTCTTCAAAATGAGCTTTGGATGGGTCATTTCTCATAAAGTATGAGAAAGTTATGCTTGGTCAAAGTTGAGTTGATTTTTCCTACAAAACCCTAATTTAGCAACTTTTGAATCTTGATGAATTTTGAGCAATCCTTGATGAATCATGATCAACCCTTGATCAAATGATGAATTAACCTTAAAAATGAGAATGTTGACAAAAAATCTTGAGGTTTGACTATTTGTAGGTCACAGTTGACTTTTGCCCTAGCACAGTCGATTTTTGGACCTCTTGAGCAATTGACTGACCAAACTTCCTCTGCAAGGCTTGAAATTTTGACATGGATGAACTTGAGAACATATTAGGAAATTGGGGAGCACTTGAGGCCATTTCTATGCAAGGACCTTGATGTAACACAAAACCCTAATTTTGAATTGACTGCCTTAGGAGGTGACTTGGCTGTCCAACTCTTGAGCAACCTTGAGCCACTTGGAGATCATTCTTGCAATGTCTTGAGAAATATGGGAGGGCAAATTTTGGGGTACAACAGTATGCCCACTTTGGTTGCCTTCAATAAAACAGTCGTGGGGCAGGAACGCTTTAGTAAAGACCCGTAAAATCAAAAGATCATAGTCCCTCGATGACCCTACAGTTTTCTTCTCGGTAAATGATCTAGTCCCTAAAATAGAATTGCTAAAGCATCTCCATAATTGCCTTTGTGACCGTAACGGCCCTTCGATTGTCCCTCATAACATCCAAAGACAAGGCTACCTACTCACTAATAGTAGGATAGCACTATCTAAAGGAAAAGAGGAAAAGAACTACCTTTTCGAGTATAAAAGTAGATAGTTGTTAGAAGTTTGCTCAAAAAATACTTTTTTGCACTTACACAGAAAACTAATTTTCAAAAACAATTTCAAAACACTTTGTATACTTTCTCTACTATCCCGAGAAACATTACAAATTTCGTTGTACTAAGGCGTTTTCTAAACATTTTCAAACACAACGCATAAAAGCATTTTAAAAAATGAGCAAACCTCTAAGAGCCCGTGGAAAACCACGGATGGAAAGGGTGCTAATACCTTCCCTTTCCATAATCTACCCCCCCCCCCCCCTTACTTAGAAAACATTTTGAAAAGGTCTTTTCTGTTCTTTTCACCCTTTCCTTAATTTGGATAAAAGAAAAGATGGTGGCGGCTCTTTCTTACCGCATATTTGCGAACAAAAAACGCAAAACCAGTAGTATATAATAGTCGATTCTGCCACTGTATCATACTAACCAATAACTAACTCTCATAACAATATTAATCCCAAATCTTCATAGCAGAACTAACAATTTTTCAATCCAGGACTAACTACTAACAGTCTAAACATTCCTAACTGATTTCACAACTAACTCTAACCAATTCCTAACTAACTCCTAACAGCTCTAACAGAATATAGAGGGGACTCACCAGATTTATTAGAGAGATTATGGGTTCTGCAGAGATCACTCTCCCAAAAATCTGCCTTTTTTCTTCAACCTTCATCGGCAACAAACGACAGCATCTTGATCTTCAATTTTTCTTGACATTTCACGGGAGAATCACAGAAAAATCACAGAAAACTCTCTCTGAAATCCTTATCCAAATATCTTCCTCCATTCTCCAGTTCACAGAAGAATCACAAATCACAGAAAAACTTTCTCTGGTCTTCATCATTGTTCTTCAACTCTGTAGAGGAACGACCAAAAAAACTCTATCTCTCTTTGCAATTCCTCTCCATTTTTCTGCTCTCTTCTTCATCATCATCATATTCACACCACCATCATAACCACAATCTTGAATCCGCATTAACAACGGTCGTTGCAAGAACGAAAATAAGGAAGAAGAAGAAAATTGAGTAGAGAATGAGTGAAGCAATTACCTAAAGCGTTATTTCTCTGGATTTCTTGAATTACACAGTCGTCGAAGAGTCACCGGACATTCTCTGGGAGGTAAGCGTGTTTCATTTCTTCATATTTCTTCTTTAATTCGCAAATTGCTCACGTCTATTTTCACTGAAATCAATCGAATCTGGTAGAACAAACTGCAACTGATGTTGAGAAACAAGCTACCAAAATCATGATGGTGATGGAAGCCTGGGACGAATCGGAGTTGAGAAGCTAACGAGGCGGAATCAGAGGAAGGTATGAAGCGCTGTCACGACGGAGAAGGAATCAATCAACAAAGGTGAGCCTGATAAGCTTATATGGCGCGGTGGCGATTGGAGAAGGTCGACGATAGAGATCATTGGATAAGAGTTGTTCGTCGTCCGTGTTCGAGAGAGAGTTTGTGGGAGAAATTGAACGGACTCAACAAGTTAACCCTATTGGGACCGAAATGGCATCGTTTCTCTCCTTAGAATGAGGATTTGGGCTTGGACCAGATTCTTGGATCTGTTTAATTTTGTTTGAGCTTGCCTTACAACAAACAAGGCATCATCCTTCTCAGCCCATGCCACTATTTTTGGAGTTTAATGCTAACGTTTTTGATGAAAAAAATGCTATTTGGACTCAGCCTGATGGGCCTTAGCGCCTCATTTACTTCTGCAGCACCCTCTGACTTCAGCTTAACACCCCTTTAGTTTAATTTTCTCTTTAAATTTCCATGACATTTCCCTTTTTTTTTTGGTTATAGATTTTCAATAAAAATTACAAAATCGATAATACTTGTTTTTTTGTGATTAGAAATTAATTCTCTAATTTTTGATAGTTTTTTTAGAATAGTGGAATATAATAGTTTTTTTTTTTAGAATTTCTTTTGTAGAAGTTTGTTTAGAATTTTCTATTATCAATTATGTTTAGTAATCATTTCGCCCGATCTTGTGATTCACCTTTGCTTGTTGAGATCTGGAATCTTATGCAGGTTTATTGTGCGATATACGGATGCGCTTGAGATTTCGATTGTGATTTATTTTCACATTGATGATACGTCGATACTTATTCCGAGCATTTGGTTTCTAACTCTTTTCTTTGATTGGTGAAGCTTTCGCGAAGATCGTCGGGTTTCTTTGTTTTGATACGCTTTGCTACAGATTGATATCCGTTTAGTATTTTCTCTTGTTTATCTCATTTCAGCACTTTATTTCTTTCTAGATATCATGAGAAGTAGGAAATAAAGAGTGTACGCTCGAAGTCTCTATTTAAATACCTGTAGTAGGCATTTCACACTTCATTTGCTATATGTGTTGTGCTTGTGTTTGTTTTCTTGGTTGTTGATCGATGAGTCACTCAATTTAGAAATTGGTATCACGACTTCGCTCTCAGTGCATGCTCTCTATAGGATTTCATCGCTTTTCTTTATTTCTTATTGATCGATGAGTCACTCAATTTAGAAATTGATATCACAACTTCGCTCTCATTGCATGTCCCCCGTAGGATAGTTTTGTTAGACTTTCTTTGGTATGCTAGCCTAGATAGGATCTCCCTAGGTGTGATCTCTTGAGCTTATTGGTTTGCTTGCTTGATTTCATCTTCGTGTGCATGTTTTGATATGATATACCCTCGGCATGTTCCCTTAGGAGCTCTCGATTCAACTATAGATGATGATTCGAGATAGACATAGTTTTAGGTGATAGACCCTTGCTATGCTCCTTTGGGACTTCCTAATTCATCTATTGATGATGAGTTGTGATAGACATTAGGATTGTTATCCAAGTATGTCAATATAGGATAGATATTTCCCTTCAAAACTCAACCTTAGGATCAATCATTGTATGATAACATTAGGGGTAGATTTAGGTTAGTCTCCCTTAGATGTTTTCTTTTCTTTTGCATCCTTGCATTTAAAACAAAAACTTTATTTTTCTTAGCAAAGTACAAAACATCTAACAACTTCCAAATTCTTCTTTAAGGTAAAAAATGTCAACAAATACAAACTTTTTTCCTACGGGCTTTTCTTTCAAAAATCTTTTCAGAAAGAATATGTTAATTCACTTTTGTACT